>VWZP01006522.1:0-10031 GCA_013396995.1 Dicaeum eximium | reverse complement strand
CTCTGGGTGGTCCTGCCTGGGCCAGACTGACCTCCAGCAGTCCCTTCCAGCCCCTGCCATTCCATCAATCTCTGCAGTATCTGACCTGGAGAGGGGTGAAAGGGCAAATCTTAGAAATGTTGGTTGATGTATGTCCCTGAGTTTCCCGGATTTTAAATAGAGCTTTTAAATGGTTTTATAGCAGTAGAATCAAATTCAAGGCAATGGATGACTACCCTTCTTGTGTTTTCATGACTTCTGAGTGCAAACTACAGTGCTATAGTGTCATTAAATGTGGCAAAGAGAGGTAATGTGATTAGAGAAGTAATCTGCAAGGGAATTTTCTGTGTTCCATTTTGCATTCATATTTGCTAAAATATCTAGCAAGCTGACTGCCTGCTTTACTAAATTCCTAATTAAGAGTAATTAGGAAAAGTCACAGCAGCTTTGAAAGTAATAGTAAAAGTAGCTAGTACAGCAGCAGTTTGTTTCCTTCCTGTATCTCTTAGATGATTGTGCATTATTGTTGACATGGAGGCAGAGTCTTAATTTGCTATTCTGAGTTAGAAAAGCTTTGTTTTACATCATAAAGCTTTTGCTACTATTGCAAACAGAGTAGTTGCAGGTGTTATTTACCAAGCTAATTTCCCCCCAGCATATCTTTGTGATAAATTGATGGGAATTAAATATCAGTTTCAGATGAGGTCACGCCATTAGGTGTATCATGGGATTGTAGTACTTGCAAGACTATTCTTAGGCTTTTGTAGGCTACACAGGCAACTTGCTATGTACTTGTAGATTATTTTGGATTTGTTAAGAACTCTATGAAACTCTTTGATGGTGTTGGTTTTCATGTTTTATTTCCCACATATGCTGGTATTGGCACCCTAGCAGGAAAAGATATGGACAATACATTTGGCTAGGATGCCATAACCTTACTCTGGATTTCAACTGTCCCTTTCTGTAACTTCCTTGAATATTGAACTGTTATGCCATGTAACTTCTAATACCCAGGAACTGAAATGACAGCTGGCTAACAGGATGGTGGTTGTTGTCCCGTGCAGGAGCATTTGCTCTAATTGACCTCTGACAGTAGGGGTGTATGGTAAAGAGTGTTCTGACCATATGGCTATAAGAAGAACATCAGAACAAGCACACATGACTTTGTGCGTAAAACCAGTGATGGAGCCCTGTTTTCCTGGGGCTGGCTGAATGTGTGCCTGAAGATGGGAATTCCTTGTTTTCCTTTGTTTGCATGCATGGCTTCAAGTGTGGTGCTTAATTCCTGGCTGGGGTTAAACCACAAGTACTGAATGTTCTTACTTAATGCAGGCAGGCTCTTTCCATTGCTGGTCCTGCTGTAAGGGAAGACAAACACATCACCTGAGTGTTGCTCTGGCACTAATCCTGCTAGAGGAAGAATCAGGTCTGCATGGGCTGTTGGCTTATTTGTCTGTTCACAGTTGTGTTGTGCTGAATTGGTAGAGAGTGTAGATGTAGAAGAAGGCATTACAAGTGACCTCACCCCTGATAATTCACAGTTGTACTAATTACCAAAGAAGAAGAACAGCCTTGCTCTTAATGGCTTGCAGCTGTGACTAATAAAGATAAGTGTGATAAAAGGGGTGGGGTGAGTGATCAGAGGGATCCTTCAGGAAGAGGACCTGAAGGAGGAAGACCTTGAGGAGGTAGAGGAGCCCTGAGGAAGAAGGCATGATCTAGAGAGACAAAGACAAATGCAACAAGGAAGAGAGTTGCTGCTGCAAAAGATCTGCTGTGAAGTCAGTCTGGGCTGTTGGAGCCCATAGTCATAGTCAAGCTAGGTAGAAGCCTGTTGTCAGATGCAGCAAGGAAATACTTGCGGTCATATTCCAGCAGGAAGTAGCCAGCAGCCGGAGTCTGTCAGAGGAGCCAACAGAAAGAATTCACTGTAGTCAGACTCAGGATGGCTAAGCTGTAAAGAAGAATAAACTGGGACCCTTTTCATATTGTTAAATGAGAGTCTGTATCTTGGCTTGTTTCTACCCCTAACCAGAGGTCTGCTGCAACAGGAGAGAGGAGCAGGCCAGGAAGATTGGGGTATTTGTAGGCTGAAGCAATGAAAGCCTTAGCAAGGTCCTTGAAGCCTGCAGTGGGGACCAGGAGCATGGAAGTGAGGCCTCAGGAGGACAGCAAAAACCTCCATGACCACAAAGGGCATGATAGTGTTTGCTGCTGCTTAGATCTTTGACGGTGGCAGAAACAGATGAAAAACTGGAGTTTGTCAGACTGTGTAAGGGACATGGAATATACTTGAGGATGCCTGTGAGTCCCACCTTTTCACCAGACTCTTTCGACCTGTTCTTTCCAGAGGCACATTATGGATTTTCAACTTCTGTGTCCCTGTTTCTGTGTAACTCTCCTAAAACTTTCTGCACTCTGTCTATTCAGTAACTTGTTTTTGTGTGACAGTGAAAGCTTGCTGTTGGCTTCAGCTCATTTCTTCAGTTCAGACCATACCATAGCTTATTGATGTTATAGGAAACAAAGGGCATTGGCATTAAAATAATTACTAAAGAAGAGTTTTGTTTGTAATGGTGAGGGTTTTGTTAGAAATCCCAAGAGGGAAGAAGGAACTAATTAATACTTAATGTAGTAGGTTGTTTCTAATTTTTGTTGCTGTTTTGGTTGGGATTTTGTATCATATACTTTAAAATGTACATGAAGCAATAGTTGTGTCATACATGTTGAGCTTTACTGATGTCCTTTCCCGCCTCAGTTTATAAATGTAATCCATATGTGTGTTCATCTTATCTTTAAATATTCAAGGATTGTAACTGTAGTGTAGTTACAGTGCAATTGTTCCAGTTCCATTACAGTTTAATTTCATCTCTCTAAAGTTTGGTACATTAATGCATAGTCCAATAAGGACCTTTCTGTTTTATATGCATTACATTATAAATTGAACTAAGGATTTTCTTGGGTATAAAATCCAATAAACAGAAGGTTAATGACATAAGCTTCAGTTTTATACAGTAATTTTAGTATGCAGCTAATTTGATTGATAATTATGCGTGTTGTATTTAGACACAGGGCCTTTTTGCTGAGCACCTTTTGTGATGAAGTCCTTAGACTGTATAATTCCCTGGGGAGTTTTCTTTATGCCTGCACATGCTGGGAAGCTGTACCATAGCTGTGGGAGTGTGATGCCTGCTGATGGCTGCATGGTTTGTGCCAGTTTGATCAGCAAACCCAGCTATCCCCAGTGGGAAGAAGTTTTATCCCACTGTAGTTGGTACTGTTGGTGTGCTGTGATAGAGCATTTACACAGCCTAAGAAAATGTAGAAAATGTTTACATCTCTAAAAAGCTTTGCTGCATGAAGAGACTTGGAACACAACGGTAAATACATTCATAGTAAACTGTAGGTAGTGAGGTCCAGACCTAGATGGAGCACTGTTGAAGATATGACTTGCACTATGTTTTGTTTTGTTATTTTATACTCAAAACCATTATAAGCAGAACTCAGATATTTTTTAAAATTTCCTCTTCCATGTATCAGTAAGTCTTGAGGATTATTTTAAGCATATGCTTATCTTGAAATCCAAGTTTTGAGAATGCATTGCTCAAGGCTTGATAAACTTGGTTGAGGTGTTCTGTGGCTTTCTGAGCAGAATCTAACTGTCCCCCATGTGTACAAACTGTGGCTACAAGAAATTGTTTAGTTAAAACATTCAAACTGTAGCTAAAATTATTTACAGTGATTGCCCAGTGTTATGATTTGCTGGATCCTAGGTGAGATCCTGGATAATGGGTGTATATCTAATACAAAAAATACAGTTGGAGGAACAGTGGTGTTTTGATTGAGTCAAAAAATGCACTTTTGGTTCTTGAAATAAATAAGGGAGTTTGTGCAATCCATCCCCGTACCTTTGAATATCCTATCCGAAACATTCCCTGGGTCACTTACAGACACTATATTCAAAAAGGCAGAAACAGAAATGTTTATTCTCCTTACTTGAGTTTTAGTAGTGCAAAATGAAGATAGTGAAAGTAACTGAAATTATGGTTCCATGCAAATCAGACACCTGAAATCTGACCTGCAAAAAAAGCCCAACATATTTTAGGATCTGCTTCACTTGTCAGGTCAAATGAAGTAAGTTCTGGATGGAAAGTGCTGTTGGATGCATTTAAGAATCAGTCTGTAAGTGTTCAGCCTGTTCTGATGTCTGTCTCCAAAATACAGAGTGACTATCCACCCAAATGTAAATACTGAATATTTAACTGCATTGTCAGTTCTTTTGTGACATTTTAAACTAAAATAATGGAAATGTTTGTTTGTTAAAGATAACTCTGTATGCCTTTTCTGTAGAAGGGTTTCAAATCCATTCAGAAATGTGCATGTAGTCCCTATGTAAAGCCAAAACACAGATGTGTACAGGGGTAGGAAAAGCTTTAGGAG
This sequence comes from Dicaeum eximium, assembly GCA_013396995.1. Lineage (NCBI taxonomy): Eukaryota > Metazoa > Chordata > Aves > Passeriformes > Dicaeidae > Dicaeum > Dicaeum eximium. Next base: position 5,612 of record VWZP01006522.1, on the reverse strand, counting down.
ACTGCTTGTGTGTGTGGGTTTGGTTTGGTTATGTTCCTGAGGAGTGCATCATGCCTCTCAGCAGGGCTAGACTATGTTAGGAGGTTTGCTTTTGAGTGAAATCACACAATTTGTTTTAATACAAAAAACTTATGCCGGTGTAATAATAGCAACATATTTCTGTGTATCAGTGGCAGCCACTGCCCAGACACCAGGAGACAAAGCCATGCAGAATTTTGTCTTACTTTCTTGCCTGGTGTAGCAGATCAATAATGTTTGTAGAATTGCTGGGTTACCCCTTTGCCCACAGTTCTGCTTGTTCTGGAGGGATTACTTTATCTGTGTATTCTTAATTTAGTCACAAGTTCCTTGGCTGGTAGCTTCTAATAACCACGTAGAAGTTTAATCTTCCTTTATTTGTTGGTATCAGGAAGGCTTTTGCTAGATTTTAAGGTGAGGTAATATAACTCTTTGTTCATTGATGTTTTTTGCAGAGTTGCCTCATATCTTCAGAACAAGTAAATTCATATATAACTTATCAAACTTATTACCAAACACAGTCAAGTATGTTCAGTGTTAAACTACAGGCCTTGAGTGAGATTCCTGCTTTTTAAATTGTGGGGAAGAATAAAGCATCTTAGTAAGTTCTTTAAATACTAGCTCTGCCAAAACAGAGGTTTCAAATAGGACTTTGAAATTTTATCTTGGATCATAATTTGTCTTGTTTTCACCACTGCATTTAGTATTTTAAGGATTGCTGAGTTCTTGCGTTATTGTTTCTTGTTGGATTTTTGAGTCTATCTCTGAAGCAGTAGGTGTCTTAATCTTGGACATAATGTGAAACTTTATGTTCATGTATCACCTGTACACTTATCTCCTCATAATTATCGAGACTAGATAATGCTGCTGAGGTAGCATTTTCTGGGATGTTGTGAGGAGAGGAGTGGGCTGTGGATGGAAATTCTCCTATGTTCAGAAATGGATGAAAGTTTCTTGTGGAAGTACAATCTTGCTTTGTCTTGATATGTCACTTTTGATATAATGATTAAACAATCTCCCTTTACTCTGCATCTACTTTCAGCTGTTTCCAGTGGGGTTTAGTGTTTACCTTTTGAATTTACAAAACAATTCAAGTCAGTTTTATTAACAAATGTAGCAAATGTGTTTACTCTTGGAATGCACTTAGTCCTTGGGTAGAATATATCTGTATTGTCTAGAGCTGTTATCCAACATGACCTTAATTTTATTTATTTATATTGACTGAAATGCATTTTATTATTAAATATGCTGTACACAGTGTATTCAGCTTTCAAAGCTTTAAATTGTTACATGTTTTTCATATCTCTGTTACTGCAATTGCTTTATAGGCCAGATGCCAAAGCAACAGTGTCACATATCCTTACACCTTTTTATCACTGTAGTGTTTTTTTTGCTTCCAGGTTTATTTTTTGACTTAGTAGTAAATAGATACTCTTTTTTTGCAGAGCTTTGGTATATCTGGGTGTTTGAGCTCCCCCACTGTGTTAAGAGAAATACAAGGCTTGGCACAAGTTCCCCACGATTTCGTGTTAAAAGAACAAAAATAGCAGAGTGCCAGCATGTTTCTGTGGTTTCTTTAGTAGAACCATTGTGTCCTAGCAGTGACCTAGGAAATCCTGTCATGGTGTTGTTGCATTGTTTACATTTCTATTACCTTTCCTAGATTACCCTGGGGAAGTGTGTCACTCTTGCCCCAGAAGGAATTGATGTCAGTATTTATCATAGAAATATTCTGTAACTGCCTTTGAGAACAACAGTAGTTCAGGTTGGAAGGGACCTTAGGATGCCTATAGCCTTTTGCTCATAGCTGTTGTGTCAGTGCTCAGTTTCAAACTGAACTCTGACCTTTCTGTAAACTTTGACTGGTCAAGTGTTGAAAGTCCAAGGGCAGAGACTGCACAAACTGTTTGGGGAACTTATTCCACAGCTTGTCTGACCTTGATGTGAAATTGCTCCTGTGTGCATCTGTGCCGTCTCTCATCAGCTCCTCCCTCGGTCTGATGGCTGGCAGAATACCCTTCCACCATGCATGGCTGTGAAGAGCCCGTCTGTGCTGGTTTTATAATCTCCTGTGTGTTGAAGGGTTACTCTTGGGGCTCTCTGAAGCCACCTCTTACCCAGGCTGAAAAAGCTCAGTTCTCTCTCCCTCCTTTCAGGGGAAGAGCTCCAGCCCACAACCTTCTAGGTGGCCTTCTGCTGAACTTGCCTTATTTATTGTTGTCTCTGTTGTATCAGGGAGCCTGAAACTGGACACGGCTTTCTAGGTGTGATCCATCAAGTGTCACCTCTTCCTCTGCACCATGGCCATGCCCTTTGAGCTTGCTGTGCTGTCAGCTTTCATTGGGGAATGTTGCTGACATGGAGCAGAGTGTCAGGTCCTTTTCCAGCAGAGCTGCCCCCCAGCCAGCCACTTTCCAGACTGTCACAATGAGTACGTTACTCCACTCCAGTTGCAGGACTGGATTTTAGACGTTCAGGTGATCATTTTTGAAAGAAGGAAGAAAAACCTCAGGTTCTCTTCTGTCAAAACCAGCTGGACATGAGTTTTCTTCCTTACAGTCCCAAGCAGTGCATGAGGTACTTAGTTTACTAACAGCTTGGAAAAAATCCACCTTCTAAATGCTCAGAAACCTGTTTTCTGTGTTTTGTGTTATACATGTACATACCTCAATTAGTCTTGTTCAGGTATGCTTAGAAACTGGTCACATTACATAAATTAATCAGGGTCAGTGTAAGATGCACAGAAATGCTTTGATTTTAAACAAAAACATAAATTCTGATCTCTAGAAATGAGAGTCAAATGACACACTGATGTACCGTTCACCTTGAATGTGACCATCCTGTTATACTTCTTTTGACAAAAAAATATAGAGCTACAAAGTTTCACCTTACTGTAGCAAAACTCTGGTGAAGTTCTAAATGGTGTTTGTCCTGGGGTGAGCTCTTTCAGCTTTGTTGTAGTAGCTTACACTAGGGAAGAACTGACCCTTCTGTTCTTGGAGGTAAATTCCTCAAGCATATTTGAGAAATATTTGACTGAACTTGGCTCTACTGATACTGTGTCAAGTTGATGTATTTGCCCATCTGATTTTGTTGGAAATTATTCTGCTGGATGTGCAAGTGAATGTAAAGCTGGGTGGCTAGCTCCTGTTCATCTGAGAAGAAAGATACTCACCAAACAAAACCCAAACTATTAATTAAGGTATTTTTCTTGTTTTGGTTAGAGGGGCTAACAGTTCTGGTTTTCAGACTATTCTTATATTTAATTTCTAAGAAATTTCTAGTTTTCTTCTGCTGTAGTCACTGCTGTAACAGACAGTTACCATTGCTTCTTTCCTTGCTTTTTTTTTTTCAAATTGAAAGACTGTAAAAGTACTCTAATGTTAATCCAACCCTACATAGGCACTTTTTACTCTTGGGTTGTCTCCTTTTGCCTGACCTTGGGCTGGATGGTTCATCCTTCCCTTAAGGCACCATCTCACTGAACACTGCTTCCCTGCCTCCTGTGGCAGGATGGATGTCTGCTATCCCCAAGTTGTTACTTCTGCAATAAAGGAGTAACTGTGCCAGTCTTGAGCTGACTCTGTGAATAGTGTCCAGGTGTGGGCTTGTGGGCCTGCCATGGCCTTGGTGTTTTGTTTTCCTGCCCCCCACACGCCCTGTTTTAGCCCATTGTGCACAGGAGTACGTCTCTGAAAGTTGCATGTCCTGTGAAGGCCTCAGATTTTAGTTTAACTTACCTGTATTTTGATGTAGCAAGTAGGTGTTCAGAAGTTAGTAGAAGGTAGGATTATCTTATTATTGTCATCACTTTGCTGTGTCCCCAAGCCTCTCTCAACTTGTGTAATCACTGTGCTGTTAAACATCAGAGACTGGTTTTCATTTGATGGAATGTATAGAGTATGATGTATCATGTCCTTGATGAGGACATATGGATATTACTGCTGTGTAGCTAATAATAGCATAATAATAATGATAGCAGATGCTGTCCTCGCCTAGGTTCTGCTAGGTTTAGCTCCTAGTGAAATGCCCCAGCAGTGAGCGGGAGTAGTAGCAGCTTTCTGGTAACCAGAACTGTTATATTTGTGTGCAGGAATACAAATGGGGAAAAAATAATAATGGAATTTGAACAGCCTAATAAGCTGTAATAAGGTAGAATAAGGCTATATTTAATTAGCCAGGAGCAAATGTTAACCTGATTTTAGATCAGAAAGCAGTGGTGAAACAGGGACTTTGAGTTTTGCTCTCATTGTTTCTTGATGCCAATTCAGATAGTAAATCTACACCATGAATGATAGTTGGAGTGAAGTAGAAAAGCTAATAAACTTCATGAAGCCTAAGAAAGTGACATTTTCTACTTGATCTCTCGTTGGTGAGTCTCAGTATGTTCCAGTGTAAAGTTTTCTTCTCCTTTTTGATTTTTTTGTTTCTTTTTACAGGAGAAGAGGGTTTAAAGTCTCCGTTTTACTTATGTGATAATGTATGTTTTGAGTTTCTTAGGCTAGATTGAGAGTACACAGTCTGAACCATGCATGTGGATCGTGGTCTTGGGACAGTTCCAGATAGAACAAAGCTCACAGTAGATCTGGCTTAGCCAAACTTCAGCAGCCTTGCTTGCCTCATAAGTCTCATACCTCGATGGGGTTCCCCGGCAGGACAAAGACATATGGGGTCCATAGTGTGCTCTGCAATTAAGATATGACAGGATTTTGTTTTCATTACTGTCAGTCAGGGAAAGGGGATACATCTGGGCTGTTTGGAAGCAGGCCCAAGGGTGGTAAGCCTGAGTTAGGGGTGAAATCAGCAGCCCAGCTGAGGTACATGTATACCAATGCACGCAGCATGGGCAACAAACAGGAAGAGCTGGAGGCCCTGGTGCAACAGCAAAGCTGTGATGTAGCTGCCATCACAGAAACGTGGTGGGATGACTCACCTAGTTGGAGCACTGCACTGGATGGCTACAAGCTCTTCAGAAGAGACAGGAAAGGGAGAGGAGGTGGAGGGGTGCCCTTTATGTTAAGGAGGCTTTTGATGCCATAGGCATTGAAATAATGATGATGGAGTTGAATCCTATGGGTAAGAATCAAGGGCAAGGCCAACAAGGCTGACATCCAATGGGAGTCTGTTATCGTCAACCCAACCAAGAAGAAGAGGTGGACAACTGATTCTATAAGCAGCTAAATAATGTTTCAGGATTGTCAGCCCTTGTTCTTGGAGGTGACTTCAACCTACCAGACATCTGCAGGGAACTTAATACAGCAGAAAAAAGGCAGTCCAGGAAATTTTTAGAGTGTACAGAGGACAACTTTTTGTCACAACTAGTGGGTGGGCCCACCAGGGGAGGGACTATGTTAGATCTGCTGTTTTCAAACAGAGATGGACTGGTGGGAGATGCAGTGGTTGGAGGCTGCTTGGGGCAGAGTGATCATGAAATTATAGTACTCGATATTTGGTAAAATCAGGAGGAACACCAATAAGACTCTTACACTGGACTTCCAGAGGGCAGACTTTGGCTTACTTTGGAGACTTAGAGAGTTCCTTGGGAAGTAGCCCTTAAAAACATAGGAGTTCAGAAGTGGACATGCTTCAAAACA
>VWZP01006521.1:264093-312677 GCA_013396995.1 Dicaeum eximium | reverse complement strand
ATTTGGAGGGAGGGAGTTTGTGGGTTTTTTTTTGCTTCCTTAGCAGACACCTGTCTTTTTAAACCAAGACAGATTTCCAGCCTGGAGTGCCTCTGCTAAATAAAGCTCTTGAGGAAAAACCCTCCACCTGAGAACTCATTCAGCAATAATGTTCAGCACTGGACAAAATGATCAGATTTGGACCAACCTTATGCTGACCTAGGAAAATCCCCTCCATTTATGACTAACATTTTGTCCTTCTTACTCATATGCTTCCAACTTTAATTACTTCCCTATTCTAAACAAAGGCAAAAGGAATGTACTGAACAAGTAGGTAGGAATCAGGTTTTCTTGGAAACATTTCAAGTAATGCTTTGCAGCTGTGATCCTGGACACCACAAGCCACATACATACTTGTACCTAAAGATCTGAATGCACCACATGCAAACACAGTTACACGAGTTCAGACTAAAAGGGACCTTTCAGTACAGTGAAGGGGAACTTGATTTTAACCAAACCTCCTGGAAATTCACAACTTGGATTTTGCCACTTGATGTGACATCTTACACGTGGTAGATAAATACCTACTTGCAGGGAATGTAAAACTACTTTTTTTGTACTGTCATTAACAAGATGATGATAAAACTAAGATATCCCTGGTTCAAACATACCTTGTATCTGCACTACAACAATTTACTTAATTATTTTGGGTGTGAGCTCTCTGTAGAAGTGTTTCAGTTACACTGAGCCACTTCTCATCCCTTGCGACAGACTACTCTGAAAACCAATTTCTCAAAGTGTTTCCAGTCCTCCTTTTGTTTACCAACATGAAAGAGAGAGAATGCTGAAAGCAGTGGTTGATTTTAGGAGAACTGAAGAGCCACAATCTGCATAGAATCTTTCCATGTCATTGATGATGTGTCAGAAGGCATGTGCATCTCTGAACCTGTTCATAAACACATGAACGAGCTTGTTAAGTGCAATGAGACTACAAAGCCTTGGCTGGGTGCAGGACAGTTTGGCTAAACTGTGACACATTTGTCATTCAGTGCTTCAGCTTTGGCAGTGGTGAAGGTTGGCACAAATCCACCAGCTCCACACCTGAACTGCGCCCTTTAGCAGCTGGTGCCTCTCCAGACAAGAAATGGCTTTTTTTAGAGGCACTCAGGCATCCAGCATGGGCCAGCAGAATGAAAACTGCCCCAATTACCTCAACAGGTTTGTCCAGACCTCGGGCAACCTTCAACCACAAATCAACAACACAGGGGCAATTACACAGCAATTCAAACGGAAGATCAAAACTAAACTAAACTCCAGCCCCACATTCAAACTATTTTTGTGTTTTTCTCCAGCAAGCAGGTCTCTGGCACCAGAATGGATGATAATATTTAAAGAGCACCCATTTTGTGGCTCATCATCAAAAGATTTCAGCATCTCTAACATAATAAGCTTCTCTAGCAGCTACCCTGCCTGGGGCAGGAGATGCCTTGTAGAAGTCTGGAGCTCTTTAGTTCCCAAGTAGGAGCTTATCTACTCTCATTTATTCAACAAAATACTAATTTCCTCTTTAAATTACATGTGGTTTAGCAATGTCTTAGCATGTTTGCAATTGTGTTCCTTTTGCTTATTGGAAAAAATCCTAGAAAAGGAAAGCAGACAAAGAATAGCAATAACTGCAGCACAGAATAAAACAGACTCTGTTTAAGGGAAAAGATACTGAGTGGAAGCCCCCTTTCCCCTTATAATTTAAACCTTTCCTATAAGGTCAAAATGTGCACAAATGCTTTCTGTCTGACAGCAACCTAGAAACTGCCCCAGATGTCCATTAACTTCTGAACTGAACACAAGCTCCCTATTGTATCCAAGACACAGAATGCAGGGCTGACAAGCCATTGGAAGGTTCTCATTAACTCTTATTTAAACAAGGCAAAGGGTTTGCACTTCTGAATGTAAAAATCCAGCTGGCCAGAAAACAAAAATTCTGTCCTAAAAAAAAAAAAAGGTAAGATTTTGAGATTCAGTAGAATTATCCCTGAGAATAAAAGCGGAACCTTTCCAAAATTATGTGAAACTACAGGAAGCAGTATCCACGTTATGGCCAACAAGAACCTACTACTTCATGGCACATGTGAACAGGGATGTGGGCTGAAGGAGAGACCTATGGCCAAGGTAACAGGACTGACTACTGGCTTCTTGGTGATGTTTTTCCAAGTCCAATTATATTCTGGATCAGAAAAATAAGCTTTCCTGAAAAAGATATGTTTCTGTAAGGATCTCCTTCTGCTCTGAGAGCAGGCTGTTCACATCCTGAATATGAGAGGGGTCCCTAATAGAAGACACAGTGCCTAAAGCACTTAAGTAGTTGAATTTTATACAAGCAACTTGCTTTCCCTGAGACCAGACTAGAGTGGACTAATGTTGCTATGTGTCCTGGGATAGAGTTCATAAGTACTTTGTTTTTTAAATACACTTTAATTTATTTTCTCCCTGGTAGCTGATACATTGCTCTGTCTCTCTCTTTTTTGTTGTCTCTCTGTGCATTACAATTATGTTATTATATTTTATTTCAATTATTAAACTGTTCTTGTCTCAACCCATGGGATTTACCTTTTTTCCAAGTCTTCTTCCATTTTAGCAGGGAAGTGGAAGGGATTAGTGAGTAGCTGCTGGCTGGCCTTAAACCATGTATGATAATATGTTTCATGCAACAGTGACTCTACAATGAATTACTATTATTACTTTTAAATCAGGGAGTCTTCAAGTTGTGTTTTTTATCAAGCAGGATCTGTCTTCATGGAGCTGGAAGTTCCACTTTATGGCTTTATAAATCACCACACTGACAGTGTGTATTCCAACACCCACTCCAACCCTAAACAATTCATTTTGAGTCAGAATATGACACAAAGGTTCAATACAATCTCTCCTGAGCAAGCCAACTTTGTTACATATTGCTAAATACGTGCCCTTTAATGCAGCAGTAAGTTCTAGAACTCCACCCTGGAGAACAAACACAAGAAGCAATGGCTGGAGGGACACGAAACCTTGGCCTCCTGTCCTCCTGCTTTAATCTGGCTTTGCCTTTCTTAACTCTGTCCTGGGAAACAGAGCAAGTTGAAATGTTTCTTGTGACCTGTTCTGATTGAGGGTGAAAATACTGACCTTGGACTCTCTGGGTGTGAGGGTTTTCTCTGGACTTGCTGCTGAAAGAGGTCTAACACACTGATGTTGGGGAGCACCCCTGCTCCTTGGCTTGTGGCTCTGTGCTCTCCTAAGAGCTGCTCACCTTTCCCTGGACATCCCAGCTCTGCCCTTCAGTGACAGCCCACTGAAACACTCTGCAGGCAGCTCTGTGACCCGGGGTTGTGGTGACCCAGCAACAGGCACTTCCCTCTCACAAGAGGAAATACTAGCAGCAAAAGTTGGGGGAAACAATCTTCTCCACAAAACTCATTCCAGGGAAGCCACAAGAGCCAGCATGTCCGTCCCAACCAGCACTGCTGTCATCCCACTTACCCACAAGCAAGTGCTGAGCACAATAACCTGAGACCTATTACTAATGCAGACCCAACGTGCTCTGTGGCTTCTCCTGACTGCCAAATGCAGCAGCATTCCCTCGGATGCAGGATCCTTCCATGCTGGAGGCTCTGCTGGTGAGATACAGTACTGCAGAAATGACCAGACCACTACACTGAACTCCCTGGGCACATGATTTACTTAATCCTCTAGTACTAAAACACAATTTGAAAACCCATGGGAAAAGATTAGAGATGCTTGTTACAGCTTCACAGCAGAAAAGGGGTCTTTTGGAATCTAAAACTCACAAATTAGTGGGGCTTTCTCCTGATCAGTTAAGGATATCATTGACAGGGGCCCTTGCCACAGCTTTTACTCCCACCCTTCACTCCAGTCTGTCTTTGGATAAACACAATTCTTGTATTAAGGGCCATCTGGGCAGCACGACTTGCATTTAAATGCCTAGTTTTAAATACATGATCTTCAGTTAAGGGAAGGTATTCAAGAGGGGAAGCTCTGAGCAGCATTAAATCTACTCTAATACTTAGTACTTCCTATTAGAGCAGAAAGTACTTTCTGCTCTAATACTTAGTACTTTCTTAGTACTTTCCAGAGGGGAGCACATCCTCCCCTCTGGAAAAGAACATAGCTATTGAAAAAGCCATCCTTGAAACTGATAATACCTTTAAATGAAATAAAAGTTCAGTGCCACGTATCTTGGGCTTCCTACACATCATCCATTACAGCATTTAAAGAACAAACAGAAAGCCTAGAACTCAGATGCAAAACAGAGACAGGGAAATTCCTGTCTGTCCCTTTCCCAAAATCCCCAGATGATGTTAAAGAAGCCTGCTGAAAAAGACTAGCTGGAGTTTTGGTCTTGAGTTTAAGTCTAAATCAACTCCTACTCCACAACAGAAACTTAGAATAAAGCTGTGTCTCACTGGCTTTACCCAGCAGTAAAAATAATTGCTGATGACACAATGAAACCAGCACACACACTGGAGTGTCTGCCTAGAACAGAGGGTATTCTAGAGTTAAGAGAATAAAGCAGTTATTTATTAAAGGCCTTTAATAGATAGACCTTGGGTAGTGCAGGAGCCTCACAGAGGCTACACCCAGGATGGACAATGGTCACGAGTTTTCAGACAATTCTAAGTTTGGTCTATTTGCATATCTGGGGTCAATCCTCCGATTACAGCTTCAGGTAATGAAGTCATAGTCCCCAGTTTGCTCTGTGCCCATCCCCTTCACTTTTGCTTATCCTTTTTGGAACATGAGGCTGTGATTGTGACCTTGGTTCTCAGGCCTGGAAGGATTGTTTTGTCTGACCAAGATGTGAAGAAAGCTTACTAACACTCTATATGGAGTTCAGAGTTATACACTAATGCAGTACAGGATCTGAAAAATATAAAAGCTAAATCTTGAGGCATCACTGATGTGCAGTAATGTTCCTCAAATGGCAACAGAGAGCATCCCTCAACCCTAGGGAAGAGTTACAGCATCTCTGCAGTGTCAAGCAGTTCTCTCCTTTAATGGATACATTAATACATGGTTCTGTCTAAATTTCTACAGCTCCAAAAGAATGGTGAAAAGCACAGGAAAACACAAACCCAACCTCTATCTGCTGGAAGGTGAAGGCCACTGGGCTGATGTCATTCACACCCTACCCAAAGCTAACACAAACCCTATCAGTGATTCCGTGTCAGTCATCACTGGTTTGCATGTTACGGAAGATTAACAGTCAAACTGGAAAGCTGGTCAGGAAGGTACATACCCAGTATGAAAGACAGGGAACTAAATAACTGAAAATAACAATGGTTCCCTGTGGTACATTAATATGGGAATGGTTTCTCATGTAGAACTAATTGTTAGAGGGAATTAAAATGCAAAGCAGACTCTTCCTGCTTTTCTTTTGCCCTTAGGTATGGTCAATACCTTGCCATGGGCTTTCACTTACACAGCCTAGGGGAAAAAAAATAAATAAAAGTTAAAAAAATAAGAAGGAAAGGAAAGAAATAAAAAGGATGTCTTTCTCTTGCCTGTACTACACACCCTCCTCCCAGGAATGAGAGTGGATCTGAACTGCAACACTAAAAACTATGACACAGCTACAGTACAAACTTCATCTCAGCCTCTCCATATCTCACCTCCCATTTCTACCTGTTGTCCATCTCCTCTGCTGGGTCCCTGTTAATAACCTTCCTGGGACCAACTCTAATAGTCATTTTAGAGCAGAAATGCCAGCAAGTACAGCTCCAGGCCTCCAGAAGAGTGCCAGTTTCAAATGGGCTTTTCAGAGCACCACCACCCATTTACATTTCCAAAGGAACAGTGCCGCCCTTACAGAAGTTCTGGAGTTGGATGCTTCATTAATCCCAAGTGGCTGCTGCACAACTCAATTCTTTCTCATAATTACAGAGCAACCTTTCCCCCACCTGGTTAAGGGCAAGAGGTAACAACATTCTTCATTGCAGCAACACTGTTCATAAAGAAGGCGGGGTTGAGGGACATAAGCACTTACAGTTCTGCATGAATCACAGTTAATAACCAGAAATGGTATTTTCTGTTTTACAAAGCACATTGCATCAGTTCTCTACATAAGTGAAGGATACTGGGCAGGAAGCTGAACTTTCTCTTCTAGCAGTAAAAGGATCTTTAGTGACTTATTTTAAGGGATCAAATAGGCCTGGCTCAAGGCCAGGGCCTATAAGAGTTAATGATTGTGGAGTAACTTGTCACAAGTTTTTGCTGAAGCGGAAGTTTCACAATACAAATGCTACTAACCATGCCAAGTACTTGAGGACTAGACAACGGTACTACACAGTAATTTCCTTTTTTTATTCTTCTTTCAGTTTTTTGAGTTTTAGGATTAGAAGTTCAGAGCTTCTTTGCTGTCAGGTAAAAAAATAAGACAGGATGAAAAAAAGTCAGGTTCATATTCCCCACAGCCATGGGAGCCCAGGTAATGGGCTTTTTTTTTTTTTTCAGAAAAGCACCTGTAGGCTCAGGCAGATAGTGAAGGAGACCATATACATATGGATCTAAGACAACATCCACCTAAAGTAAAAGTAAAATCCACCTACTTCAGCTGTTTCAGTAACACTCAGTCCTCTTGCTTGGACAGAGTGACATTTTTAACTTGTGGAGGGGAGGGCATGGTGCAATCATACAGGTAAAAATGCTCAAGAATCAAAAGCAGGATTGAGAAGAAAATGAAACAGGATTGTTCCTACACAAGGAAGTTCCCAACTGTCTTTTAAAATTTACTACTATATACTATATATATACAGCTATATACTGTTGGGGAGAAAACTTCCTGTTACTGGCATCACTGACGGCCTTTCCTATGGCCTTGTGCAAGCACCAATAAAGGCGTAGGGTGCCCTGCTGCAGACCAGTGTGATAATGGCTGGGGGAAATATCTCTGATTTAAGCCATCCCATCTCCTTTCAGTTAAAGGAATTAGGTTAATTTGAGTATCATCATAAATATAGCTCAGTTGGAGAGATAGGAAAAGCTCAAACAGCTGCGAATGACACAGTCCCACTGTAATGCCATTTTAAGCCAGCCCATTCAGTTGGGCTGATGTATACTACTAATAAAAAGGACTGCCACAGAAAAATTGCTATTAGTGCTGCTCTGAGCAGTTGGAAGATATTCTAGAATAAAAATCATTTAACTGGGAGGAAGAGGAGAGAATTTTTCTTTTAATTGAACAAATGTCAAATGCATTCTCAGTTTCAGAGAGAAAAAAGAAATCATTATTTCTGGAACTAAGTGACTTTTGTAACAACTCCTATGAAACACTTTCTCATCTCCATCTCCTTCATTCTGTTCAAATTCAGGGCTTTATGACACTGGCACATGACATTACTGTAAATTACCTAAATTTTATTGCATTGACTTCACCCCTCATGCTACCAAGAGATTAGCACAGGGACAAGATGCCAGCTCACACAGACCCAGCGTGGAATCAGGGTTGTTGGTTGCTCAAAAGCCTGGGCACGTTCCTGGGAAGATCTCTGGTTCATGGCCACTCTGCTCTCCACAAGTTCAGCCAAGGAATTTGCAAGTGGATAATGGCCCATCACAGCCAAGGGCGGATCAGGAGACAAATCAAGCATGAGCTTACTGGGAAAAATCAAAGACCTCATTTAATATGTTTTTCAAGATTTTTTTTTAATTTAAAAAAAATGAAATTTAAACACTATTAGTCTCCTAATTTTAATACATTACAAATTTGCACATGTTGAAAAGAAAGGATTATCTCTTCCATGACATAGCAATTTGCCTACCAGGTAGGTGAGGCCCATCTCAAAATGTTTTCTATTCCTAAGTACAGCGATTAAATTTTAGCTACATTTTAAGGAGCTTCTCATGTGTGAGGAGATCCTCAACTAAATCCTCGGATTTAGTTCCAGTATAATTTCTTTTCAGAAGGCAAACTTCATAGCATTCCAAAGTCCCAGACATCACAGCTACCAGCTGTGTCACATAAGCTAAAATGGCCCAGGGAGGAACAGTTGTGTTGAAAGCTGAAGAGTTTTATTAATTGACAATGTCACCTAAGGACCCACTTGATACTGGCAGCTTTCAGCTGCTTGGTGAAGTTTCAAAACTTTACCAAGTTTTGCTCACAGCTCTCAGATCCATACTTTGTCTTTCCCAAAGAGTGTCAAATCCAGGCTATTTGACTATACAGTCTTGCCATTTACACACAGATGAATGGTATCAGGTCCTGGCTAATACTCCAAATCCAATGCAAAATATTTATATTTATACTGCTCCTGACATTGAGACTCTCTGGCCCCAATCAATTAGCAACAGCTTCCATTCAACTCATGTCAAAAATCTGAAAAGCTTGGAGAATTTGAGCTTGAGTACTTAATTAAGTTCAGGATGTTGCCAACCTAGCTAGCCTTTTGAGAGAGCGTAACTCCACAGATTTGATGTCTGAAGAGACTATTAAAGTCACCTAGTTTCATCTCCCACCTAACATGAGAAAGAACACGGGTACCTTATGCTGTTATTTGTGAAGAGATTTATAAGAATGGGATTAAGCTTAAGTTGAATGCAGTTAACAAAAGTTATATAGAGATCTATATCAAGTTTAAATATCTATAAACACTGGATATTCTGTGTTTAGCACAGTGTGTGCTGGGGGTTGGTTTTTGTCGTTTTCTTTTTTTCTCCTCTCTCTTTCTTTCCTGTTCTCACAATTTGTGTGGAATTTTCTTCCCACTGAGTTGCTAATGAAACTGATGGTTTGAGCACAGCACCTGCAGGCCCAGTTGCGGGAGGGCGGGGGTGTGTGTGTCGAGACAGACAGCGGAAGATTTAAGGGCACGGGGGCAGTTCCTAGCTCACTCGTTCTCTTTCACGACACAGGAGAGGACACAAGCAGCCGAGGGAGTTTTCGCCGCCATGACCCAGCCGGGAACTCTTTCTTCTGCTGCTGGGCCTCGCATTCCCCTGCCCTGCCAGGACACCCCGCAGGCTCCAGATNATGCTGTAGTTTGTTTGTTTGTTTGTTTTATCATATAGATCAGCAAAGAACTGTTATTCCTATTCCCGTATCTTTGCCTGAGAGCCCCTTAATTTCAAATTCTAATAATTAGGAAGGGGGGGGTTTGGGGTATTTTACATTCTCCATTCCAAGAGAAGCTTTTTCTGCCTTCCTTAGCAGACACATGTCTTGTAAACCAAGACAGGGTGGCAGAAGGGGAAGCTAAAATATAAACAATAGCCAGTCTGGACCATACTGCCCGACTGCAGGATCCTTCCTTGGCAGTTACCTCCTATCACCTTCTGCTTCACTCATCCTCTGCTGGAACTGATTTAGCTGAAAATATAATAGAATTGTTAAAATTAAATGTTTTATTATTAATTTAGGGCCAAACCACATAAATTGTGAGGGGTTTTAAACAGACTTGTAGACATGCTACAAGTATACACTATTTGTCATCTTCCTTGAAAGAAGGATTTCTGCCTTACTACAGCTACTGAGCCATCGTTAACTACAAAAAAATTAAACATGCAGCAAAAGAGGAAGTTACACAGAAGGGAAACTTGTGGCCCTTTGGAAATACATTTTCCTGCTCTGTTGGTTCAGAGAGCAGCATGACTTTTAGCCCAAGTCTACCAAAATTTGACAGAATGACTCTCGGTGAAGGAATGCCCACAAACCTAAAGGTTAAAGGGGTGCTTTGTATGGGACTATCACAAAGCCTAGACTGAGGTATTGTTTACTCTTGAGAGTTGTTGCAATTTCCTGCTGGATTACTCAAGAGCCTCTGGATGAGGAAGGAGCCAGAACTCCACATGGGATGGGGAAAAGAAGACATCTGTTAGGATACCAAGACACAGGGAGAGCAAGGAAACTGAGCTGTTAGCTGAGCAGTACCAGAAAGAACTGAGAAATTGTGGTCTCCCCTTTGACATGTTCTATGACTTGTTCTCTCATTTCCCATTTATGCTGTTTAAAAAACCACACCACCCAAAACACAAGCTGCTGGTTAAAGCCCAGGCACTTTGCCTGTCTGCAGACCAAGGTGTTTATTTGCCCCTCATCCCAACATGACTCAACAGCAGTGCTGAGCACCCAATGTTTTAATCTCACAGCAGCCACTGCGCCATTTCATACTCAGAGAGGCTGAGCTGCAGAAAGAAAAGGTTTCTCTCCACTGCAACAGAATTCGGTTTTTTCCAAGTTTGTGCTCTTTAATCACTAGGCCCAAACACTTGTGTAGCAAACACTCCCCAGGAGATCACTTTGCTCTCCAATCAAAGAAGCCACTCATGTTTTACTCCAGTGGAGGACACGAGCAACAAAAAAAGCGGTAATTCACCAGTATCTGCTTCTCAAATTGGAGATTGTGAGTCACATTAATTGGCACACCTATTTAGCACTCTTACTATCACACAGCAAGTATGTGACACAATAAATAAAGGTAATTATGGGCACTGGTGAAGAACACACCTAAGGCCTGCCTTGTGTGGGTATGTGCTATCACATTGATCTCCTCCCCAAAGGCATTTAGCATGGGAACACTGCTAGGAGACATTAACAGCTGCAGTAGACAGTATGATTCCAAGTGTTCAGATGAAGAGATTGTTCATAATGCATTATGAAAACATAATATTCCAGTTGTTCCTCTTTATTTATATATAAATAACCTACATTTGTATTAGCAATTTGCTGATTCCATGTTCAACAGGTAAAGCAGTAGCTGGAAGCCAAAGAGCTTTTGTAGATTTCTAGTGTGATCTACAGTGTTCCCTTTCATTTCTTATTTCTGAAATGGGTTGAACAGGAAATTATTTTGCCTCTGAAAAAAAAAATGCAACTAGCAAAATTTCCAGCAAAATTCCCCACCCTGAATCAGGCTGAGCAGTTGAAACCTTAAAACTTCCAATAAGCCAAAACAATCCAACATAAATCAATCATCTGTTTAAGTTGATATATTTCAAGATAAACATTTCCATGAGCTAATTCTGAACTATTTTGATTTTATTCTCATCCCCTTTTAACAGGAAAGTGTTGTAGTTGATTTAAACTCCAAAACAAAGAACTGTTTAAATCGGAGCAGCAAGTTTCCTTTCAACTCTAAACAGTTTTAAAACGGACACCAATATGACATTCAGCTTCCAAAAATGTCTGGATTTTCTTTGACAAAAAATGGAGAGCCTAAGTTCATCAGCTAATTAAAACGTGAACATTAATACCGGTTCACATTTGATCAAGTTCTTGCTTTGAACTGCAAAGCTGGACACCATTCATTAGTTCAGTGCACAGAAACACCAACTTTTGTGGGCAGATTTCAGACAGAAGCCTCTACCTACATTTTCTTATGGAACAACATATTTGCACAGCAAATTATTTCAAGGTGACTGTCATCTACCTGGTCATCACTTATAATATCCTACAAAATCAGTGCGCTGTGTACACTCCTGCTAACAGAAAATACTGACAAAAATAGGGTGACCACTGAGTTCAACCTGCTGGTCATGGAGTCACAGTGTTATAATTTCTAAGAGTTGCTGAGTTCCACTTTTTAAAACAATTAAAGAGATGGAAAGTTGTTCTGACCCCAAGCACCTGTGGAAGAAAGAAAACAGGTCCACGGAGAACACAGATACTTCAGAGAGCAGCACAGAGAGCACCGTGCTGGTGCTGGAGTGTAACACAACTGCACGAAGTACAGAATGATACACTTACTTCATACTTCAAACCAGGAAATCTGCCTAGCTGTTTACATTACCATAGCAATAAACTTCGACAAGAGTAGTTGCTCTACCAGCCTTCCTTGAAAAGCTAAGACCTGCTTCTGGAGGCAGCCAATAGATCAGGGAGCAGGGTCAAGCTCTTCGTGCTTGTTCCGGTTCTAGAAGTGTTGATGGTAGAAATAATACATGAAAATACTTGTTTGAGCAAGCTTATCTGCCAGCTGCTGTGGCAGAGAGAGTGCAGAGCACTTGGAAATTAAATACAAAGAAAGAAATGTAATCAAGGGGCTTAGGAGCCAAAGTCCTCTTTTAAATAGTAATGTTAGAACAGATATTGAAAGGTAATTAGTAATCTGAGGATAGAACTCAGCATAAAGTGCTCAGAGCCAACTGCTTGTGCTATTCTGTAGCAGCTTTCCAGCAGTGATGCAACTTCACATATTCCTTTTCATTCCGGTTCCTCATTTGGAAAAAAAAAAAAAAATCTCCCTTGAGCTAAAGCAGTGTGACAAAGAGGGGCACACAAAAACTGATTCATTGGGGGGCAGTTCCAGATCCAGCATACCTGCTCAAATCCCCAAGGCTTCTCATGGTCTGAGCGTCTGCCTACACAGCAGGGAGGCAAACACCTCGGGGAAACCCAGTAACAGCACTTCGATACTCTCACCAGCAGAGCAGACCATGGCAGCAATTCCCAAACTTTTGTGCTTACAAACCCAGTGCCCGCTGCAATCAGCCTTTCCAAAGGGCTCAGGGCCCGTAACCCCCCGGGGCTGGCGAGCACCGCCGGCTGCCGCGAAGCCATCCCTCTTCTAGCACTAACAAAGCACTGGACGGGGAGCACTTTGCCAGTCATGGAAGTGACTCCGAAGAGCAGAATACGCGCTAAAACAGAAAGAAAGAGCCCCGGATTCATCACTGTGAGGTCCAGAGGCGGACTGTGCTGGGAAACCTGCATCCCCCATGGGATGCTTTGTGGGAGGGGGCTTGGCTATGGTGTGGAGATGCTGAAGGATGAACAGAACGGAGCGGCCCTTCTGCTGCTCCTGGCCGAGCGGGGGCACCGCACCGCCGGCTCTGGGATGGCCCCGCCACCGAGAGCCGGTAGGACCGAGGGACCCCCCGCCACCGAGGGCCGGTACGGACCGAGGGACCCCCCACCACCGAGGGNCGGCTCTGGGATGGCCCCGCCACCGAGAGCCGGTAGGACCGAGGGACCCCCCGCCACCGAGGGCCGGTACGGACCGAGGGACCCCCCCGCCTCCGAGGGCCGGTGCCGCCCAGCCCTCAGCAGCCGCAGGACCGGGCTGCCCGTGCCCGCTCCGGCCGGGCCCGGCGGACACACGGGAAGCGGAGCGGGCGCGGCGCTGTCCCGGCCCCTCCGCGAGGCGGGAAGGGGAGGGAGAAGCTTACCCAGAAGCGGGACCCGCAGAAAGCCTCCATGGCCGAGGCAGGGGCGCAGAGCTGCTGCGGGCCACGGCAGGCACCGGGCGGGGGTTTGAGGCGGCTCCTTCCCGCCTGGGCGGGCCGGGGCCGGGGCCGGGGGCGGTGCGGCCGGCGCTCCCCATCCCACCCTCCCCTCAGGCGGCGGGAGGAGCCCGCACCGCCCCTGCTCGGGCCGGGAGGGGCCCGGCTGGCGGCCTGAAGTCTGCTCTGGGCCCCCATGAGGGGCTGCAGTTCCTCTGATCCTGAGCCCGGGCACCTCACACCATGATGACATCCCAGCCCCCCCAGCTCAGTGTGACCTGCTGGGGCAGTCACACCCCTGATCGTGGAGGGGGCTTTCGTGGTACCCACGTGTCAAGAAGAAGCTGTGGAAACTCCCGTGCCTGGAAGTGTTCAAGGTTTGCACGGGGGGACCTGAGCAACTTGGTCTAGTGAGTGGCATCTCTGCCCATGGCAGAGGGTTGGAACTGTTATGGATAAAATTGAAGGTTTCTGTTGCATTCCTGTTCATCTCTTACCTGTTTGTACACCTACCTGCTCCAGTTAATGTACTTACTTTTATTGTTTTAAATGCCCATNCTCCAGCCCTGCCACACGGGACAGGCCTGCGAACTCCTCCTGCTGCTCCTCGACCAGCTGGGAGCAGCGGCGGCAGCGCACCCCGAGCTTCCACCCTGAGAGAACTGATCCTTAATAAAGGCCTTTCAAAGGAGAATTTCCCCTGGCCCTGTTCATTTCAGAACGACATGATTTTAAGGTCCTTTCCAACCCACATAATTTTAGACTCAAGAGAAGTGTGTCCTGAGGAGTGCACAAAACTGGGCCACTTGCTGGCTTTGGGCTGACTCCAGACCAATCCAGACCACTCAGGCTAATGTTAACATCATGGAGAGGCTTCTTGTCTTGCCTTCAAGGACTTAAGTGAGCATCGCATCAGGACTTAAGTGAGCATCACATCACTTCTCCATCCTTCTGCAGACACAGAAGCTCCTACTGTAGACACATGATTAAACCCATGGCATGGGTCCATTTTCAAAAGCCTTCAGTCAATATATTTTTGTGATTATGTGTAACTAATAGGTTTCGTAGTGTAGCACCTTGGACACAATCTGGATTTCACCTCCCCATGTTGCAGAAGCACTGTTTGCTTTCCTCATTATTAGGACTTCTAAAGTATTACTGACCTTCCAACACTTGCTGTTTACCCACTGGCTGCAGCATCTGTTTCAATTAATACCATCTCACACAAACCTGCTGCCACAAATCTACTTCAATATTTTAAGAGTCTGAGGTTTCTTTCCTTTCTGTAATATGCAGAACTCTCAGGTAGAAGAATGTGGTCACCAGAACAAAAAGGAGTAGAATAGAATCATAAATCAGAGAATCATAAAATCGGAGAATCAGAGAACCACAGAATGGTTTGAGTTGGAAGGGAGCTTAAAGCTCATCTAGTTCCAACCTCCTGCCATGGTCAGGGATGCCACCCGCTTAATCAGGCTGCTCAGGGCCCCTGGTTTTGAACACTTCCATGGATGGGGCATGCATCTTCTGCTTCTCTGGGCAACCTGTTCCAGAACCTCAGAGAAGGACAATGCTGCTGTGTCCCAAAAATATGTCATCCCTAAGGAAAAAACATTCTGCTAATCTTTTATGGAGATACTGGAACTGTTTGCCACTCAAGTACTATCAGAGAAAGCCATGAGCACTGCTAAGAATTTGCTTTGGACATTTACTGTAATCTGGCTAGAGGTGTGCTGTTCTCATTAGTGTGAGAAGATAAGCTCTTGCCCAAGATAAGGTTCTCAGGTGATTGCCTACAAGATCTGAAATGTTAGACTGGGCCAGGCTGATCAACACAATCACATTGCAGCCCTCTGGAGGAAACTAGAGATGCCCTTTCCACCTGGGTGAAAGATCTTCTGAGTACACAGTGGGTTGGCCTTGCAAGTCTTACTGCAAAACCTTTCTTCAGGGAATTGCACTCCAATAAAAGTTCTAAGAAAACTCAGAAATAGCTGGGAGTTACTCCTTTATGGCTCTTTAAATCTCCTCCTGCAACAAGCTCTGAAAGCAGCTGCTCTGAGAGAAGTGCTGAGAATTTAAGTCTCCTGGCACATGGACCTGCTCCACTGGGTTTCTTGCACCAAGGAGCAGGATTGGGTGCAGTTTGAGAATGTGCTCAAAATTAAGACCAGCTCAGACATTATGAGATGTCACAGGTACAGAGGCACCTCACAAACAGCTACTGTAGGCTGTGTGTAGAGGAAGGGAGAGGTTTACTCTATCAGTGTGCTGAACAGTCCAATTGACATGTGAATTAATTCCTGATTAAATTAATGACTTTAGTGGAGCTGTTGAAGCTCCTGGTTTTTTCTACCATATCCATAGAGGAAGGTCCTGAATTAGGGTATTTCCCTTGGTCTCACAAGACTCTAAATAAGGAGCCCTAAATATCTCTGCCATTTGTTTCATGTTCCTAACTAATGGTGGGCAGCTTCTGCTGTCAGTAGCAGTTAATGCCATTAAAGAGGCATGGTAGTGATAAGTGGCTGCCAGCTGGGTGCTGGCTCCCCTTGCATCCCTCCTGAGCTTGAGGGGAGTCACTGGGCAGCCTGGACCTCACAGTAGACACTGAGACTCGCACTGGCTTTGCACTGACTTCCATGTGCTGTCTGGCAAAGCAGACAAGCAGAGAGCGAAAAATCAAAGGCAGGAATTAAGGAAGTATTAACTTCTCAGACAGACAGGATGGAGGGGGAAGCTTAAAAGCACCTGGAAAGGGCCATGGTAAAGGATTCTGCTGACACTGGTGCAAAGCAGAGCCTGAAGCACTATCACGGGCAGCTCACTTGGTCCTGCTTCCTTTTAATGATGGGAACAGAGATGGAGGTACCTAGAACATGTCATTACTCCTGTGATGTTCCCTCAAATGCAGGCTGGCTCTGCAGGAAAATGAAATGGCAGCTTTTGGTGCAAATGTCAGGGAGTCATGAACTCACCTCCTCTCACTGGACATTTATTCTCTATTCCAGGGAGTGGTAAGATCTGATCTGGATCCATTAAGCAATAATGCTTAATTTTAAAGATTATTTTAAAATAAAAATAATCTTCTTTTTCATGCCAGCTGCACAGTAAGAGACTTTTCACCTGCTAACACTTTGAGCAGGTCAAGCCAGGGCAATCAGGAAGCGCCTGCAGGCACACCCAGGCCATGCAGGAGCACCTCGGTATCAATGGAGTGATTTACTGGGGCAGAACAGGAGGTAAGGTGAGGGAGAAGCTGTTTGTGTAAGCACAGTGCCAGATACGAGGCAGGCTGCTTTCCATGTCACACCTCATGCCAATTCTCAAAGCATTAACAGCAGGATGAAGTGTGGTCGATTCCTGAAGAGATCTGTATAAAGAAGTACATACAGAGCTGAGGGCTGGGGATGCCTTGAGCATGTGCAGCTCTGAAAGTCACAGTTTTAGGGTTAGTTGACTATAAATATCACCTTCTTTCTCTGCTTGGAACAGCAGAGGCTCAGCTTCCTTTCCAAGACCCACAGAAGTGTCACATTTTACAGATGGTAAGAAAATAATGCCTGCCAAAGAGGGTACATTTACAGCAAGGCCNTGACACCTTGTTTTAACACACATAAGATGGGAACTTGTAACAAACTCTGCTTAAAGTTAACCTTGAATGAGTAGCAGTAGACTTGGGCTTTCTTCTTCTCAATGCTGTTGCAAATATGTGCATTTCCCTCCTTGCACAAAAGGATTTAATTTCCTCATTTCTGGAACATGCAGTGAGCAGTTTAGAAGCCCCATGATAAAACAGATGAGGGAGTGGGCTGGGAATTTGCAGCCCCAGTTTTTACTCACTCCACTGCTTTTGGGCACATATCAGCTACATGGCTTTGTAGGAGTGGAAGGCAAGATTCCCTGACTGGAAGTACAGAGGTGGCAGTTCCCTGGGAAGCCAGCACAGGGAGCTTGGGTCCACACTCCATTTGGCCCAATAGCCATTAGGCCATTCATGTTGCAGGGTGAGGTGGGGTCCACATAATTCATGGAGTCTTTGTGAAAGGAGAAAATGGTGTTTGTATGACTCCTCCAGGACACCGTGTGTAATACCAACCTGCCCCATTCCATGAGTGCTCCTGCACTTCATACTGAGAGCAATGAGCAGGAGAAGAATCTAGACATGGTGAGTACTGCCGAGATCACCCCAAAGGGATCCTGGAGCTGCTCCAGCTGTGAGCAGCTGAACTCTAAACTCACTGGGATCTCTCTCACTTGCTAGATAATCCCACAGAAATGCTTTCAGGTGCCGATAGAGGTTGGCAGAAGCCCTGGCAGGTGTCACACACCCTGGCTTGTGGGTGGCTTGGCTGCAGGTGGAGCTCAGAGTGACAGGCAAACAGCCACAGACAAACAGGACATGGCACTTGGGCCTTCTGGAGCTAAGGCCCAAACAATCCTACTTCAGCCCTTGAGACAATTGTCACAGCTTATCCTGCTAACTCGGCCAGCCTACAAACTCTTCCTACTTTTAATGGACTGAAGCTGTTCGGGATTTCACCAAAGAATGGGGACACAGTGGTTGCATAAATACAAACACCTGGTCCTGCTTTGTTTGAACATACATGGAGCTGTCACCCACCCTTGGCCACACTGAGCTAGTGGCACATGGCAGTGCAGATCTGTGCTGCCTTTGCAGGTGTCAGCATGGCACGTGCTGTCCACTTCATTGTTTATTCTTTGTAGAATGACTCCGATGCTCACTTCTGCTTTCTGTTTACACAAAATAACTGTTAGCACAGTAAGCAATTAAGTGGTTTAACCGTCCTTTCCAATTCCCAGCTGGAGTTGCCAGGGTCTCTGGCTGCATTAAAGTATTTCATAGATATGGAAAGACAATCTATTCATGACCTCTGAAAATTTGCCAATTATTGGAATCCAGGGACTCAAGCAATAATAGAAAACATCAGAGGATGCCAAAGGGTTATAATAGTGTGTTTTAAATGTAACAAAAGCATTGAATACAACATGTAAAAACCAACTTAAGGTCCAATCACCCTCAATGGTGATAATGGCAGCAAGGCTTTCACTGATGACCGAGCCAAAGCAAACAGGAACAGCAGGTTTCGGGGTGCAGCCTGAATTGCTGCTCACTAATCTGCCGGCGGAACTTCCACCTCGTGGCATTGCCATCTAGAGACAGGCACTCAGCGGAGCCCCGAACCACGTGCGGTGGCACAGGGCTGGACTGCTCCTACCCCTCCCACACTGGTTCAAGTAGAGGTGGAACAGCCCTTCGGAGCTCACAGGCTGTGGGAGGATTGGAGCTGCTGTGGGCGCACAGCCCCGCAGGGGACCCTGCCCTGTGTTGTGCATGTGTTTAAAAGGATGTGAAGGGACGAGCACGCCTCTCGGGTGCTGCCACAGCCTCTGAGATGCCAGAGAGCCCCAAGATGGCTCGTTGTCTCCCTGAGTTTTGCACAAGCATCCAGGGAGCAGCAGTGCCGGTGGGTGTGAGAGGCACGGTGCCTTTGAGCAGCTCGCACAGTACCAAGCACACAGGGCTCTGCCACAGTGAGAGAAATCCTTCCTCTCCTCCTCCCATAATTGGGATTTTTATAAATCCAGTGACTGAAAATCCCCTCAGAATTAGAAACTATTTGGCCAAGAAGATCAAATCTGGCTTGTGTGAGCAATAGTGTGGCCAGCAAGACCACAGCAGTGACCATACCCCTGTACTGAGTGCTGGTGAGGCCACACCTCAGATTCTGGGGTCAGTTTTGGGCCTCTCACTACATGAAAGACATTGTGGGGCTGGAGGGTGTCCAGAGAAGGGAACAGAGCAGGGCAAGTACAAGTTTGATGAGCAGCTGAGAGAGCTGAGGGGGTGCTCAGCCAGGAGAAAAGGAGGTTCAGGAGGAACATTTTCACTCTCTGTAACTCCCTGACAGGAGGGTGCAGCCAGGTGGGGGTCAGTCCCTTCTCCTGATAACAAGCAAAAGAACAAGAGAAAATGGCCTCAACTTGTGACAGGGGGGTTTAGATGGGATCTTAGATAAGACATCATCACTGAAAGGGTGCTAAGGCACTGGAACAGGAAAAGTGGTGGAGTCACCGTCCCTAGAGGCATCTGAAAGACACATAGATGTGGCACCTGGGGACATGGTTTAGTGGTGGCATTGACAGTGTCGGCTTAAATCAGTGATGTTAGAGGGCTTTTCCAACCTGACCGGTTCCGTGACGCCAAGCACAGAGATACCGATCCTGCGCTGTTTCTGCAGCACTGAGCCGGGAACACAGCACCCGACGGGAGGCAGAAGGTCCTGCTGAGCCTTCTGCCGGTACCAGCGGTCCCAGCCCGGACAGGGGCAGCTCGCCCACCCCTCGGCCCACGCCCACTAGGTGGGAGCAGAACGCCGCGCTCGGAGCGCTGCCGCTGTGCCTGTGCGATATCGCAGGCATCAGGAGCTCGCCCACCTCCTGGCACTGGGGCTTGGAACCCCCCAAACTTCCCCGACTTTAGCCCTTTGATCTGCAGGATCCTCACTTCTGTCAGCTGGTCACAGCCGGTCCCTTACACCGTGCTGGTGGTGATAAAGGGAGCGATCTCTTTATATTGTTTTTTCCTACTTTATTTTGGGGGGATTCTAATGCAGGTCGCATCTCGTGTTTCTGTGTCTCAGTTTGTATCTCTGGAACGCCTGAAATACAGAAGGTACAAACAAGCCTTTCCTATTTCTCATCTTAGAGGGCTTAGCAGAGCTCTGGCTGAGGGATGTGGTGTGAACACAGTGGGACACTGCTCTGCTGAAGCAGGACATGGTCACCTGTCCGAACCAAATTAAGTTCAAAGAGCTGCTTCCCTAGGCATGGCTACCATTACACAGAAAGCAACCTGGCTCCCAATGTGGCATCCCAATTACTCAGGAAATGGAATAACAAAGTGCCATGCCCAAGCTCAGGAAATTGAGAGCACACCCATAAGCAGCCAGCCTGGGTTGGAGCCTTTGAAAAACCACAGCAAAAGTCAGCAGGAGAGCTTCATACAGGAACACTCACGAAACAGAGAAGAGAAACAAAACCTCTCACAAGCTCCTCTGAACCCTGATGTTGGAAAGGAAGTGATTTGTTGTTGCCCATAAGGAACTGAACTCACTTGAGAGCAGAGAGATGTGAAGTGCTTGAGCCTTTAAGAGGCTCTGCTTCCTTGGCTCAGCCCAGCTTACCTTAATGCCCTGTGGATCCTCCAGGATCAGAGAACTGGGAAGGTATTTCAGTGGTTCCAGCCTGGTGGGGTTGGCCCTGCAGCCTGGACAACACATACACATCACAGAGCTCACCTGGAGTGGATTTGCACGGGACTTTGAACAGATTCACATTTTGCCTCAGTTTAAGGACTAGTATCCTTCCTGCTGTTTTCTATTTAGATATTACTTTATCAAAACATCCTCTAGACAGCAAAGCTGGTCTGGATGTCAGTTTATGGTCCCTCCTGCTGCAGAGCAATCAGATAAATCCAGGCAGTAAGGAGCAGGGCTGCAGAGTGCCCATTGTCTGGTTTCTCCCTCCAGTGGTTGCTCCCCAGGGGAGAGGAGATTTCATGTTAGAAGCTACACAGGTCATTCACTAAATACCCCTGAAGAGCCTTTTAACAAGGTCCTGTAATAACAGGACAAAAGGGGGAATGGCTTCAAACAAAAGGAGGGCAGGTTTAGGTTAGACAGTAGGGAGAAATATTTCCCTGTGAGGATGGGGAGGCCCTGGCACAGGTTACCCAGAGAAGCTGTAGCTGCCCCATCCCAAGAAGTGTCCAAAGCCAGGTTGGATGGGGCTTGGAGCAACCTGGGATAGTGGAAGGTGTCCCTGCACATGGCAGGGGGTGGGACTGGATGAGCTTTAAGGTCCCTCCCAACTCAAACCATTCTGTGAAATGTTTCTGGTGGTACCTGAGCGGTACCTGAGCTCCGAGCCTCTGCTGCCCTTCAGCCCCAGGCAGTGCCATGCCTACCAACTCCTGCTTTGCAAGGAGTTCAATGACAGCAGGAGACGCTGCTGGATTTCAGGCTGGAAATCCCAAAGATGTGAATGAGTGGAAAAGTCCAGCGTGTTCCTCTTCCTAGACAGATCAGATCTGCCCCTTCTCCCCAGTCCTTTCTCCGCATTGGCTGCAGCTCTCTCCGCTGCAATCCTGACATCCTCAAGCCTTGCACAGAGCTGTTCCTGCCACGGCAGAGGGATCCACCAGGGCACAGCTGATGGTCTTGCTGGTCAGTCTGCACACCCTGGGCAGTGTCCAGGGCCAGATTTGCTTGCAGCCACATTAAATTGCTCCACAAAGGGCCATCATTTCCCAGTCTTCCTTCCAGCCTCCTGGCCACCACTGCTGATACGTTCTCCAACTGTTCACAATTAAAACATGACCAAAGACTTGACTGCCTGGAGTGATACAGATTATCATCAGCAACAACAACAACAAAAAAAAAGGGAAATGCACTGTTGTTTTTCTTTTCAAAAGCTTTTAATAGGACACATTTGTTTTTGTCAGTTGTAAAGATTCACACTTGTTTTTTGTCTTCATCTTTTTTCTTTTTTTTTTTTAAAAAAAGATCCAAACCTTTTCCAATTTTCAAATCCAAATCCAATTTTCCCCATAAGTACCACCTTTTGTTGCCCGGACTAAAAGACCTCATTTTGGCCTATATACCTGATACAGTATAACAATACATTAACTATTAAATACAAAGTTCTATCATATATACTAGGTTGTTACGGACATTGCTATGGTACTGTGCCTACTCTAGTCACCTTGTGTAATAGTGTACATGGGTTATTATAGCCAAAGGGGCAGAAAAGAGGAGACTGGGGCATAGCCTAATTTACAGTGGTAATGCTTTTGTTTTCTTTTTATTTTTCCTTGTTTTTTATTTTCTTCTTGAACATACCTAGTGCTGAGTGCAATCCACAGAAGTCAAAAACAGTGTTTTCTTTGCCCTCATCCAAAATATCTACAGTACAAACCTCTAAGTAAGTTTTGAAAAATCACTTCTATGTGTGAGGGACTGCAAGAATGGAATTTACATTTTTCCAGACACATCTTTTCACCCATTGTGTCAGGTCGGCAATAACAAAATATCCTCCTCACACCTGCATACAGTAAATCCGCAGTAGTAAAGTGCTGGTGTGCTTGAATGAGCTGGAGAGCCATGCAACCACTTCACCATGGAGAGGGGCTGAGCTTTGGGGGGAGCAGGGGGGGCGTGTGTTATGTGGGTACAGTTCTTGGACAGTAATAGCACTGCAATATCGTGGAACTTCAGCTTAGCTGCTGACTCCTGAACATGACCTGGATGCAGGCTGTGAAACTACGCTCTACGTGTTGTAATAGAGCAGGCCTGGCTCCAGGTTTATGAAAAGAAACTCGTAGATAAGAGCTGCTTCTGTTGCCAAGATGCTGCGCAGACTTTTAACAATTTCTCTATAGATTTCTACAAAAATATAAAAAATTCTATCAACATAATCATTCTACAGAATTTTTGTGGATTTTGTACATTTTGTTTAAAAAAGTCAAATCCTATAAAACCCCCCGACGGTATTTAAAATTATTTGAGTATTATTGCACGTGCTCCAGTACATTTGTATTTGTCTTTCAAAAGGGCATCTAGAAAAAACTTATCTGGTTTAGAAAACAATCTATTTTACATGGATTTCTTTTCCTGAAAGCATCATCATAGAGTATCTTTTATTGGCTACTCTTTACTGAATATTCATGTCTGATGTAGACTTTTTGTTCCTTCCACAAACCTTGTCAGTAGGCAAAACCCCAAGCATTAAAATAAAAGAGCCTTTAGGCTTTCTCTTACATTTGGAATTGAACATTTGGATTAACGTCACATCACTGTTTTGTTCCATGATTTCAAGCTAAAATGTTCAGTGGGTTTTTTGTAAGGAAGGATCTGAAGAGTAGTATAATTCCAGCTATGTGAACACAATCCTAATCATTGAGCAACCAGGGATGGCAATTTTAGTGGCCCAGCTAGTTTCCCAAACTATTTAGCACATGTAAAAGGAAAAGCTAGTGCTCATTATGGGTGTAAAACCAAAAAGGGATTAAGAATATTTCTCAGGCTTAATGCACTGTAATTTTATTATTTCCTTAAATACGATTTGGGGGAAGAACTGATGAAAGGTTTGTTTGAAATCATTGCTTTAGACAGGCTTAACTCTGGATTTGGGCTGGCATATCAAAGACAGTGGGCTCCGTATGGGCCCGTGGTGAAGAGGGGAAAAATGTCCCAGCCAAGAATTAAACTAACTGCAGTAAATAGTACAAAATGTTAATCCTCCTACTTCAAATACACTGATTGCCTGACTTCCTGCTTAAAGCCCTTACATTTCTCCGGGACATGTAAATCAGTAGGGATTGTTTATAGAGTAAACATTGTCAAGCAAAAATAAAGGGGCTTAGGACCTCACATAGGCTGAGGAGTATGAACAGCATCTTCTCCTTGTGTGTACACTCCAAGCTAATGCAGATACACATGGTGGAAACAGCCTAACTGAATGCATAAAAGGCTGTACATCAGTGTATTGTAGTGATTTGAAAAGATTGGTAGTTCTCAAAAGGTTACAAACTCCTGACTGACAGAATAGCACAAATCCTCCTCCTGCCTGTGCTGGTTCAGAGACGCGATCCCTGGACTTCGTTTCAAGCCTGTGACTATCCCCACACTTCAAAGCATGCCTGCAGTCTAATTTAGCTTACATCTTAATATGATTTCTTGGAAGTAGAGTGGAGTTAATGTCTGGCTTCCATCAGTCATGTGAGGGGGGGAGGTGTTGAATGGGGCCAACCTCACCTGGTTTTCAGGCTGTGCTAACCAGTTTTACAGATTGCTTTTGGCAGAGGGCATTAGCACAGGAGTAAACAGGTGATTTTTGAGATGATTGATGTTATAATGTAAGGACATTAATTCTGGGTTTATCCACTTTGTATCATCATGTTACTGCTTAAGGCTATTGATAGATTGGAAATAAAATTGCAGTCGGGGTCATGTAAATTAACTCTAGCAGGGATAGCAAAATACCTGGCTATTTTACTGAAAATCATCAGTCATTTCAATACCTGCAGTCATTCTTCCATGTAATCTATAAAATAATTTGCAGAAGTGCCTTGATTCGGTAGAACATGAGCATATTACTTTAATTTTCAAGAATTACTTTAATATGATCAACCTCCAGGCATTCTAGGTGAGAGCTTAACTTTAGGCATGCGCTTAAGCCCATTGTTGTGCTGTGTCTGCCCTGATTTCACCCACTGCAAGTCTTAAATCTCACTCTCCTTTCCACAGAGTGCAGAGAGGAGGAGCTCTACTGAAAACAGAAGGGTGGGGGAGGTGTAAAATTTAGCAAAATAAAATTCCATCCTGGAGACACTGCAAAAACATCTTGGAAGTGACCACAGGTCATTGTTGCCTGTTTCCTAGGAATGTATGAAAATTAACCACTGACATGGTTTTGTGAGTTGCCAGTGGATGATCTATAACATCCACTATGATCCTTTCATTATTCAATATCTTGTACTGTTAAATGGCTGTGCCTTCACCATCTTCAGACATCAGCATGTTGGACCTTCCTGGGTCTGAGCACTTGGTTTCACACTCTGAATGTCAATTTTATGCAAGACTGGAATATTTTGTTTAAAAACTGCCACTGTATTTCTGTACTATGCAAACAATTGTTTTCCCAGAATATCACTGAAGTCCAAGGGGAAAAATAAATTACATTAAATAATCCTTATTTACTGCTGACTGTGGAATACATTTCCTCTGTAATGCACTAATTGGCTACATTTTGTGCTTTGCAAAACAAAACAAAACCCAAATAAAACAAAACAAAAGAAAAAAAGAGAAGGGATTAAATATATATTTTTTAGGTTAAAATATTTGTAAAAACCAACTTTATCTCAGAAATATTCCGAGATACGTAAAATAGAAGAAAATTAAATGAGTCTTTTGCCACAAAATGTACTACATCCTGCAATACTAGATTCAATTAATTTAATAAAATATAATATACATATAGATTCTGCACATTGTATTGCTTTTACCTAAGCAGAACATATGCTTAAGTAAGCGTGATATAGGTTAACCACTCTTTTAATCAGCTGGTTCTTTAATCTTTCTTTGGAAATTTTTTACCCAGTGCCATTTTGGAGTACAGAGTTTTTAAAATTTTTTTTCTATTACATGAAAGGAAGAAGACATTTGGCACCAACAGAAAAGTAACTCAGGGGTCCATTTCTGTTTGATCAAAGGAAAAGCTGGGAAGTGTCAACAAGTCTTTCTTTGGGGTAGGAGATGTTGACATGCTGTCTGGAAGCAGTGAATCCCCTATATCCATGGAATCCTTGGACTCACAGGATGGAGCACGCCTCCTCAAGCAAACGTCTCCACTGGCAGGTGAGATGCTGTGGGGTCCCCTAGGTACCAAACTCTGCCCATCAGGTGGATCTATAGATATACAGGGAGGGCTCAGTTTCTTCTTCTGCCGTGTACCTTGCAAGCATTCCATTTCACTGACCACCTGACTTATAAAGCCAGAGGAGCTGGATGTGGAATGGTGCTGAGGGCTGTTTTCTATGGAACAAATCTCTATTGAATGTCTCCTTTGATCATCTAACCAAGAGGGTGTTTTTTTTAGCAGACCCTGGGTGTCTACACTGTGGTATTTCTTCAGGTCCTTTAGGATCACGTTGCCGGTATTGCCCACGTTCCTCTTAGGTGTGAGAGGCTGACCCTCTGAACAGGCACTCGAGGCTGTGCAAATTTCTGAAGTGAAAGGCTCCGAGGAGCTGTTTATTTCAGATACTTCTTGATCCATTGAATCTTCAGGGGTCTCCTGATACGAGTCTGCACAAGCACAGGATGCTGGTGCCTGCTTTGAAATATTATACTGATTGTGGGAATGCTGCTGCGTATGGACGCTCACCCGACTCCAGGCAGCCAACTCATTCACTTCTGAGGGTGTCAGAGCCACTGGTGACTCCTCCTTGGGCACAGTGGGAACATTTGGGTCAGAGAGTTCACTCACCTCGGTGTGGAGATTCTCCTTGCTATCCAGAGAGTCGTTCCTTATTGCCACCTGTATCAGAGCGCAGAGGGGTTGGGGAGGAGAGGAGTTGCCAGATGAGAGAGACAAGCAAACAAAGGTTAGTACAGGCAAGGCACAGCATTTACAGGGCACTCAGCTCCACTGAGATCCCTCAGCACAGACCTACTGACTCCTATAACAACCTGTGTTGTGGGTTCTACCAATTCCCATTGTCAGGGGTCTGTGGGTTTGTCCCTGTGTGACAGCCCTTCAATCTTCCTACATGGTTGACCTTTAGCTTTCTCCTCCAAGGATGGAGGGCTGCAAAACCAGAATGCCCCCACCCAAACTTGCTCATGTTCTTGTTATGCAGAGGATGAAGGTCTACAGCAAAGCCCTTGATAATTTCAGCAGCCCAGGTGTGAGCAGGAGAGAAAGATGTGCAAGTGAGCCTGCATATTCCCTTCTCTAGCTCAGGTGATGCTGAGGGCCTGGAACAGGATCCCCAGAACCAGCAATACCAGAGCAACCCCACTGTGTGCGAGCATCAAGGCAACAACCTGTCCCTGGCTTTGGTCCCCAGGCTGGAGCCACGACTCTGCACCATCTTGTGGCAGGAGCTGGAAACACTGGAGTCCAAAGCTGAACTAATAATAATCTGTAATTATTTCAATTCATTCTGATGCTTACATTTTGGCTTCCTAAGGCATATTTTGCCTTGGCTGTCTGGAGTCTTATGCAGCATCAGTGCCTGCTGGCAGAGGGAACCTTGGGCATGTTTTGAAGGCTTTTTGTTTTCACTGCACTGCATTCCTTGTCAAAAGGTTTTATAAATCAGCCACATTAACTGGCCCTTAAAGGCAGAGAATCCATTTGAGAAGACTTTTAAATGATCTTAAAGATAAAAATCTTCCCTTGGAAATTTGGAGGAAATGTGTACACCTGGTTCCAGTCCTTAAGAAAAGTGTAAGGAGATGAAATGATGAAATTCCTCATGCTAAGGAATACTTTTGTGACAAATCACCCCAAAATGATCATACACTTTTATATAAATATTGTCCCACAAGGATCATTTGAGCCAAATGATCTCTATTCAGCAAAGCTCTCATCAGCTGCAGTGTGTGCATGTGTGCACAGAAACACCAGTCTATTGCAGCATCTGCACACTGCACTCCCTTTGTCAATGGGGACAGCTCAGAGAATAGTTAATATGGCAAACAATTTCATCCAGTGCTGGTGAATCCTTTCTAGTCAAAATTTCACAGCATAACACTGGCAACTAATCAGTCAGGAGTGAAGTTATTCTGGTCTCCTCAGCACCAGTAGTTTTAACAAGTATTTGGGAAAAGCAATCATATTCTTATCCTGAAAAGGGACGCAGACCACACGGAAGTCAAATACAGAAGCAAGAAGTAATTGTTGTAATTACTTTTGCTTGCACACCAACCTGTGTTGCACACCACGACAGTATTAGTCATCATCAGCTCTTTCTTTGCCTATGATACAGGCATCTGTGGTTGTTCTTAGTAGTAACAGTACAAATGTTTGACTGGTTTTAATGGTTTGTTTGAAAAATAAAAGGATCCTCTGCCATCTCAGAGGGGTGTACACCTGTAGCAGCCACAGCTTGGTGTGGGCTACACCTTTGATACACAGTCCTGGAACTACAAAATCAATATAGGTTTAAATTCAGGTAGAATTCCTCTGGAGAAAAGCCTTTGTGCCATGCACTGCCAAGGAGCGCAATCCTCGGCAGGAATGTTCTCCCAAAGCATCCAATCCACTCATCTTCCTCTGCAAGGGCATCGCTAAGTGTCAAACATTCCGGAGGCTAAACTGGACGTTACTGTGGGGGCTGTGCTCGCTCTCCAGCACTCTGGAGGGAAAGGGAGGTTAAACACACAGGTTTTAATACTCAGGGAAAGTGTAGGGGCCAGGTATGTGATAGACAAGGTTTATCTGTTATGGATTCAGGAGAGGAGAGGGCATGAGCGGGAAGGGAAAGGAGAAAGGAAAGTTTCAGGGAAGGGAAAGGGAAAGGGGAAGAAAAATAAAAAGAGAAAGAGAAAGAGAGAAAAAGGAAAAGGAAAAGGAAAAGGAAAAGGAAAAGGAAAAGGAAAAGGAAAAGGAAAAGGAAAAGGAAAAGGAAAAGGAAAAGGAAAAGGAAAAGGAAAAGGAAAAAGAAAAAGAAAAAGAAAAGGAAAAAAAAAAGAAACAGAAAAATAAAAAAAGAAAAAGAAAAAGAAAAAAAGCCAAATCAGAATTGCATGCAGTATATGTAATGATAAGGAGAAATGAGTACTGAAAACCAAACTGCTTTGCCAATTTGGGCTATTTGATGTGCTAGTGAGAATTTAGTGGTAGCAATAAAAAGGAGTCAAATAGAGAGCACCTGAGCAAATAGACGTGCTGGGGCTGTAAAGGCAATTTTGCCTCTTAAAGGACCAAGTTTCCCAGTGTCTGGCCATCTAGATTGCAATTAACAGTAACAGCAATATCAGCAGAACAACTTCACTGCTCCTGTCAGCCAGACTGGGACTCCTGGTGCTCAGGAGCCTGCCCAAGGCAACCCCTCATGGGTTTGCCCATGGACTCTCTCTGCTCACTGCCACAAAACTCTTTGCTCTCTGAACTGTCATTCCAAGAGCAGGGAGAGGGAGAAAGGGAGGGCAATAAATTGACTTAAAAGTATGAAAAGGTCTACAAAAAGAAGTCGTCAAAGGTGTGAACAAAATTAGACTGGAGAAGATGGCTAACATGGTAATTTATTCCAGCTAGATCGCTTCAAAAGGATGGGTCTGTTGTTCATTAGAAAGCAAGAGAGAGTGGTTATGAACTGGAATCATGACATCAATTAGTTTCCCCATTAGTGGTGATTGGGCTATCTGGCCAACCCCATGCAAATGAATACATGCAAGGAATTTATGTCAATTTAGTACTACAGACTAATGTAATTGTTAACCTTAGTACTTCACATCCATTTTCAGAGCTTAATGAATCAACTGTCTAATTTGTCAATGTTGATTAAAAGATGAAAGAAATGGGAATATTTTTATACAGGAAAGAAATTGCTTTTGAAAAAATAGGACTGGTCCCCTTTGTGTATGTAAAATCAGGCATGGAAATACTGAATAAAGCAGAGTTTTTGAATCAGATGTGCTTCTGGTCCCAGTCCAGCTGCAAAATCATTGAAATATGCTTAAAAATTTGAGAGTGAAGCACAAGTTTAAGTATTTTACTAAAAAAAGATAAGTCTAAACTTATGCTTCCAATCAAC
Source organism: Dicaeum eximium (assembly GCA_013396995.1). NCBI lineage: Eukaryota > Metazoa > Chordata > Aves > Passeriformes > Dicaeidae > Dicaeum > Dicaeum eximium. The sequence continues at coordinate 283,141 of VWZP01006521.1, read as the reverse complement.
CAGACTGGAATCTTTGATTAGATTCCCTTAGATCTTTGATTGAATCAGGATTTAAATCAATGCCAGGCAAAAACCAGAGATAAAACTGGCTGCAAAATAGAACATGTTCTGCTGTGCAGATACTCAAACTTTTTAAAAGCTCACAGGAAAAATATGGAAAAATATTTTAATTTTCAATTCTCACTGTAAAACCAGTATGCTTCCCATGATTTTGCATATGAAATACCCAATTTTCTATGAAACACTTCTCCTCTTTTGGGAAACCAGAGGAGTCAGAGCAGGGGTGGCCTCGGATGGAGCCTGAAATCAGTTTGTCCTTTCAAGCATCAAAAAAATCACAGCAGTTAAGAATTAGTTCCTCAATCCCAACGAGCCCTTGGGGAGCATTTGGCTGCATTTATGAAGAGGATTAAAAAAAATAAAGTGCTAACAATGTGGAGAACATTTAGGCATGTTGCCAAAGGACATGATACTCATCACGCACGTTCTTTGGAGACTCCTGGATGGCTTTCAGATCAAAAACCGCCAACCATTTTGTTATTTCTGTAGGAGAATTACAGTTCTCTGGAGGTTTCTCTGTGAATCCCTCCTTGAATTCAAAGCATGGTTAACCAGGAAATGCATCAATATAAAAGTCCAGCAGGTTTATGATCATAACTCTGCTTACCTGTCTGCGGAGCAGCCTTTCAGCAGAAGGGGAGTGCGCCTGCTGGGAGACTCTGGGCTTGCTCTCCCCCACCACATGGTCATGAGCTCTTACATGGTGGAAATGGTCCTTTGGGATTTGCAGGAGGGAGCTGGTGTCTGCTGGCTGCGACTGCACCGATGCCTTTGAACCTTGTGAGGGGGAGAAGAGGCAGAAATGGGATGTGTTCATCCAAGGGTTGTGTCCCAACCTCAGTGACCTCCCAAGAAAAACTGCTCTACTGCACCTTGGATCAGACAGGCACAGCAAAACCACTGAATTCAGCAACTGGCTCTCCAGAACTGGGAAGAAATTCCCATCTACTAATAAATTACTCCAGCACTGTCTATTATTTCATTTTTCTTGGCATTTTCCCCTGATACAGCTAGGACTAGCTCCTGTTGAGAACAGAAGACAAAGAACTACAAGTTCATCTGAACTAGCAATTCCTGCATCCCTGCTTTTGGGCCAATAACTTTGCAGGCAGACTCACTTCTGAGCATTGCAAACATCTGATTTTGAAAGGCTCTAGAAGGTGTCTCCATGCTTGAGCCTGCATGGAGACCAACAGCCGGCATCTCCAAACCAGCATGCACACACTGGAAATTAAGTGAAAGGGAACAGCACCTGGCAGCTCTCAAGGCTGATTTTACAAAGCCTCCCAGAAGAAGGAAACACATACTCTCCAGCCTCTTCCTGACCCTTTGTGGTTGCTGGCTACTACTTCTAAAAGGTTTGAAACTCTCTGTGCTCTCCTCACACACAGGCTCAGCGTTTTTCAAAACAATTCATTTAATCTGGACCACATCCCAGAGAATCTCATTTGTCCTGGAATATTTCCCAGAGCAACAGTCCCATTACCAAGGAGTATTCAAACAAATGCTTCCTGCAAGTGCCAGTGTTTCTGACAACAAAACCTTCTCAGCTTGAAATATTATCGCTTGGCTGTGGTGGTTTATTAGAGGCGCCTGGCACCTCCTGCTATCTTAACTGCACTCTAGAATATTACAAACAGTAAACAGGTGGTGGTGACTTCCCCCACCCTGAAAAGCAGTGACATTGTAGAAGGAAGAGGACAGTGATATATGTCAGAATTTGGGGACCTTACACACCTCCCAGCATTCTGGCCTGCTTCAGATGATTGGAATTTCACCAGCAGGAGAAAAACACAAAAGGTTTAATTGCTTAATGTGGTTATAAGACATTAACTTTACCTCTCCAAAGTGTTTCTGCTACACCTCAGTGGAACAGTTGCTCCTGTGGATTTATAAGGGTGCAATGCCTGTCCCCAGAAAGCCAGGGCTGTCAAATAGGGCTATTGAGGTTCTCCAAACTGAAACTGGGAAGTGAAATCTTGAAAAAGAAGGGACTCATAAATTACCCAGTCCCATGCTGATGTCGTTTTTGTTCAAGACAGTGCAAATACATCCCAATTAAGGGTCAACAATGGAGCACTGGAAATTCCCCCTGCAGCAAACATGATTCTTTTGTGTGGTCAGGAATTTCTTGACTGTTTTGGAGACCCATAAATTCCAGCTCAACTGAAGGTAATGGGAGATTTGCTATTGCTTTCAATGGGATTTTAGCTGCACTATTAGCATTATGTGCAAACAGGTTCTTCAAAACACTGCTCTTGACCTTGAAAATTGTGTATTATGGCAGAGATTTCTCACAACACCAGATTCATCTTCCTTCCTTGTGCCCACATATTTTTTTTGCTTCTGTTCAACAGTTGCTATTCATCCAAATTCTTATTACTATGCAAATTTCAACATCTTATTTCTAATCTGTTCAAATCTCCTACCATTCTGAACATTGCTGAAATTATGTTTTGCTTAGAGGCTTTCAAGTGGCAATGCTTGCAAAAACTTCCCTGTCTTATCAGTGACAAATATCTAAAATGATGGCATGTACAGATGAATTAAAGGTGGCTCCATTCACTTACCAACCCCAGGTAACCCCGGGCAGGCAGAAGAACTGAGAGCACAGGGACAAGCCCTGAGAGGCAGCTGCAAGGACAGGGACAGAGGTGCAGGCAGGGAGAGCCCTCCCTGCCTCAGAATGTACCTGAGAATATCTCTGAATTTAGCTCCAAGGTGTGTGTCCCAGCCAGGCACACTGGGAAGAACAATTCCACACTCTCATTTTCCCATTCACCTCACATAAACACGGCTCTCAATTCAGCACATCTATATTCTTTTTACAGGGATTTAGAGACACCATCTTCCCATTTTTCATAGATGTTCCCAGAGAGAGCTTCTGAACAGGTACTGCTCCAAAAAACAGACAGGAGGAAATATTTCTCCACTGGGATTTCTCCTCTGGGGCCTGCTGGGACAGATGGAGCCCAGGCTGTACAGACTGTAACCTTAGGGAACCAGGCAGGAGGACAATGAGTGTTGAGCCAGGCCACTGTCACATTGCCAAAAAATTCTGAGAAAAGGAGTTATCTTGAACAGGGCTTTGTAAATTGTGGAGGGTCGTTGCAAGTTGTGGAAGGTCTTTCCTCAACCGTTCCACAGGTCTAAACACATGGCCAGTGGCAATTTTCTCCCTCCTGCTGAAGAGCTTGGAAAACCACAACTCTTGCTCTATTGGAAAAATCCTACTCTTGTCCCAGCTGAGAGACATGTACCTGATTGGGACTTGTGGTGTGCCGGTTTCCTGTTGCCCAGAGAGGCAGGGCAGGGGCTGGAGTAGGGTGGCTGGAACATGTAGCTGTCATTCGGCAAGGAGTGGGTACGTCCCACCGAGGGCTTCCTCACACTCAGCAGGTCCTTGCTGGGGGATAGGGTCAGTGTGCCATCCTTGGAGTGGAGATCAGCCTGAGAGGAAGAAAAATGTGAGGAAGGAAGGCATGGAAAGGCGGGAAAAAGGAGAAGTGCCCAGAAACGCGAGCGACAGCCATTGCAACCAGGATGGCACGATGGGCATGCACAGGGTGCACGAATGGATCTACCAGGGAGCCATCCCCCTTCACTGGGGTTGTCAATAAACTCTCACACAATGGACCACAGAAACAGGAAGCCACACTGTAGGAATAAACCATGACTATTTCAGGGATATGCAAAAGGCATCATGCCTCAAGGCCAGCAAAGGTCACATGCTTGGCAGAACTTTGACCCTCTGCTCCCTAGGTGCCCTCATCAGCAAGGCAGGCTTTGGCAAAGTTTCCTCTTCTGACAATAAAAGAAAGAAAAACAAACAAAAGAACCCCAACCCAAATGCAAAAACTAGTTTATAAAAAATACTTTCTGTTCTGGCTCACAGCACAGTTTTATTGGATTTTGTTCTCACATAATGAATAACTAAACCTATTTTATTGAAAATAATATCTAAACCTACTGCTTCAGGGTAAAAGTCATTCTCTAATTAGAAGGGATCTAATGCAAGCAAGGGTTATCGTATATATGTTGACTGTGGAATTTTTACAGCCAAAGAGACTCTTGGAAAGGGCAGCCCCAGAGGCAATATTGAGTGGATTCAGGTCTGAGTTCATTAGAAAATATCTCCATCCCAGAAATGGTCCTGGGTGTTATTGTCTTGGAGAGTATTAGCAAAAATGGAAGGAAAGTTATCTTCCAAGTGTATTTCTAATGAAACAATTATTTAATTGTTAAAATGTCTCAAGTGAAAATCACAGGAAAAAGTTTGTGCCACTGTAGTCTAGTACAGCATTTGGCTGATAATTTTTGGAAAACTTTAGATCTTACTTTTGGAAAAAATTTCCCTTCATTCACTGGTTTTCTGGAATCAACACAGATTTTTTTGATCCCGATTTTGTCTGTCAGTTATAAAAACAAAATTTCACTACAGCATTTATTTGCACAAGAAACACGATGAGATTAAAAGGAATTTGCAAAAAGAAAAGGAGGGGAAAAAAGGAAAAAAATGTGAAGAGAAAAAAGAAAAGAAGATCACCACTGCAAATTTAATGAACAAAACAGGTCTGCACTGCCATGCAGCATTTATTTCAGTCCTTGCAAAACTGCTGATTTGGATAGAGACACAGAGTAGATAAGGGAGACTGCAGTCTCCAGATACAGCTTGGGGAAGGAGAGCAAAACCTGTGCTGATAAAGCTTGGGTGTTTGGATTTGGGAACCTCTCTGTCCCTCCCTGCCTTCCCCTTCTACCCAGTTCGTGCTGTTTCACTGTCATACTACTGAGCTTAAAGCAGAAAAGGTGCCTGAAACCTCAGATCTCAAACTCAGACCCATTTGAATCTGAACACGAGAACTTGGATTCGAGACCCCATCCAAATCCAGCCTTCAGTGAACCTTTAGGTTCATTGACAGGATCCAATATGGGTAATTTCCACTTTTGGATCATCTTGGGGGAAATCTCAGGAGTGAAATTCATGAAAACCATTGAAAATGGCTGCAAAATGATCTTCCCAGGCCAGCCCACAGAGCAGTGGGAACACAGGACTTTTTGGTTCAGTGGTGCTTTTGAAAAACATGTTGTTTTGGATTGACTGAAAATCAAATCCAAGTTTTCCTTGAACCAAAAAGAAACCCAAAAAACAAAACCAAAACCACCCCAAAACAAAACAGAAACAAAAACCAACCAACCAACTAACCAACCAAAAAAAAACCCCAATCCAAATATTTTTAACTAAAGCCACATCTAAATGAAGTGTAAAAATACTGCATTTAGAAGAGATTTCAATGAAAGCTTGCAGTTTTTCAGGGGTTCGGGCAACTGTTGTGAGCAAACACTTTTTTGGTATTGATAAAAATTCACTAAATCCTTTGCTCAACACAGTTTTGCTTTTTTTTTGGAGAGGGGAGAAAGAACATCTTTTCTGACTGTACCATTGAGATTTTGCAGTGGTGTCAAACAAGGTTGTCTAATCTGATTCAAAATTAGGAAGGTTTCTCCTCTGTCCAACTCTCCATCCTAATTTTGAAACAAAAAGCTTCATACAAGAAGTTAAACAGAGTTTACAAAATCTTTTGCACAGAATGCCATGAAGCATGATGGGAAATATTGTCACGGTTTAAGAGATTTTTCTCAAATAAGTGCTAATTAGGATGACAGTCAACTAACATGGCAGAAAATTTATGAACAACACGAACATCCAAAGGCAGGTACATGAACAACAACAAAGAAAACAAGAATGACCTAAAAATTTGGGAAAGGAGTTATGTCTGTTGTACAGCAGAAAAAAAGCACTTGACTGCTACACAGCTAAAAATGTCTAATGTTTCAAAGAGGAGATGGTGAAGGCAGGGTTCAAAATACTGGTTATGTTAGTCAAAAAGACACTGAATAGTCTTTTTTTTTTCCCAGCATGGTGACTGCTAGAAAGAATTTGCAAAACAAGTATCATCTTGGAGAGATCCCCATTTGATGTTTGTAAAAGAAATAGTCTGGCACCAATCACGCAAAAAGCCTTGTGGTGCCTGTGTTCAGAATGGCAAAAATCCACTCCAAACCGAAGTGTTGGGGCTGACCCTTCAGCAGAGGATGTGGGTCAGTAGCTCACGGGTGTCTCTTCACACAGCCTCACTGATTTGTTTCACATGGGGAGGAAATTTCAACCTTGATGCTTTCCAATGCCTTTTTTTTTTTTTTACTACTTATTTTACTTGTAGAAAACACATTGTTTATCCATAAGACACCAAAAGAGAAATTGAAATAACCACTCGTTCTTTGCAAGCCAAGATTGTGGACAAGAGTGACAAAACCCAGGACCTAAATGGCATTAAGGACAGCATCCTGTTCAGGGAAGAGTTGGTGCTATTTGGGAAGGGGCTGGAACTGGAAATGCCACTAGGCAGGTGCAGAGAGAGGGCAGCAGTATTTCGAACCCTGTAAACATCAGACTACACAGCACCAGTGTATGTACATTGCTTTCCAGAGCATTAAGTAAGAGTGTGTTAATGTCATCAGGAAAAGAGTCATCCGTCAGAGCTAAGGACCAGGACTTTTCAGAGAGAATATCTGACGTCAGAGATAGAGCCTCCATCTCAGCTAGAGGGATCTAAAGGGAGAAATGATTAAACATAAGAAACCAGGACACAAATCTTTTGGAAAAGAAAATTAGAAAAAGAAAAAAAAATATCATAATCCAAATACTTCTAGACACTAAAGCAATATCCCTGCACTGGATGAAGCTACATCATACACATTGTAACCAAGGACAGAACATTAAAGAAATTAAATATAATGAAGAAATTAAAAAAGGAGTGGGACATTCATACTTTAGTGCTTACCAAGGATCTGGGAGGGGGTTTAAAACCATACACTAATGCTAGCATTGTATTTTGCTGTTCTCCTGTCTACATAAAGAAGCAAAAGTAACATTGCTTTCATAATGGAGAGATTAATCCTCTTGGCTGTGATCAAATACAAGAGGTTTCAAGATCTGATTTCTCTGAAGTTGTTTCCCCCAATAACCATCCTGGTTTCTAAGCTAAACTTGTTGAGTCTGCAAAAATTCCCCAACAACAAAACCATATTTTCAGGTGGGATATAGTGTGCCTTTGCCTGTGCCCCAAGGAGGCTGTGGGGAGTACTCCCCACCTCAAGAGAAGGGTGGGACCATAATTCACTTCCTCACGGCTAAAAGGGCACAGGGAGAAACTTAAAGCTTGATTTTGGTCAGCAAACACCTTCCTGGTGCTTTCAGCTCATTTTGGCTGGCTATAGAGCCTCCAGTGGCACCAATAACAGACCTACTAAAACAGCCAACTGCATTTTTCAGCCCCCAAATGCCCCTCAGGCCTGGCCCCAGCTATCTCCTCTGGCACTGAGAAATCCTGGCTTAGGAATTGGCTCTACACAGCTGCACTCCTGTTTTCATGCATCTTGCACAAATAGATCCCCACTGAAGACATTCAAACAATCAATAAATGTCGTTATCAAATAATTGATGAAGCTCTCTCCCTAGACACAGCGGTCTTTTTATAAGAAATGTGAAAATGTCACTTCAGATTTTGGAGGAAAAGAAGGGCGAAAAGGGGACAGCAGCATTTCCCCCAGAGCAGCAGCTCTGCTGTCAGGCACTGTAAGAGGGGATGCCTTCCCTGCAGCAGGCTCAATTCTCCCCAGATCTGCTCCCTGGAAGCAGTGCTGATGGCACCAACAGTGGCATTACTTCCTAACTTGCTGCCTGCTCTAGGCAAGTCCCAGGTGCTTCCTTTTCATTTCTCACTGTACAATTTTTTTGCCATCCTCTGTGCTTGAAAAGTCTTTCAGCAACAATAAATCTTCCAAGAGAAAACAGAGAGGCCCAGATCTCTTGCATTGAAGTTGTCAAAGGACTGGGTTTTCTCACTCTTAGAAATGGCAGCTACAGGATGGAACAAACCCAGCGATGAGTGAGCCTGGAGAAGCTCAAAATTCAGCTGAGATAAGTTAGAGGGTCAGGCTCCTCTCATCTAACCTCGGCTTTGATATCTCCTCTAGCACACTTATCTGCTGGCAGTGGATGAGAGAGATGATTTGGAGCCCCTGATTTTGTATGAGGCTCCCCAAAAAGGCATCACTGTGAAGGCTGCCAGCCTAAGCACAGGAATCCCTAAGAGGGACCCACCAAGCAGAGCCAGGAAAAAGCTGTGCAGGAGCGTGGTGGGCACCAGCAGCTCCTGCCTGCTGCAGCTGCCCTGCTGGGCTCTGCCATTAATTAGGTTGCTTTCAGCAAGTCCCAGCACTGCTCTAAATTCCTGAGTTGCCTGAGAACATGACAAATGGTGTGAAGAGAAAAGCCAAAATGTGAACAAAACATCACCCCACTTCAGCCTTCACAAACCCAAAATTGAGTTTGAAGCCATCAAAACATTTTGTTGGAAACATCCAACTGATTTAGACTAGTTTTAATTATAGACAGGGGAGAAAAAAAAAAAAGCTTACATTTAAAAAGAAAAAGCCATTGCAAACTGGAATGCTATATTTTTTCATTACAGAAATGTCAAAACAAACCTATTTTTTTGCTGCAGCAGCACTTTCTGGTGAAAAATGTTGTGACAAAAAATTTTCAACCAACTTTCACTGAGTTTCCTACTGACCCTCTGCCTTCCCTGCCAAAGCTATGTCTCTATTCCTCTGGCAATTATTAGAGACAACCACTTCTTATAGCTTAATAGACTCTGGGATGCAATATGGAACAATCAGAGGGAGATGTTATCCTGCTATATAAAGACCTGCAGTAGGATTTCATTTTACCTAAGCTTGTTCCAAAAGTTGGATAATTTAGAGTGTCAGTGAGCTCATAAACAAACACATTGATTTAACAAGCACAGACTTCTGCTATTTTTAGCCAGAAGAGAGGGGGTGGGGCTGGGGGGGAGAGCGAACAGATCAAGAAATACGGAATTTGCTCAATTCCAACTGCAGCAAACAATAGGTGTGCTTGAATAATTATTATGTATCATGGTCATTTGTTGTTTCTTCCTGACAGTGAATCAGGACTCTTTGATTCCAATATCAGAAGGTTTATATGATTTATTGTGGATACCCTCAGTTCAGTCAAAGAAGGAACAGAGATAATTGCTTGGGAAACTTAGAATTCTAGACTTGTGTTATGTCTTCCTGTAGCTGTTGTTTATAATAGTTAGCTACTGTTTGTAACAGTTGTCCTTCAAGGAATGATATTCCCAATTCCCAATGAGGTGAGGGATGCTTCTCTGTATCCAATAGTAATTCACTTTAGTGAACCATGTTATAAAAGGGATTTGTGTTAAATTTTTGCCCTGCTGTCTCCTGAGAGTTGGAGTCTTCCTTTCTCGCACCTGGCTCAATTGTGACAATTTATTAAAATGACTCCATTGTTCAGAAGGAACTGGGGCTATATGTGCCCTGGTGCAGAGCTAACATGCTTTCTTCCTCATGGCTAGTATAAGAAATGCTAGAAATGCTCACAAAATCAGAGAGATAACATTTCTCTATATCACAGGTTGAGAGGAAGAAAACCCCATCTCCCCATATCTGGAGACAGGGCAGAAGAATCCGTCTGTGTCCTTGAACACACAGCCCAGAGATACATTTACAGAAATCTGTGCAGAGAAAACCAGCTTCTCCTAGGAGGAAAACCTCAGCAGGCTGTCACCTAGAAAACTCATAAAATGTCCAGGCGACAGTCACTGCTGTGTTTTAGGGAAAATATTTGCTCTAAAGAATAATGCACTTTAAAAAGTAGATATTTTATTCTAGGAAGTGAACGGACTAATTTTAAACAAGCACTGTCTGCTTGAGAAAGCACTGAGGCACACAGGTACTTCTGTGCATCATTAAGGGCTGCCTCCCCTCCTAAATTCACTAGATCAGAGATGAGGATTGTGGGAAATGGATTTGTGGAGAATTCTCAGAGCCTGACAGAAGGCCCACACAGAATGCATCTGTGTGCAAACCTTGTGATAAGAAATGCTGACTTGGAAATGCCATAGAATAGGACAGATATTGTTGAGAGAGAAATGGAGCTAGGAAAAAGTTTCAAAGAATGGCCTTACAAATAAGACTAAATACTTTAGAGAAATATAACTATGAAAGATGCATTATAACAAGACCCACAAGAGGTAGTTTTAAATGATAAGTTTTAAAACATTTATAGCATAGTGTAACAAAAAACTAATAAACCAAAAACCGCTTATAATCTCTTATAATTAAGAAATAGTTAACTTCTAATTATAATAACATAAATTATAACATCAGTATTATCTCATCCTTCATATAAGACTAAAAAATAAAATAAAAAGTTTTTAAAACACCTCTCAGTTACTCCATCTCTAAGGAAAAAAAAACAAAATCCACCAGAGGATTTAGTTTACAGTGACCCATTTGCATGAAGCCTCTTTAGGAAAACCCTTCAAAACTGGATTTTCACGCAGTGCAGGTAGGCACAGAACACAGAGATCATTTGATGATCCCCAGCAGCTCAGGCTCTGCTCTGGGAAAACCTCACACTGTGCTGCAGGCTCTGCAGACATGCCCTGACATTGCTGTGGGGCCCTGCTTAGGAGCAGGAAGCCAAATATAAGAACCCACTGAAGGGTGGAGATAGAATTTTGTGCATTACCCCTCTAACACCCATGAACTGCAAATCCCAATGACAAACTTCTTACTTTGTGGACAAGGGAAAGTCCAAGTGTGTTCTCTTCGTCTTGCATTGATATACAACATCATCTATTCCCACAGAAAACACCAAAGCAACTTATGCTTCCAAATCCCTGTGACTGCATTACATAAAGAACTTTAACTTGCTGTTAAAGGTCTCAGCTAAACTGAGTTTGGATGGAGACTTTGCAGGAAATTAGGAATATTAACCTGGTTCTCAGAGTTGTAATATTCGGGAGCTGGGAGGGCATAATGATGGCACACAGAGCCTGACAGGTTGTCCATCAGCTTCAGCTCTCCTTCCAGAGATTCCTGGATCAGCAGTGATATGGTATCAAACAAGTGCCTTTCCTAGGAAGGGTGGTGTATAGCATGCAGAGAGAGAGAGCAAGCCAAAAAGAGAGGAGGAAAAAGGCAAGAGACAGACAGAAAAAAAGGACAACATATCAAACCCAATGAACAAAGTGAGGAAAAAACAATAGAAGGGGGGAAAAAAGGTGGAAACATTCAAGGAGAACAGCAGCAACAGGAACAATGGGACAGGAAAAAAGGAGAGAGAACAGTGCAGTAATATCACAGTGAGCAGAGACAGCTTTCCCAGACATTACAAGAGATGGGGCGACAGCCGCTGCCCCGAGACCACGGCTGCTCCCACCCTGGGCCCTCCTTGGGGACAATCTCCCTCTCAGCAAACACAGCCAGTCACTCCTGGGGGCTGAGCAGCATCTTCCCCTTGGTGCTGTCAACGTCAACAGGACACTGCTTGCTGCAAGGCTTCTACACACATGGCTCACGCTTTTGAGCTGCAGGACCTGATACTTGACACCTAAATCCATATCCAGATGGCACAGAAATTAAAATAACCTGACTGAAGAGAAGCTGAGTGTCCTGTCCATGGAAGCTGCAGATGAGCAGGATGGACATGTGTCAGGTCACTAATTCATGTGCCAGACATGGGCTGAGGTGCCCCTGGTGCTCTGGCCAATGTCAAACCAGCTGGCCACAGCACTGGGGTTGTACAGAGCAGGGTCTGGCTTTTGCAGGCAGCAGGGGAGTGATTTCAGGGTGCACCTTTCATGTAGGAAATGCCCAATGCATACAATGAGATGAGGACCAGCACTACAGTCAAACAGCACACAGTGCAAAAATCCCAGGAAAGAGGCAAGCAAAAGAGCATGCTGTCCTTGCAGGGTCATGTCCTGGGAATTGTATTCCTCTGCTATCAAGCTCAAGCATCAGATTTGTCTTGAAGATTTTGGCTGGAAAAAGAAATAGTCAGAATAAGATCTCCTGGAGGTTTTTGAGGTCTGTTTGAGGGAAAGAATAAGAAACACACTCTGAAGGCTATGACTGGAATAAACCCTTTCCCAGGCCACCTTCAGAGAGGGCAGGTTGAACAGACTGCAGAGTGTGAGTATCATTCTGACTGATTTGTCTTGCAGTTTTGCAATTTCTCTTTTTTACCAGTTTCAGTCCCGGTGTAGGACAACAGGGCTGAGTACTCTTCTTAACACATACAGCACCAGCTGGGATGTGTTGTTTCTTCCTAGTGGACGTAGTAAATCTGGATTTCCCCATAGTGCCCTGAACTCCTTTTTCCTGAGCCAAAGAGCAGCTTTGGACTCCATCTCAGACATCAGAGATTCTAATGGCACCAGAAATTTCCAGTAGCTTAGGAACTGAAACAAAGCTTAAGTGGGGATTTACTCTCTTTCACCCTTGGACTAAAGATCATAAATGAGTTTTTCATGCAGTAGAATATGCATTAGTCCATCCCAGGCTGAGGCCAAGACATGTTGTTGTGAAATCATGATGTAATAAAAGTTAATGAGGTCTGCATAGATTTTAACACAATTTGCAATCAGCTAAGACTAAAAAAAAGCTGGACTGTATTTCCTGGGTAATTTCAGCTCAGTGACCTCCCAAAGAACTTGTCTGGGGCTTGATCTCACCTCTCATTCTTCAAACTGAATCTTCATCCAAAAACTGGGCTTTAGGGAGACGTGGTGCAGCTCGTAGCAGCTCCCACATTACACCCTGCTCCTGCTGGTGGGAGTTCTGCCACCAGCTCTAGTGAGCTCAGGTTTGAGTGTCCTCTGGATTATGCTATTGTTAAAAGAATCTTTTTTTACAAGCCTGACTAAGGCAGCGGATTTTAAATTGAGGTTACATAAAACAAATTTCATACTGAAGCAAAGATTAGCCAAGTTCTATTCCTCTTTTATGTTGTGGTTCATAGTCCATATTAGAAAAGCAAACACATTAGGCTCATGATTTTGCTATCACAAAGGACCAGTCAAAACTCTGAATTAGAGTAAATTTGGAGCTACCTCTGAACTCTGGAGATTGAGCTCACCTCCAGAGTAAATTGCAAAACTCTCTCCCTCCGAACAGATGCATCAAGGTGGTCTGGAGACCTGCCTGGGGTCTGTTCCCTGCAGCATTGGCTCCCAAACCACTCAGCAGCAGACAGCAGGGAATACAAGCCCAGAACATCTGGTACACGCCCCTTTCACTACTAACTCGTGCAACTCTTCCCCCAACAATGCAGGTCAAGCCCTCCTCACCCTCCAGCAGAGATTCTCACCATATGATAAGCCAGTGAGAGCTGAGAATCCACCTTGATTTGCACGGGATTGGTAAACCCGCAGGGGCTCTTGGGTCTCTCTCCACTGGTGGTGCCTGTCCACACAAAGATGTCTGAGGGGCTGTGCTGGACAGGGCTGATGGTCTTCATCTCCATCTCCAGTTCCGCTTCAAGCTCTGCCTCCTCCTTTGCCTCTTTGTTGCTCTCCTCCAAGTGCTTCATGAGCACGGCGATCACCACGTTCACCAGGACAAACTGGGCTGTCAGCACAAAGGACACGAAGTAGATGGGGGAAATGACGGTGTTGTAACAGGTGGACTCCTGGTCACAGTCACGCAGCGTGTCCTGGGAACAGCGGGGAACGACCACAGGATCAACCAGCTTGCAAAAGACCTTGGAGATTGTCAAGTCCAATGTATCACCTAACACCAATTTATCAACTAAACCATGACACTAAGGGATGGAGGGACGTGAAGAGATTACAGCATGAACCGCAGTCTGCAATGGGTTCTCCTTTCATGAAGAAAACTGAGAAGATTTGGCAAATTTCACATCTAGAACAGCAGTACACTTGCTGACAAAACCTCAACGCTTACCTTCATTATCCCATTCCAGTTGTCTCCTGTAGACACTCGGAAGAGGGTCAGGAAGGCCATCCCAAAGTTCCTGAATGTGGCATGCCGCCCCAGCCCCTCGCAGGGGTGTGTGTCATCACACTCTGTGAGACCAAGCACAGCTGTGAGACCCCCACTCCCACACCATTCCCACCCCTCCCACTGGCACAGGAAGACTCACCAAGGTCTCCAAACAGCTCCACTCCAAGAGCTGCAAATATGAAAAATAACAACATGAAGAGAAGGCCCAGATTCCCCACCTGAAAAGAGAAAAAGAAATGGGGGGAAAAACACACAAAAAAAGAACATTCATTGATTTTTTTTTTGTTCCAGACCTGTTTCTTGCTGTGTTCTTTAATCCAAAACTTAAATTGCTTCAGGGCAAAAATGACCTCAATGTGAGGACTGTATCTCAGTGCTTCGGGAGGGAAAAGTGATTCTCTAATGACAGCAAAGATAAAATTATTAGCATTCCTCTGCAATAGGAAATGAGCTGTGGGCCACAGGAGCTCTGGTTTGATATGGCAGTGGGTTACCTGTGGCAGCGCTTGCATCACGGTGTCCAGGAGGGCCCTCATCCCCACAGCCATCTTCAGCAACTTCAGCACTGTGGAAAACACATTTCCAGTATGGTAACAGCAGAGAGGCACAAACTCAGTCCCTTTCCCAGGAGCCACAGATTATAGGAAGAGAAATGTGAAATCTTGTCAAGTGTTCTCCATTAGCTGCTACAGTCCTTGGCCTTTTTACATCGCTCCTTGTTGCCTAGATACTATCAAAATCCCATGAATAGCAGCATCACCTACTCTGAGACTTGGAGAAAGCATTATCACTCTGCCTGGCTCTTCCTTCTCCACTTTATCTGTGTTGGACTCATCTCCTTCCTCCAGTTATCATGAGCAGTTCCCTTCCCAGCCCTGGGGCTACTTTCCCACTGCCATAGGCTTTCATACATGATTCACTGAGGAATGATTTACATATCTCTTCCAGAAGGTTGCATTTCAAATTGGAAGCTACATGTATTTTTAATTCTGAAAGGGATCCAATGCACAGAAAACCCACTTTTTCCCCCTCTTGAGACACAGCAGCATTTAATTTCTCCTCCAGCTCCTTCTCTGCTTAGATGAGGGCTGTAATCAAAACAATTATTCCTCTGAGCACAATACCCTTCACGAGGGCCTGAAAGTACTTCATTAAGGGCCTGAGCACTCACATTTTACACCTTCATCATTTTGGCCCTGACACCTCTCTGTTTTGAAAAATCAACTTCTTCAATCCCTGAAGAAGTTGGCTCCCTGACTTGGGAACATATCTGAGGGGACAGATGGATACAGTGTGACGAGGCACGCTTTGTCACCAAGTGGTGTGATGTAAAGCCTCACGGGAATTTAAATTTATTAGATGCTCATCTTTTAAAGCCAATGTACTGAAGCTTGTGTTCTCTAATCCCTGTTAGAGATGACTTTGATTTAAGTGGAGCAATTTCCCAGGTACATCTCTGGGAGTCACTGCCACAGCTACTTCTCCCTCATTTCTAAGCTCCCAGTCTTCAAGTTCTCTTAAGGCAGAAACACATGGTCAGTTGGCTCAGCTTTTTGGCTCCTTGCAAGTATTTTTCCCTATTGTTCTTTCATTTGTTTACAGCCTGTTGATGCCAGAACTATGCACATCATGTTGAGGATGTGCCTCAGGACTGTTTCCCAATGCTAACTCTCTCCTGGTGCCAACCAGGTACTCAAACCCAAGTCAATTCTGCTTTATCCCTCTCACCTCGAGCGATCCTGAGAACCCTCATGATGCGGATGATCGTGGGGTTAATTGGAAGTGAAGCATTCACCTCGATCTCTTCCAGAGTGATGCCCATGATAGACAGCAGCACAATTGCCAGATCTAATTGGTTCCATCTGGAGACAACACAAAATGAAGTTTAACATCTACTAAGAAGCTGGCAATGGGAGGCAGCTTGTTTCACACGAATTCCAGTCATTTCAATGGTTTGAGCACTCAAATGATTCTGCAGTATTTTTCTGAGGGTATTATACAAAAGCAGTGATGTTATGAAATCATTATAACTAATGCATCTCATTAGAAAACTAGCCAATTCCAAAGATATCCTTGACTGAGGGGAAAGAGGAACAAAAGCTGGGCAGTTTTCTACCCAGAGACTCCAAACCTCCGGAGAGGCACCGTGTTGTCTGTCTAGCCACTTCCAGACATGACACTTGTGGACCTCAGTGTGAGATCTGCCCCAGAGAGAACAGGACCCCATGTCCAGTCCTTGGAAAAAAAGTTGTGTTGGGTGAAGGAAAGACCCCAAGGATTTGTGCCAGGCTGGAGAGAGTGGTAATTCCAGCACGGACACACAAAATGTGGGGACAGGGATGGAACCACCCACTGATGCTGAAGGGCTCATGTGAAGGCTGCTTAGTGCACTGGTTTTGGTATTAACACTGAAGAAGGCAAAAATGGGAGAAAGATCCACCAAGGGCATAAAATTTGTGTTTGTGAAGTAAGAGAGGGATAATCTAGATAAAGACACAATGTCATCCATTGCTCCTCATCTGCATAAAAGAGAGGTCCCTTCTTTCTTTCATGCTCACTCAGGGATAGATTCTTTCTCTTGACATAAATTTTATCACTTCAGCAGGTTCACTTGATTATATGGGCATGCAACTGGTGTGAGAAGAGAACTGGCTGCTTGGTGGAGGTCTGTCCCTGCTTCATCTGCTCCCAAGGGCCAAAATGGTGCAATCCCAGTCCTTGGCCTGCACAATCCATCCTCCAGCTTACAACCCCTGTCTGCACCTACACAGCCTTCAACCAAAAAAAGCCATACCAAAAAAAGCCTTCAAACATATCAGACCCACAACATGGGCCAGAGCATGGGAATTCAGGGCATGGAATGTGGGCAGCTCTCTGCAGAGCCTGCTGCTGATCCCTTGGTCACAACGGCTCTTTTGTTACCTGTCTTGGAAGAAGCGGCGAAACCCGAAGGCAATCAGCTTGAAAACAGATTCCAGGACAAAGATAACGGTGAAGATGTAATTGCAAATCTTCAGGGCTTCGTCAAGAACCTGGGATGTGGACACAGGACTGGGGTTAGATGTTAGCTGTGCAGAGGGGCTTTGCAGCCTCCAAACCTGACTCCTGTGTCATCACTTACCCATTACAATTAAAAGTCTTCAAACATAGCTGCTCTCTGATGAAAAGTGTCCCAGGGAAAAGTCCCAGGGATTCACGGAGTGTGCTTGCTGCCTGGTGATGAAATCCCAGGAGGGGCTGACACAGGCCCAAGGCACAACTCACCCCCTTAGCAGCACAGTCCCAGCTGGGATTGCTGGTGTGCAGAAAGAGCTGCTGCATTTGCTGGTCTCAGCAGCACAAGACCTCTCGTGCCTTTGTCAGAGAGCTGAATTTCATCCCACTTGTTCATTTGTGCAAGTGCTGGCCAAATGGCTCCTTGGTGACAGCCTGCCATTACTCCTCACCTTGAGCTTTTGGCAAGGAGTGTGACAGAGGGATGAAATGCCAGGAGAAGCAAGTGCCTGGCATTTTCTTCTGCCCCCCTCCCTCTGCAGAAATCAGTCTGGTCTTTAATCCAAGTGCATCCTGGCTGGGACAACTCTTGCAGAGTCAGGCATTAAAAGACATTAAGCTACATCAGAAGTGATTTCATTCCCAAAAGCCTTGCTCATGAAGGAACACTGTGGTAGCAGCATCCTTCATGGCCTCTTAAGTAATGTGCACTGAATTGCCTGCTGGCAAATAAGATGGTAGTAACAATGTCCAGGGCAGTGTTAGGGAACAGGGGAGATGTGCCCACAGACCAAACCCAACATTTACTGATCCCTGAGTGGGAGAAATCATAGCAGAAGGAGTTTAAGTCAGGTACTCTGCCTTTGTGCTACAGTTTACCTTCAAGCATCCATGGACAAAAATCACCTCATCTGACCAAGAAGCACAAGCCCAGCTGCTGAAGCAAGCTGTGGCTCTGAGCAAGCCTCCCTGCCACACTGCAGGGCAGTTGGGCTCTGCAGTAGATGAGCACAGTTAGCTGGCAGAAGCAGATTTTGCCCAGCAGCTCTTTACTCAAAGCACCTCTCTGCACACTGCAGCATTCCCTCCTCTCCAGGAGCTGCAGCATCTCCATCTGGGGTCTCATCCCCAGGGCATTCTGGTATATCCCAAAACCAACCCCTTTCAGCACCAAGAAATCACTAGTTTGGATATAAATATCTTTGGTACATTTAGCCTTCAAACATCTTCCCAGATGTCCATCACCCAGATCAGAGGGATTTCCACACCCCAATCCAGCAGGACTCAAGCATGTGTGTGACTCTGACCCTGCTGTCATCCCAGCACAGCCCAAGCTTGGACTTACTAACCAGATGCTGCATACCAGAGGCTTAGAGACAAAATGTTATTTTTCTAAAGAAAATGAAAAACAAAAGCCTGCCCAACATTTCTATAATACAAGAGAAAATGTAGCTGCAAAGCAACTGCAGCAAGACACATGCTCTAGAATGACTCCAGCCCAGGTTCCTTTGCCAACAACCTTTTCCATCATCAAATGACTGAACTATGCAATGAGTCTTCCAGAGTATTTAAAGGTGACCTGGACAGAAAAAATAAATTGGGCTGGCCCCCTTTCACTTTTGGCTTATGATAGACTGGAGAATATTTCCCCCTGTCCCTGTCATTTGCATGTTTTAGTTGTTTGGGGTTTTTTATATTAAGTATTCACATCCTGTCTAGTTTTAAAGAATATTTCCTACTATTGTGTTTTAGATTTATTCATTCTGAAAGTCGCTAATAAAAGTAAGTACAAGTTATGTGGCAAAGGCAGCTATTTCCATTTCATTCTTATGCACAAAAGACTTGACATCTCAGGTCAGGCTGTTTTTATTTTCACAGTATCACAAAGACCAAGGAACTTAAGCACACTAACATACTAAAATGCATTTTAAAGACCAGCATGGAATGCAATTCCTGTGAAAACTAGGTCCTATGGGACACTGGGGATTTAGAAGAAACTTTGCAAAAAAACTCTCATTTCCCAAATTCTTCTATTCTTTTTCCTTTTTCTCTTTTTTTTTTTTTTTTT
>VWZP01006521.1:143436-264057 GCA_013396995.1 Dicaeum eximium | reverse complement strand
GGGGGGAAGAAGGTAGGTGTGAAACCTAAGGAAAATGGAAGATATCAATGATGATCAAATCTAGAAAGGCAAACCCACTCCCAGTCTCATTTTCAAGCAGCCAATTTGCAATGAGCTAGAAGGGAGAGGTGCAGTGGGATCCATGGACCAACAGCCCTGGATGGAGCTGGCAGCCAGCTGTAGGATGGCTGCACTGCCCTGCAAAGGAGGGTGTCTGGCAGCAAACCCTGCCTAACCCTGCCCAAGAGCACAGCCCAGCACATCCCTGCACCCCTGCCTGTCCCCACAGCTGCCCCGGTACCTTTGGCTGCTGGTAGTGCTCCATGGCCATGGTGATGACGTTGAGGCCGATGACCCCGGTGATGAACAGATCCAGGTAGTGGCTGGTGCACATCTGGTGGATCAGGAGGCGGAAGCGGGAGTAATCCGAGTAGTAGGGCTTACACTGAGCTTCTGCAGCGGGAGGAGAGCGAGAGGCAAATCAAGGATTTCTCTGCGTCTTTCTCAAGTCAGTGCACCCTCACTCTCCAACTCCAGGGATGATAAATTCCAGAGCAATCACAGCAACATACTGTCTTTTTTATTTCCTTTTTTCCTTACTGGCACGTTACCATTTTTAATACACAGGAGGGCTCCCATCATCCTACATCCATTAAATATCTTCAGTGGGACATGCTCTATACTCAGCCTTGTGGCATCAAGGATGAGGTGAGCTGGGACTAGTGTGCTGCTAAAAATATTTTTTCTCTGTAGGGAAATTTAAGTTAAATTTAAATTAAAATAACAATTTTTGTTTCTGCTGATCTTAAAAGTCCCCAAGGCATCTGAAAACCCAATTAACAGTCAGATGCTAGGGACAGATTTTACTAACAATTGCTTAAAAACACAGGCCATTGAGTTTGTGGTGGTCTTTGAAAGAGAAAGAGGCCAAACATATTATGTTCTTTGCAATGAACTGTAGAGACAACAGAATTCAACACCTTGGCTGTCAGAAAAATGGTCCATAAAAATACCAAGGAAAACTGATCAATGAGCCTTAGTATCAGAAAATAACAATCTTCCATTTAGACAAGATTATCAAAAATGCAGAATTCACTGTCCAACTCAGTCCCATATTCAGCTGCCTCGGGGATGACACATGGACTTTAGACCCCAAAGGTTCCTAGAGATGAACTCATTTACTCACCTAACATCTAATGAGGAAATGCCAAGGCTGAGTATATAATTCAGTACAATTTTCAAGGAGGCATTATAATGCAGACTGAAGTGGAAAGGACTGTCTTGAAAATGTCAGAGTATAATATTACCCTCATAATTAGATGATCAACTGGCTATAAAAATTATTGACCTGTAAGAATTGCATGGTTGATATTTAGTGCTCCAGAGCAAACGCACAGTTTGACACATTAGTCCAAGAAAAAAAGTTGGGCAAGAATGATGCCAGGAAGCACAAGTCTGGGTTGCCCTTGGGAAAAATTAATTTTAAAAGATTATATTTTGCCTGGAAATAGAGCTCATTTTGTCAATAGCCAAATGACATTGCAATCAAATCCATAGATTTAATGGTTTCATGTGCTCCCTGCTTCATAGCAGGATCCTGAAAAATCAGTTTTGGTTTTTTCCGTAGAGACAGACCTTTCCCTTCCAGCCCAGGGACCAAAGGGAAAAAACACTCAGCAGTTTTATTCTGTAGGGGTTTGGAAGGCCCAAAATTCTGTTTCAGTGTCATCAAATGAAAGGCAGTATTCATTTTCACTTTCTCATCTGCAGTGGGCTTGAGGTGATCTGCACCTGAGTGCTAAAGCACAGTATTGATGAAAAGGTCTATAAAATTAATTTTCATGCTGAATCTATTGAGTGCTTATGAAAAAAGCAGACTAGTAGTTGCTGACTCACTCATAAGACTTTGTCAGGTATCTCAGAACCTGCATAAATCTCCATAAAGTCAAGATATCTCGATCACATTATGCTAAATTATGAGTAGCAAATTAACTAAAATGTTCAAATACAATTAGGTAAGGAATAGGACCTATTTTTATGAACCAACTTATCATCTCGGAAAGAAACACCATCATAATTGGATCACTTACTTCTTCTACATTTATGCATAATTCACATTCAAAAAGAAAAATGTCAATGTTTCTACCTTTTCCTGCAATGGATTTACTTATGAATAATGACACTGGAATTCAATTTTTTTTCTCAGCTTTGACTGACAGGTAATTCCAAATCCTACAGAATAGCACCAATGCTGTTAGAACAGAGAGAGGATTTAGAGAGAGGTTATAAATGTTCCCTGTGCAGGGCTCCTGCACCTGGATTAGCCAGTGCATGACCTTATAAGCAGGGTTGCTAATTGTTCAGATATCTGCAAAGGCTTTTCCTCTCTGCACACCCCTCCCCCAAATCTCCTGTTCACCTTTCCCAGCACCCACTTTCCAGAGCCAACCCTCTCTGGATGCTGGTCTCACACATGCCCTTGCAGCCTTTGAAAATTCACAGTGATAAATGTTCCATCCTTCTCCGTTAACTTTTTGAAGAGGGGATTTGGCAACCCATGCTTACAAATGATGTCACCACTCGCTACCCCAGTGTCCCCATGCCAGCCATGCATCTTGGTGCCATATGGATGCTCCCACACAGGCTAACGTGCTGCCTGAGGGCTGGGGATAAACCCCCACTGTGTCTAGGTGGGCAGGGAACTTTCTGAACAGGTAAACCAGTTTTTACCATTGTGAAAATACCATTTCTTTAACTTGACCCCGCAGAGTTCTGCAGAGAATTTGGGGATAGATCTGGTATAACTCCCCCTGTGCAAAGCCCATGCCTCCTATGACACAGTGCCAGTTGTAATTATTGCAATAAAGAGCTAAACAATACCAACATCTTGGGAAATACAGACATCTGTTAAACTCCGGGTGGTGAACTGCACAACTAACACAACACCACGTTACTGTACCGTTACAATACACTGTGGCAAGAACAGCAAGAGCTCTGGGTTAGTCTTGGTTATTACTGGAAAGGTTAATGTGGCTTCCAGGCACGTATGGTGTTAAAGAAAGGAGGAGAGCAAACTAACAAAGAGGAATTGGCAGAATGAGAAAAGATGAGGAAATACAGCAAAAGCCCACTATGAGACATCAGGCTGGTAAATAGGGTGTAAACCAAGCTGCTTCACCAGGGCTGGGGGCCAAGACAGAGGGAGAAGTGGGTCAAATCTGGAGATCATTACACAGGATAAACTTGGCTTAGACAGTGGATCCTGAGAGATGTCCTCCTAACTCAGATAGGAAGGGGATGTTGCAGCCAGCTGGGTGGTCTGAGCAAGTGCCACCTGCCCCTTCATCCTGGGTGATGGTGGTCCAAGGGGACTGACTGTGCTGGCAAGGGGAGCAGTGCCTGGACCGGGGTGCATTTGGCTTTAGCTCATCATTTCTATAGGCTCTCAACTCAGGTTGTATCCCAACCTTGAGTACTCAACTCTTGGCATCAAGCTGTAGGATTATAATTGATCCCCTTGACAAGGTCTGGGAACTCACCACCGTTCTCTCCTGTTTGGCTGGAAAGGAAATGACCATTGCTGTTGCAGGATAAACATTTCCCATTCTTAATCCCTGTCTAACTTTTCCCAGGCCAGGTGCCCTTGGGGTTCAGTGATCCCAGACTGGGTTTGGGGCACTAAACCCTGTACTGCATTTGTCTGATGGCTGTGGGATGTCACCTGTGGAACACCACCAGTGCACAGAGAGCAGTGCTGGGGCTCCCCTGTTTTGTTGGGCAGTGCCACTCCCAGAGTCTGCCAGGGCTCGGCGACCTCCGCCAGCACAGCAGGGACTGGGACTGGGGTCACTTTCTTCCCATTAACTGCATTTTGGGGGGGCAATCAAGCTGGGCATGCAGCTCCAAAATATCTCCGAGGAGCATCTGCCTCCGAATATAGCCCTGTCAAGAGAGAAATTGCCGGTTTCCCCGAGGTGACTTCGAGCCGGAAGTGTGTGGGCACAGGAAATTGGAATTCACAAGAGTGGGACAATTCCATTACTGTCTCCTTCAGCTTCTTCCTTCTCTTATAACAAGGGAATTAACTTCTTTGCAGGTTTGAGTATCTGGAGGAGAGCGGCAAACCAGTGAGCAATGAGCCCATGACGCAGCTGGATTTACAAAATGTATCAAGAATATTATTAGGTTAAAAACTAGTTTGCACTGAAGGAACTTGTTTTATTTAAACACAGAGTTTTACTTGGCTTTTATTGTACTGAATGGATTTATTAAAAAACAAAAGTGAAATGCAAAATGATAAATTATTTCCACTGTGAAGATTCCAGTTGTGATAGAATGTAGACTTGGAGAAAAAAAAAGGAAAAAAAAAAATTATAAAATATCTCACTAAGCACCAGGCAGCAGCACACATACACACACACACACGTGCACACACACAATATCATCTTGTCTTCACAGAAAGAGAAAAGAAGCCCTCTGAAAGTGCAGAGATGTGGGCAAGCTTTGGGTAACAGCTCCAGATTCCTCTTTGAACCACAGGAGGTTCATCTATTGCACCTGAGGGTTGATTCCCTAAATTCCCAACAGTCAGGTTCAGAAATAAAACCTTTCTATTTCTTCATGTTGGTGCCTGAGGAGCAGCACGGCACGTTCACTAGCACTGCATCCAAAGAAAAGACAGCAAAAGGAAACACACAGCACAGACCTGACAATTGTACACATTTTAAGGGCTAAAGCTCAGAGGCTTTCTGAGCCTGCACAGGATAATGGAGGGGTTTGGAATGGATTCAGAGCCTTAAAAATAATATAGAATAAGACAGCCTTGACGCAACTCCGTAGGACCAGGAGAGGAGTCGCAATCAAGCAAAAATAATAAAAAATAACCAGGTCACCAAACCCAGTGAGAGCCCTTCCCTCGTGCTGCCCACATTTCACAGGAGAGGCCAGGAGGCCCAGCAAGAGCAGCAAGAAAGACAGCAAAGAAATACAAATATCAGGAATGGCAATGGGAAGGAGATTCAGGATTTATTAAAGCATGTTGTGATAACTTCCAACAGGCCTTAGAAATACAAGGTAGAACCTCTGTCTCCTTGAGTTATCTCTGCAGTGAAAGCCAATTTTTATTTAATCAAAGCTCCCTGCAATCTAAGAGAGATGGATGGAGCCCTGCTCCCATCTCAAGCAGTGGGAGCCTGTGCACAGGTGAGAGTTTTAATGGCACAATTTTTGTAGTGTATTATTTTTGTCAAAAATTACAGCTATATTTGTTTCTATGTTGGTGCCTCTTTAAATATTCAGGCTAATATTCTTAAGTTATGAATTAAACAAAATGCTTGCCAGATCAAAGCTTCTCCTAAAAATAAAAAGAGCAAGGGATGGATTTGCAGCCCTGAGCATCATCTTGAGAAGGGAATCTTGGAAAGGGAAGTGTGAGCGAGCTGTGGGTCAAAGGGGACAGCTCAGACCCCATTAATGTTGAGTCCAGCAGGTCCATCTCCACCAGGACCTGGGAAAGACTTTGAGGTGGTATCTTTATTTCTTTTAATTTACAAGATGCTTCATGGATTGAGCAACTCTTAATCAATGCACAGAACTTAACACCCTGGGCAGCATCATAACTAAATCCCACAGAGGTTGGTGTGGGGTTAGCTCCCTGTTGAAGCACTGAGACTCTACCCTATACTGAATTTTACCCAGCTGAAAAACAATACTCCCTAGAGCACAGTGTTTGTGGAGCAATAAGCAAGGGCTGAAGAAATAATGAAATATCTCCCTAAGCTTTCCAAAGACACACACCTGCACTCCTAAGCTGGTGGTTGGAAATCTAAAGTCAACAGTAGAGGACCCATTTCACAGTCCAGTCATTACTCTCTTCAGAAAAAAAAAAGCTAAAAGAACCAAAAAAGAAGAAAAAAAAAAAAGCCATGAAAAGTCTGACAGTGTATTAATGAAAACCAGAGGGAAAAAAAAAATACTGAATAACATAAGATGATCGAGGAGTAAATTAAGGGTTTGGAAGTGTCAGTGCTGAGGCAGGTGTGCAGACCTGCAGCTCAGGATGAGATGCGTGTGCCATGAAGGAAGCAAACGAGCTTTGCACCACACACATGGTTTAGTGGGATGCCTCAGCCACGGTGGCCAACCATTAGTGACACAGCACTGCCATTCAAGGAGATGAGACGTGCCAGCTTCCCAGTACCTTGCACTGCACTGGCTGAGCTCTCCATTAATGCATCATCCAGCATTAGATCTAAAAGAACGAAATGGCGTTAATCACCCGGCAGGACACACGGCAACGCTCCCCAGCCCCTCTGGAGGTTCCTATGGCTCTCAGGCTCTGCATTGCCTCTACCAGGAATGTTTCCTTGTGGGATCCTTGTGCCTTGTGGAGGGTGGGCTCAGGCATACGTGAAAAAGGATGAACTCTTGTGCTTCTCCCATGGGCACAGGCGGAAGCCCAAGACATCCCCAAGAACCCCCTCAGTCGATGATGAGGAAGACACTGGTGAAGGACGATCTGGGACACTTCCTGCAGGGACAGTAACACCTCACAGTGACCACTCCTGCACCTGCCCACATCTCAGGTCTCACATGGTTCCCCAGTTTTCAGATATCTGATTGGATAAACATATTGGAAGAATCTACAACCAAAAATGACCATGCCACCAGTCAGATGTCAGTGTCTGTCTGTATCTGGCATCCCTAAGCTGGTTTGGGCATCTGGGGTCACTCAGGAAGCCTAGCTGAAAGGAACCCCCATGCAGTTGCTGGCACAATCCCAGTCCTAGTCTTGCTTTCACCTGCAAGTTCCCACTGTGCAGAACAAAGTTAAGCAATGACATCTGTTGCCTCCGAGGGCAAAGCTGGACATGGTCAATTAAAACCAATGTTTTGCTGAACATGGATTGGAAAAAGTGCTCTGAAGTGATTTGGAGGACTTCATACTTTGCTCTTGAAAGGTTTTTATGGCAATCGAATACTCAGCAATATTTGATCCTCAGTAAAATAGCTTTTTATTGCCTCTTTAATTAGGTATTTCACAGCATTGAATGAATAAATGTATCTCCAAGGATGGTTTGTGATTCCTTTCCCCTGGGAAATTGCCCAGATATACATATTTTCTTTATCTAGTTCCTCTAGTGTAGTAGTGTGCTTTCTGTTGACAGGGTGACTAAATTACAATAGGATTTCTAGGTACTCTTTGTTAAAAAAGGCAAAGACTCCAGAAACTTCTCTTCAAATTCGGTACGAGACACTTCATAGAACTCTTTGCCCTTCACCTCAAACTTGGGGTTGTTTTATTGGACTGGGTCCAAGAGGTCCCACCTGGGCCATTAGGTAGAAAAAGGACAGAACAAAAGATTTGATCGCTTTTGTGGGGTGCTTAGCAGGAGCAAGCACCTCTAGCCCTGGCACAGCTTTGCTCTGTAAAGAGTTTGTTATTTTGTTTCTTATTAAACTTTTTTTTTTTTGTTTCAAACACTGCCACTGCCACAACATCCTGCTCATTTCAAGCCGTCTGGGTAGCTGGCTATTCTGGTATGAAGGAATCGCTGAGAACCCATAAGATCTGGCTCAAAGTGACACTCTTCACTCTAGCATTATAAATAAAGTAATTAATAATACCTAAACATCTATTTTTCTTCTACAGGAATGTCAGCATTCCAAAGCTGCAACTTTAAATAGCGATCATTCTATCCAGCCTTTAAAATAATTTTCTAACTCATCAGCCTGAAACTGTGCTTGGGAACTTGAACTAAGCAAAAGAGCTTTCTAGACATTTTCTTGAGGGGGAGAAAACACAAAAAAGCCTGCAACAAAAAACGCTCTTTCCATCTGTATCCCACTTAATTGAGAACAGTCCAATGTGTCCTCCAGTGCTCTTGAGAGAAGCCTCCTACTTTAGGCTGGCCAGTGAGGGAACCAGGCTCTTGGCATAAGCCCAGGTTTGATGGCCAGGGGCTGGTGTGACATACCCAATTGGTTACAAAACCTGCAAAGCTCATGGGACTGGAAGATGTGACCAAGGAAATGGTTGGGTAAATGCTGAACTGAGAGAGGCTGAGGCAGCACTGTGGTAATGTGGTTCCATGATTAAGCCTGTAACAGCTATTAAACACCTATTAAAAATAGTAGCTATTAAACAGCTATTAATAAAACAGACTTAATATCACCAGCTTTGGGAACAAGCACCTAATCAGTTAGCCTCTTAAAGTCCTGAAGTCTGTCAAAGATAGAGAAGTGAAAGGGGACAGGGAGAGAGCAGGAGGCAGACTGACCAGGGAGAGAAAGTGCGAGGCCATGGACAGGAAGGGCAATGGAGAAAGTTCAGTTAGAAGAGAGAACACCTCCAACCTGCGGCCTCTGGCTAACTTATTTCTGAATTATTCAACTATATTAAAATGAAAAGAGACCAAGAGACAAATGTCAGGTTGGAGACTTTTGGCAGAGTGCGGTCTTTCCTCGTTTCACCTGTAGAACCTCTGCTAGGCAAGGCTGCACGCTTGTGCATCTAGTTGGGAGTTGGGTTCAATTTGCACCAGCACTATTTTGTCTAGATAGTTACTCTCCTTGTGTGGTTGTTTTGTTTTTGTTTTTTTTTTTTTCTTGTAATCTGTATTTCTCAGGCAAATGCATTGATATGTTTCTCTATGGAGTTTTAAAGCATTACTAGAATGAGATGGCTCCATTATTTTATTACATTCTTGAGTAGCAGTGGTGCTACTGTGCCAATAAATAAACCTGCTTGATAAATGGGACAGGTAACATCACTGTGGCATTACAAGACTGTAATAAACCAAATAGTGAATCCAGTTATCAGCAGCAGTGCTCATGACTGAGATTTATGATGCCATCCAGCACTACTGGTCTTTGCAGTTGTCACTATTTGTGTAAAACTGAGCTCTGCTATCCAAGAAGCTCCAGGCCTGAATATTATTATTTTTTTAATTTAAATAACCCCTGATGGAAAGGCCATTGCAAATCATGCAGCCATTAAAAAGGCTTCCTTGGCTCCTTGTTCAGCCTAAATTGACAATATTTCCTTCATGCAAATTTTATAGCTGGACATGCTTTTGGGAGAAGAATTATCACCAGACGCGAGGCAGGGAGGGAGGGAGGAGGGGATTATGCGGAAGGTCAAGCAGGACTCAGAAAGATGAGGAAAGACTACCGACCAGCCATCTGTTTCTCCTTACTCCTTCTCTTTTTTTCCAGCCGGCGGAGCCTCTTCTCCTCCCGCCTCTTGGCTTCTTCCTCCTCCTGGTGCTGCCGACACTTGTGGAAATTCTCCACCACCACCCCCACAAACATGTTGAGGACAAAGAAGGCCACAATCAGCAAGAAGGAAATGAAGTAGAGGAGCATCCATGGATTGTAGTTCATGACTGGCTGCAAAGTGGAGGAAGGCAAATTTCAACTGAACTTCAAAAAGAAGAATGAGAACAAATTGATACAGCTGTGCTATCCACAGAACTCACAGCCCTTTCA
This sequence comes from Dicaeum eximium, assembly GCA_013396995.1. Classification (NCBI taxonomy): domain Eukaryota; kingdom Metazoa; phylum Chordata; class Aves; order Passeriformes; family Dicaeidae; genus Dicaeum; species Dicaeum eximium. The sequence continues at coordinate 254,568 of VWZP01006521.1, read as the reverse complement.
GGCAGCTCAGGCTGCTTTGCTCTTCCTGAAAATTAGAGCTTTCTGAGACATTTAACTGAATGCTCCTAAAATGTGTGCTGAGGACAGAAGCACCACCACTCTTCTGCAAAAAGGACAGCAGCATCCTTTGCAGGTACTGTAAGTCCCTCATTGCAAACCTCTACCTACACAAAGCACTTCTTTTCTCCTGAAATGACCAAACTGCTTAAAAAGTCAAACCATCCTTTGATAGGTGCACTTCTCCTAAAATGAGTTACATTTTAGTCATGTTGCATTGCAGCCATGTTGCAAAATCTGCAGGGAAAGTGTTGAGTACAAATCCAGACTTTTTACTGAACTCATCACATCTCCCAGCTTGGATTAAATGCCACCCTGGATCCCAATCCCATAACCCCAAATGACTGTGGAAGCCCACAGTACTTTGAAACAAGAGCTAAAATATGTGACCTTTGACAAGTCATTTGTTACTGTCTGCTGCAGCCTGTACCTGCTGGTCGACTCCCACAGCATCCAAGCCATCGTACATGATATCCACCCACCCGTCCTTGGAGGCCAGGACAAAGAGAGACATCAGGGCCTAGAAATGCATGGAAAAAAAGTTAGGTGTGGTTGCACTAAACCTCTTTTACTTGTTACATCTTACTCCTCTTTGCCCTTTCCTGCCTGATAATGGGACACTTTGATGACCAAGATTTCTCTTGGCAGAAAAACCCATCAATGCCAATGCCTGGTTCAGCAATGAACAGTAATTCAGAAACCACAGTGGTGAAGACAAAAGCGGCTTCATTTCCCCCCTCTGGGTCTCTACTGCTCCCAACTAATTAGTTCTTACCGCACTGCTAAAAAAAGGCTGCGTTGCAGAGATGGCTGAAAATGTCTAGCTCTATTAGACAAGCCCTTCTGCAAGATATATTTGGTTTGTTATGTAGCAGTGAAGCAATTAAGTGCTCCATGAAGCCACATGTGCTTGTTCTGTTCCGAAAAGAAGTGTATGCCTGCTTGGAAACACTGCCTTTGGGATTTACAGAGACAGAATTCTGTGTATGTGAACTGAATATTTACTGTGGCTGGCAGTGCCCTGTAAGAAAATCCCATGGGATAATATGCCACAGGTTTTAAGTCAAGGAGGTAAAGGAGCAAAGAAGCAGATTACCGTTCTATTAATACCTGGCCGAGATTATCAAAATTATACTTGTGCCGGACCCATTTGTAGCTTGCTTCTGTACAATCCGATTTATTTGTGATGTTTCTGGTGTCCTCCCCCTGGCAGATGAAAAACTTGCCTTTGAAAAGCTGCAAAACATGCAAAGAAGAGAGGAAGTGTCAGGGTTCAGTCCACAGGATTTCTATGCAGGCGATGGGAATTTCTCCAGGGTTCTTCGCACAGCCCACGCCAGCCAGAGCTGTTGAGTAACTGACCTCATTCATGCAGGTTATTAAGAGTGAGCAGCCTGTATAACACACACCTAATGAGCAAATGCATGATTTCACATCATTTCGGACACCCACCTCATGCATTAAGCTGTCTGGTTCAGTGATCTGAGACTTGCCTAAAGGCAAGGTTTGCTCCTGAGTTGTTAGTTCAAGTGTAGCCCCAGCCAATAGCCCAGACTAGCTAATGGCTTCTTATCACACGTGGAACAACTCTGGTGGCTCTCAGCCCAGTTAACAACAAATGAAGTACAACGGGGGCCCTCTGTCAGCAGAGAAAAGGTGGCAGTGAAGAGGCCCAGTGATGGACTAATCTCTGCTCACAGAGGTCACAAGGGGACACTTCAGAGGGGAGATGAGCCCCGGGGGTGCCGTTTGTGTTGAAGCAAGATCGCTGTCAGTCCTGCTCTGCTCTCTGATCCTGGGTGCTGTGCCCCAGCTGTCATAAAGCTCTGCAATTTGCAGGGTCACTGGAACTATTCCCTGTGCACAGCTTAGGGAGCCAAGCCTAGCCGGTGCTGGGTACCTGTTCCTGAGATTTTTTTTTTTGTTTAAGCCTGGGCAGATGCAACTCCTGGAGAGTCAGCTCCTGATTTATACCTGCATGAGAAACAGGAGCCTCCACGTGCTTAATTCTAGACCTGGTGCTTCCCACACATGGAACAGAAAGTAGCAAAGGTTGATTGCTGCTTCAGACAGGGTGATTGATGCTAGTGGGATGGATGGTATCAAATCACAGGAGACAGCCAACAAATCTACTTTTATTTGCTGACAGAAGCTATTGACATTACTGTTGGGAAGCAGGGGGAAATGGCAACCTGCTCTCCAGGCTCCTTAAAACACCACCTGGGTACACCGAGCAGAGACACTGATGGGGTTTGAGCCGTTGTTCTAGACAAATAACAGTAGAAATAATAGTGAACAAGATAAATCCACACACTGCTCCGTGGATTTCCTTCAGAAATCAACAGCAGGAAGATGGTCTCTAGGCATGCAAAATTAATCACTGCTCAATGCAATCATAGGATTTTTGGATGCAAGAAGTGTTCCCTGTTCTTTCCATGGAGAAACACTGTCTGTGGTAAGACTGGGGAGATACAGTCTTCACAGAGAAAAATTTTAATTAAGCAGGAAGGTAAATAACTAGTTTTAGTATATTGTTTGTAAATGTAACTTCTCCAGGAGCTGGACTGTAATGGCACTCAGGTGGGAGCAGTAACAGTGTTCCTGACAGGGTTTGGAAATAGAAAGGCCAATTTGCGAAAACACTGATCCCTGTCAGTACTTCATAGTTTGGTACTTCTGAAAGGAAAAGACCCAGTGTTTCCTACTGGACTTGCTTTATCCACCTATTTCTTCTATATTATTAATGACTATTCACACATGGGCAGCTCTACAACCAAAACAGTTTTGCTAAGAGGACATGCTGTTAGGAGCTTCGATGTCTGGATTTTAATAGCATTAAAAACCTCTAGTTTGATTCTCAGCTTCTATTTATATGGAAAAGCTAACTGTAAGTTTGAGAGATCATCTTTTTATAGAAAATAGCTCTGGCCTCATCTTACACCTAATTAGACATAAATATTAACTGAGAATTTTGCATGCTGAATACGGGATCAGTCTTGCTTGTATCTACCACTGAATCATATCAATAGTCATGACAATTTATCATAAAGCTGCAAGTCACCAGGGAAAGCATCACAATTAGCAGGGATGAAATTCAAAGAGCATACTGCAAGTTTTGTTGTCTGGCATAAATTTTCTCATGTCTGAGTGTTAGATTGTTTTATGGGATATGCTAAGTTTTATGAATCTGTTTAATATAATGGATGGATGCTGTTATGCTGTAATGCTAAACCAATCTAGCTGCTGAGGTGGTTATGGATGGCATGATTTTCTTCCCTGTTTATTTTCAATGCTGTATTTATTATTTAAGCAGTATGTAAGTGTAAAATATTATATAAGACACCTTTCCAAAACAAAGCCAAATAGAGTTGCTTTCCAAAAGATGGCTGTGACAGATAAGATAAACTTCAGAAAGAAGTGTTATGTTGGAATATTTATATGAAACAATCTCTTCTTCTGAGGTAATGAGAAACCAATTGCATTGGAAACTGCCACTTTTCCCCTGGGTTCCTGCACTTCTGGGATTGAGAATATTGCCAGCAGAGCAGGCAGGAAACAGACCCAGAAATCTTTGTTTCTGCAAGCTTTCAGTTACACAAACTCTCAGAATCTGAATGAATCTCCAGTTCAAGGTCTCTCTGGAGTTTACAAGCCAATGATTTTAGCTTAGAGTTTCTATTTCCCTATCAGACTATAACCAGAAAAAAGGTGGAGGGGAGATCATAGAATCCCTGAATGGGTTGGATTGAAAGGGACCTTTACAGGTCACCTCCAACTCCCTGCAGTGAGCATGGATGCCCCATCCAGGCTGACATCAGTTCAAGTTCAGAAAGCCTTACACTGTGCCATGAGTACAGACACCCTGACCTGGGACAGTGTGGGGCTTGTTGCACTTTCAGGTTAAGTGCTGAGGCTTAGAGAACACTCACCTGAACTCCCAAGATCCCGAAGATTATGAAAAAGGCACAGCAGATGACCACAATGTTCCCAATGGGTTTCAAGGATGACATGAGAGTCTCCACCACCAGCTTCAGTCCTTGGGCTCGACTAATGACTCTGTAGGGGCAAGTAATTACAAAAGCTGTTAGTCCTGTTCTGCCCAGTTTTGCCTCCTATCAAGATAGAAGATATGAAGAACATAGCATGAGAAATTTTTTTAGAATGACAAGTTACTCAAAAATCATGATGGAAAAATCACTTCTGGAAGATTGACCTGTAAAGTTACAGAGGTCTTGGAGGGAAGGGTCTCTGCCTAATACATGCAGTTTTGCATAAATAAAGAGGAGGACGAAAAAACATATGAGGAGCTAGGCCAGAAAATTCAGCTGTTTTGCTTGGGCCATCCACAGACACACACTTTCATGCCTGTAGACTGTCTAGGACTACAAAGAGAGGGCCTCCCACTTTCCTTTCCTATACAGATTTAGGTAAGACACCTGATTTCCCTGTCTCAGTCCATGAAATGGAGCTGCCACTCTAACACCTCTGCCTGCACATCTGTAGCAATTACAGAATCCCAGAATGGTTTGGCTTAGAAAGGGCCTTTAAAGATCATCTAATCCAACCCCCTGCAATGAGCAGAGACACCTCCTGCTAAATCAGTTTGCTCAGAGCCCATGGATGGGGCATCTATCACCTCTCTGGGCAACCTGTGCCAGTGCTTTCAGCACTCTCATCTTAAAAAATAATCTGTTGTGTCCTTATAGTGCTGCTGTGTACAGAGACCTGAGCTACCCCTCAGACCATCACAATTTCTGCTTTATACCCACTGTATAGCCTCAGCTCTAAAACAGTGCTGTCCTCCAGCTGAAACTTCACTGGCAGGACCAGAAGCATCTAACCTAATTTCTGTAGTTCCTCTGTCTGGTATCACACAGAATTTCATAACAGAAGGTTAGATCATATCAGAAAGTTGAAGAAGCATAATGTGGACTTCATGACTGAAGGGAAAAAAAAAGTAAAAAGAAAGTAGAAACTGTACTATACTCTCAAGGTTAATGTTGCAAAGAAAGGACAAGTCTTGTGTGATTTAGAGAAGCCATCTTACCATGCTGGGAGAGATGAACAAGATATTCAGCCTCACCAACCTGAAGGTGGGGACCAAGAAAGGCATTTGAAGAGGTTATATGCCTCCCTCCTCTTGATGCCAACTGGAATTAAGCATTTCACTAGCTCTGTAAACCAGTTTGTTCTGATGCCATAGAAACAGCTTTCACGACTCAGAAGCAGTTAAATGCTCTGAAAGTCAGAGGAGGAAAGGACCTGTGTGTTTCTGGGTGCTGCTGGTGGCTCCTTTGAACACTTGGCTCTCAAATGTGCCCCAAACTTCCCCACATTCTAGTTTCTGCCTGGGTCTCTTTTTTTGCCATGGGAGTCCTCTCACCACCTCTCCCATTTCTCCCCAAGTCTGGCTCCACCCCCTGAAGGACTCTTGGGAGTTTTGCTGCCTGGACAGGATGCAAGTTCTCCTCCATTTCCTCTCCCAGGCATGGTGCCTACAGCAGAGATCCCCATGGACACATCCACAGTGACCATGCATGGCCTCATCTGGGACCACAGCCAACCTGCACCATCCCTCTCCTGCCCCAGGGCCTGCAAGTTGAGTGACCTGCAGTGCTCAATGCATGGCCACCAGCTCTTACCAAAACTGCTGGGTTTAAACCATATCCTGAAAAGCTAAAGCTTATTTCCCTTTTTTTCTGGTTAAATATTTACTCAAAATGTCAAGGGTAACTCATCAGTTATCACTTTCAGAAAGAAACAGATGGTGGTGTTTTTATCTGCTCTCTTATTACCAGTGAAACAAAGAGCAGATGCTGCTATTCCTCACACAGGGCATTCTCTGCCAGGTGGGTGCTGTGGCTCCCTATTCCAGATGCCTCAGCTTTCCTGACACTCAGATCTGGGTATTTTAGGGAAGGAACTGGAGGGAGAGATGGCTGAAGGAGCAGAAGGCTGCACACCCCATGAGTGCTGTGGAGACTGGTCAATGTGGGCTGCCCAAGCTGCCCACAGGGATCAGCCCAGCCTGGAGACTTTGCTGCTGCTGTGATGGGGCTGAGAGCTGAGCCCAGCCCAGCAAACAGGGGCTGCAGAGCAGCTCAGTGTGCCCAACTCAAGGAGCTGGGTAATGCAGCCTAACAGGCCATGTCTGAGTGCACAAAGCAAGCCTTGGGCTGGACAGGCTGAGGCTGAACATCTCTTCCAGCTCCTCAGATGGACTAAAGACCTCCACACCCCTCACATTTCTTGCACAGTTCTGGGAGAAACACAACATCTGCCAAACTACAAGTGGGAGACTGAGGCACAGGAGGAGGGCAAGCCACGTTCTCAGAGGTCGGAAGGCAACTCAATTCCAATTATTTCAATGTAAATTAGGTCCTTTGGTGCCTTTAGGGATCCTGACTTTAGGCATCCTTAAATTTTGGGGAACAAGGAAGGAATTTAATCTCCAGAATTTAAAGTTGATCATTTTCTCCAATTGTTATTAAGAAATGCTGTTCTAGAAATAATAAAGTGATTTCCCCTGTGAGGTACTATTTTGTATCCAGCTAAGAGGGAAAATAGGAGGTTACTTGTCTGACTTTGCAAATTCATGTGCATGTTGAGGAAAAAAGGGCTGAAAACCAGCAGCATTTGGCTGCTTTAAGCATTTTGATCAACCAGGGAATTCCTCAAATTAGAATGCGTTAGGGTAAAAGCTGCCACCAGTTTAGCTCCATGCCAGTGCTGTTTTCAGCACTACAGGGAGAAAATACTTTGAAAAGATTTTGAGAAATAATAGTTCTTGCTAATGGAAACATTCAGACTTTGGAGCTGTCTCAGACTAAGGGCCTGATCCAACACTGAGGCAAGCCCGTGTGAAGATTCCTGATATTCTCCTAAAAGTCTGACAATTCTCTAAGAAGTGTCAATGAAATTCTCAGCTTCTCCAGATTATTAGTACCACCTCCAATATGTCAACATATGGCATTCCCACACCTCATCAGTATTGCCAAGGTCCTGCTGCTATCATGCTTGTAAAATCATCTTATCTGACTCACACTCTTGTAATTTATAGCTGAAGGATGCGGCTGATTTGGAGCCCTTCAGTTGTGCAGGAAAAGGAGACCTGACGAGGTTCCATTCAGCACAGTCTGCATTAGGCATATGACAAACAGGGAAATCGAAATGAGACATTCTTTCTTCTTTATTTTGGTGTGAAGAAATGTTAATCTCTCTAATTCTCCCTGTTTCTTCTGGCCTGAGGATTCCCATTGCTGTTGAGCCCCTGGTGTGAGATGCTCCAAACCCACTGCCAACCTCATTCCAGTTAGATCTGTTACCAACATTAAGCCTTCCTGACAAGAACTCTCAGAAGAAGTAGCAGCACTTAGATGAAGCAACAGATCAGCATTAATGAAGACCTCTCTCCACAGATTAAAAGAAAATTAGCAAAGGTGATAATATGATAGCTAGAAGAGAGTTATGAAATTACTATTAGACCATGATAATATAAAAGTGAATAATTTATCTGTGTGCTTTAATAATCAAAGCCTGGGGTCTGTAGAGAGTAAAACAGCCCTGAAGTCCACCCATATTAAATCTGAATACATTTTCAATTTGGATTTCTGTTGTATCTTAAGCTATAACACTTGATCCCAACAACAGGAGGTTGAATGCATTAGGAAGGAATGTTATTGTACAAGCAATTGCTTTACTGGCTGAAACATCAGAGGGTCATGGAAACATCTTTAAATGTCATTCTTCTGTGAATTTATTTTTTGAATTCTGGTCATAAAGCTGGGCTTGAATCTTCATGCATTCAATTTGGAAGCTGATAATCAATCATGCAATCAAAACCCCATGATTGGCATACAGGTTTTATTAATGCCTGGGCAGAGGGTAGAAGTGTGTGGGGTTTTGCATGCTGCATAAAGCAATGGGGTAGTTTCCACAGGAGAAAATTAGAGACAGAATGAGGAAGATCTTTTGCAAGAATCCCCCTTCCAGGCCATTCAGTGGGAAAGCCAACACAGAGAGGATGAGGGTTGTCTCTGCCCTCGAGCTGAGTGTGACAAACAGCTGTGGCTTGGCTTCTCACTGAGGGTGTCCTCCTGCAGTCCTGTCCTGGAGTGTCCACAGAAAGGGAGGACAGAAGGAGCCAGGTTTGCTCCTCTGTGCTGTGAGTGGAGCATTTGCTTTGGTCTTTACCTTATGCCTTCCTAAAGAAAAAACTGGCTCAGCCTCCATGAGACACTTCACCCAGACACAGTAACTGAGGCCACAGTGTGCAAACACCTCAGGTCACCTGTCCCAGCTGTCACCCCACGTTGATGCAGCTCTACATGCCAGGCTGTGAGTGCAGATGTGATCCCTGAGCCACACGCTGAGCCTGTGGCAAAGGCAGCACGGGCAGCTGTGTGCAGGGGCTGCTCAGGGCAGCCCAGATGTGCAGCACCAAGGCAGATGGGCTTCACAGGCAGGGATTTATGAAAAACCCCCAGTCTGATGGCTGCTTTTTCTTTTCCTACTAATCTAATAATGGGAAAGCAGAACTGATTCTGAACATATTTAGGGAATGGGCTTGTTGCTGTCTTTTTTTACATTTCCTTTGTCGTAGAAAGCAGCATGTTGGCTGAAAACACACACTGACTCTCTTGAGAAAACAAATCAAATACCAACAGGAATGCAATAGCAATGTAAGAATCTAATCCCATCCATGCTTCAGATGGCAGGTCTTCCTTCAGCCTGCAGTTACTGAGTGGATTATTCCCCATATCTGCAGATTATTCATGCATTCATTAGGTGACTACAGAGGAAGGCTCCAGTTAAAAAAGACCCAAATCCTGGCCAGATAGTGCTACAGATCTACAAAGAAGAATACAGGGCTTTGACCAGGTCAGACAGGTGACTCCAGCAGAGATCAGCACAGCCTAAATGTTTCTCTTTAAATCTGATTTAACCATGGAACATCAAAAGAGAAACTTGGATTCTACAGTTCAGGGAAGAGAAATCAATCCTTCTTTTACCCTGAGCTACCTAGATTATTTTATAGGTTTTCTTAACATGGGTCAAAAATCAGCAGAAACAGAGGAGCAGAGCAAATCTACCGAACCAGCAACTGGGCAGAAACTACTGCAGAAACTGCAGCTGCCATGAGATACCAGGGGACACACAAAGAGAGAAGAGCCTGAATTGCAGTCACATAGGAATACAGTCTACTTACATGGTGAGGGAGCTGAACTACCCCAATGGTGCCAGCTGTCCAGATAAAAATGATTAAAAGTAGCACACATCCTAAAACTCACCAGGTACAACACACATATACAGACCAATTGAACAGAATATCCTTTATAGCTGTTGAGAATATTTGAAAAATATGTATAGGCACGGCCATTGTTATTTAGACATTATTCACACAGGGGTAGTAAAACAACGTCTTTTGAAGAAGCAGGGTCCTATTTTTCTGTTCTGAAAGAGAAAAATCCTGACTCAAAGTGAACCTTTTTATGGAAGAAGCAGCAGTAAGATATGACAGGCACACAAAGATGCTTTGAGCAGGAGGGTTTATTAGCTGCTGCATAACAGGAGCAGCAACAATGATATTAAAGAGGAACTGCATTTAGCATGAAGAGAAACCTTCATGCCTTGGGATACAGGTCACAAACAGATGCCTGTTTAGAAGAGGTTGGTCTTGGGCAGGTTCTTATCAGAGTGGAGCCTGTCCCTGGAGCATGGGATACTGCCTGCTGGCAGAGTTGGAGGGCCAAGTTAGTAGAACAATTGTTTTCATCATGTCTAGGTCATTTTCAAAGTAAATGTCTCTCTAAACTAATGGGGACCTGGGGAAAAAAGCTTCTTTGCATTCTAGGTTAAGCAACAGTTGAGTCTCTGCTTCCTTAAAAATTATCTACCACCTGCTACTAATTTCCTTCTTTGTTATGAAAGCCATTGACTGCCTGAAGGAGAGGGGGAGAAGAAGCTGTTAAGCTGCACTTTACACAGAGCAAATGAGAACACAAATAGCAGGGGATGTGTGTTTTAATGAGTAAAAGAGGCATTGATCAGCTTCCTATTGCACTTGGGGCTGGTCCTAAAACACAGCAAGGGCGCAGAGCTCTGGCAGTTCAGCAGGACCTGGGGACTGTCACTGTCTGCAGGAGGCTGCGGGGACACCGGTGACAGACGCTGTGCGCTCGTCTCATCTGCCCCTTCCTCGCATCAATGCTCAGCCCCGCCTTTGGCACACACATCACACATCTCTTAGATCTTCCCCTGCCTCTACTTACCTCAAGGGCCGCAGTGTCCTCAGCAGCCTCAGAACACGCAGCATCCCCAGGATTTTCGTGCCGCTGTCGGACACCATCGAGACCAGGATGTCGATGATGGAGATGAGCACCAGCACCCCATCCAGCACGTTCCAGCTGCTCTTCAGGTAGGCTTTCTCCCCAAAACACAAGCCTAGTGCCACCACCTGCCCAGACACCAAGTTGCAACAAATTATGACTGCGGCATCCAACACATTTGTTGCAGTTAGCAACCTGCTGAGAACACGTTATTTACAGACACCAGTCTGTGAGTCTGTTTGCTTCCCAGTACAGAAGCCTAATTAGACAAACCAGCAAAGTGTTCTATTGAAAGAATTATGAAAATACCGCTGCAGAAACATCCCAGGTTGTCTCTTACAGCTGATGTACTTCTAATGCAGATAAACCGACCTGCACAAAACTGTTCCTAACATTTTTAGCTCTGGCATAAAAAAATTTTGATTGTATTTTATTCCTATAGACTGCAAGAGAGAACGTACAGAGTGGCTGACCCAAGCAATCATGTAGAAGCTTTGCAAATAAAGAAACTAGAAAAACTTTCTAAAGAAAGAACAACTGTTCAGTGAGATGATTATGAATTACACAAGAGGGATTTACAGCCATGGGTTTCTGAGCCTCCTGCCTCAAATCCAACAAAGTGTTTCAATGTGCTTAAGTCTCTGTGTTCTCAGGAAAGCACACAGCAGCTTAGGTTCTTGAGGACAATTGGTTGTTGAAGACAGTGGGACTTACATGCCTGGTTGAAGTTAAGCATGTGCTCATGAGCTTTGCTGAATAGGGCAGGATTGCTGAATTCAAGGATCCCATTGCTCCTATAATGGTGTAAATCAAGAACAACTTCAGTGAAATTGTTCTGATGTAAAACATGCTCGGAATAAGGCATATGGTGGGCATCTGAGTATGATTTGAAAGAGGAAAATATACACCTCACTCACAGCTGGTAGACCTAAGGGTTTTATGAGTCCACTATAATAAAAAACAACCAATATAATACAGGCACACTTATCCTCCACCTGCATTTACCTTAACTGTCATCTCAGTCAGGAAGATGACTGTAAAGATGTAGTTGGAGAGTGTTAGGAAAATCCGTTCCTATGAAAAAGAAAATGAGAGACAATGTTTTACAGCCTGCTCTCTGCAGCTGTGCACCCCCCCGTGCATATTTGGGCGGTTGAAAACAGTTCTTCCAATTCTGTGCTGAAACAAGCCTTGGACTGTTGGCTCGCAAAGAGAAAATCCAAATATTTAGACAATAACACTGCATGGTTCAGCCCTGCCAGTACCCGGCTCTCTGTCAGCACCATGGACAGGGACAACCGCCAGCATCTGCCCCCCCAAGCATTCCCATTTGCCTCCAAATCCTCCCTAATTTTCTCCAAATCATCCTTCCCCCGCCGTAGCACAAACAGGAAGATGTGCCCTCCTTGAAACGTGATGACAAATCTCTACCTGCCTCTCACCTGCAGAAATCACTGCATTGTGTAAGCATCACTGAGCTCCCAATTCTCCTGGAAATTAAGTCAATATTAGAGTGACAGAGCTGTGAAGCAGCAGGACCCGTGGGATGCTGAAGCGCAGCTGGCATGAGTTGTCACAGCTCCAGCAAAGCTCTGGGGCTTTATTCCAGCTGAGACCTGCCCCCAAAAGGTGGATTCTGTTGCCCAAAGCCACGGTCTCGACCTGGTGTGAAGCCCAACAACCTCACTGCCCAGTCCCCTGCACTATCCACCAGACTGTACCCTCCTCAGCACCACCACTCAGCAAGAGCAGCCAGTGATTACAGATGAGCCCATGGACTGGTTCCCTATCCATAGCTAGCAGAAACCTTTCTTTTTAATGATGATTATTAAATAAATTACACTTCACCCTAATCCCTGGACAGCTTCTGATCCCCTGCACTGAGAAATGGAGTGCAGAAGGCAGAGGCTGAAGGAACAATGATGCAGGTGCACATATGTATGAGCACATACAATTGGCCCCAGTCCTGCTTTTAACAATTTTGGATTTATTTCTGCCTCTCCTTACAGAGCAGTCCCATAAGAGATGCAGGTCTTTCACTCAAAATGAGATGCAATTTAAGCAAGACAAAACACCTTGGCAACTCTCTCACTTGCCAGATCATGATTTACTGGAAGTGACTCAGGAACTAGAGTAGCTTGTTTCCATACATGGTCCATAATTAATTAGGTCCTAGACCTGTACTGTGATTGCATGAGCTGTGATACAAAAGCTCTCCGTTGTCAGCTGACTGCCACACAAAAGGCTGCTGCAGGGGCAGGCACTGGGCAGGAGGGAGAGGATAGGGACCTGCTTGTGTAGCTGGAGATAAAACAGCAGTAGCATGGAGGTGAGACTGAGGATATTGCATTCCTGCCTGGCAAGCATGTGGCTGTTTTGAAGGATAATCTCCCCGGTCCATGTCATGCACTCCGCAGTGGGGAGCGCGCGCTGGCTTGCAACAGCAGCCCCTGTTCTGATAAGCCAGCTGAAACTGGGACAGGGACAGGGAACTCACTTGAAGCTGTTAGAAATCAGCTCAGGGAAGCAAAGAACAATTATTTTAAACAACTCAACCTAGACTAACTCTCAGTTTCCAGATGAGAGCTCCATCTGCACAGACAGGGCCCATGCGCTCATCCTGGATCCCCTGCCCCACTGCTCAGCATTCCCCTTCTCCTCTGCAGCTCCCAGGCCATGCTCCAGCTCCCTTGTTATAACCTAATGGTGATGAACCTCACACCAGTCTCTGTCTCCTTTCCTCTCAGCACTCTCTCAATGCCAGGGGACACCACAGCTCCTCCTCCCCTATATGAAGTAGTGGGTTTGCATGCTACAGCTCTTTGCTGTGGACTCCTCCAACTCACACACGTCACCCCATTTCCCTTCTCTGTACACCTGCAGCTCCTTTTGGAGCCAGTCTTGGGGAGTGGTAACTCTCAGAGGACATAGCAAGGGGGCTCAAAAGAAGCATTTAGGATTTTAAGGGAGGTTCTCAGGGTACCACATTTGGGGATAAGCAGGGTGATCTCCTCCTGCTACATCAGCTGGCAGGGAGTCCTGCTCTCTTCTTGCAGCTGTGAGTTGGGGCATGACTGCAAGGGAACTGAAAAAAAAATGGATTTAGGGAAAGGACTGCTGGGCAAACTGTTACAGTAAGAAAGACTACTAGGGAATGGTTAAAATAGGCAGAGTATCTTAGACTCCAGTTTTAAGGTCTTACACTGAAAATCCACAAAAATGAACAGCCTGACACGCCTACATAAACAAAACAGGATTCTATACGATTGTGATATGAGCAGTCTTAAGCAATAAATCAGCAAGAGCCCAGCACATCTCAGCCCCAATCTATGCTAAAATAGAAGAGCAATAGGATGATTCTGCCCCTTTGATTGCTAGATGCTGGTGCTGTGAGGGTCTGGTTTGAGGAATCCTTACATAGCGTATTAGAACAAAGAGGTTCCAAGAACTGGCATTGCAGTGCCTGCATCAATTCAGTTTTTCTGATGTCACAACAAAGCTGATACACAAAGGGGAGAGAGGAGTATAAAATGAACAGTTTCCCCCGTTCCATTCACACCGCACATACGTGCCTGTGGGGAACAGATGGAAGAAGTGAACACTGTGTTGAGAAAGGAAAAGTGTTTGAAGGTTTCTCAGGGAAGGAAACTGAGACAGATGTCATGCTATGTCATGTGTTAAAACCTTGATGGTGCTTCCAGAAATGAGATATTGGATATATTGCAGGCCACGATCTGCACTCTTGTGCTTTAAAAGGAGACTAGGTAGGGGCCAGTGGAGTTGCTGCACCCAATTCAAAGCATACTCAGGGGTATTGGTACCTTCCCATTTTAAAAAGAGAAAGAAAAAAAGACTGAGAGCACAGCAGTGGGTCCAAGCCACAGGTATTTACTCCACAAGGACCACAGTAAAACCTCAGAAACTCACAGCACTGTGAGGCTCAATTTTGGGTCGTTCCATGGCAATGGTAATGCAGTTCAGGAAAATGATCACCAAGACGACGTGATCAAACATCTTGTGAGTGATGATTTTATTGCACATCAGACGGAATCTGTTGAGAGAGGAAAAAAAAAAAGGGTAGACACAGACTAGCTATTAATGCTCAACTCACTGGGGAGACACACAGCAGCTCAACACACAGCAGGGCAATTGAGCACAAAGCAGATGAGCTCCAATCTCCCAATCCCCTCCCTGGCAGAGCCGCACACTGAGGGCAGATTGGGTTATGAACAGAAAGGGATCTGAGCTATGGAACTGAGCCACAAATTTTAAGCCCTGGGAATGTTCATAGGGGGCTTTGGTCACCTGGAATGGGGCAGCTGCTTCCATGACTCACAGCCAGGTATGGATCTGACCCCCTATGTGGTTCCTGGTGCTCAGGTTTAGCTTAAATAAAGGAAGAAATACTCCCAGTGAGTCCATAAGGCTTGAGCACACACGGAACAAAGGGACAGAAGCTATTTATTGTGACAGATGGCTGTACACTGACCCAGGATTTATAATACCGTATTACATTTCCCAAAGGCTGTTCCTTAAAATCTCTCTAATCTTTGTATGAATGAACCTGAACAGTGTCCAGGGCCCTCAGCTCCAACATGGGAAACCCTCGGGTGCGTGTCCGGAGGGATGCGCTGAACAGCACAGAGCTCAGCTGGCTCCACATGGCCAGGCTTTGGGAAGGGCAGAGCTGGGGGCCTTCAAAGCAAGGAGAGGGTGTTCTCTGAGAGAAAGAGAAGGGGGAGAACAGAGAAGTTCAGTCGAGAGGCAGGCTGAGAAGATCAAGGAGTCCTTGCTGTGCTGTAAGTGTGTGGTGGGGAAAATTCAGATTTTCTGCTGCCCCTCTCCCCCTTGCTGCAAGCTCATCACACTCCACCAAGTGACAAACCGGCAGAGCACTGGCACCACAAGGAAATGAGGAACCTGATGAAGCTGCAGCCATGCTGTGGGCTATGGGTCTTGACTGGACTCTCCTGTGCCCTCTGCAGCCAGCAACTGTTTGCTATTCAACCCTCATGTCATGCTGGGGCAGCAGAAGGACTGAGAGTTTTGTGGGCTGACATACAGGCCCATCTGGGATAAACAGGCAGATGAGCCATTGTAATGAGGGGATGCATCATTACCATCCATCCTACCACACCACCCCTGCCTGAGTGCCCTGCCTTACCTGGAATGAGGGGCGAAGATGTAGATGGACCAGGAGTCCCTCTCCTTGCAGCAGGTGGGGAGCCGTGCCCGTAGCCAGGCCTTCATGCGCTCCCTTTTGCTCTAGAGGCAAAATGTACAGAGCAGAAGGAAAACATAGAACAGTTAAAACAACAACAACAACCCCCCAGAACTTCCACGTGAAGGACTTGGGGCAGCTTTTCACTAAAAACTTATCTTCAAGTGCTCAGTGAAGCTGAAATAAAATAACGCCCCCAAACAAGACCCTGTTGGGCAGGGGAAGGAGCTCTGGCAGCCAGATGAGGGCTGTGCCAGACCTGTGAGCTCACAGTGCTCCATCTTGCTTCTTTCTCTGCACAGTAACTGCATCTGGCACACACTTATCCAAGAGGACAAACATGATAAATAAAACCCTTGCTCAAAGGAATGATAACCCACTCAGTCCCTCCAAATACTCATCAGGTGCTCGCCTGAATCTTCGAAGGTATTTTAGGGAATTTTTGTTTGGTATTTTTGGTTGGGTTTTTTTTTCTTGTTTTTTTTTTTTTAATAATATAGAATGCTTATGTTATAAAGAAAGCAGACAGAGAGGGATTCCTGCTGCTTGCTGGGCCAAGCTCTGTGTCCATACACCACCAGAAAGCTGAAGAAATCATTTGAGGCCCAAGTTTTGGTCCAGGAACACAATGGTAATCATCTGCCTCTCATTCAGCATGAACAGATTAGATGGGAGATTATAAAGTCAGAAGGGAACACCATGGTCAGCCTGACCTGAGGTACATGGGCCATCCAATTCATGCAAATTAATTCCTACTTGACACCAGAGCACATCCTCAGCCATGCATACTTATGTTATAGGCTGTCTGCAAGGTCATTTTAGGTCAGAAGGGCAGACTGCAAAAACCTGAGCCAACAAGTCAACCAAAGACATCAAAAATTGGATGCTGAGGGGAAGCCTCATCCTGGCTGCAAACAACTTCTGAATTAAGTTTATCACCTTCTCATGCATAGACCTCCAAAGGAAAATCAAGATCTTTAATCCCAGTGGCAAAGCAGTGTTAGCACCCTGTGCACAGACAACCATTAAAAGCCAGGCCAATATCTTGCCCACCACACCAGGGCTTCCTCAGCCCTTCCACATCAAAGCACCATAAGATAAATGTACAAACCAGTGTGTGCACTGTCACCAGAGTGCTTTGCAAATAAATAAAAACCAATTCTTGCTCTTTCATAAACCTTATTTCTCTGCTACCACCTGGCCTTGGATAAGCAGACTGGAAATATGACTGTGTGAACTCTTTGAAGCTTCTTCTAGAGATTTCAGGGCCGTGAGGCCGCAGAGGGGTGTGAAGGACAGTGCAGGAACCACCCTCACCCCAGGAGCACCTGTGCTCCAAGATTAAGGCACTTTTATTTAGTTCATCTTGGAAACAGGGAGGGAGGATTCATTTTGAGGCAAACTGTTAGCACTTGAAGTACTCTGGACTGTAAAAATGGGATTTGTTAGGGTAATTGAGTGGAGTGGAGGAAGTCCTTTCTCTCCCTACACACACACAGCCTGGGGTCTCATTAGTGATGGGAATAATTGGTGTACTGCCTGTTTTAATGAAAGTCCCTGGTGACAACCTGAACCCTTCAGAAAATAAAAACCACCTTTGTAAATAACAAGAAAAGTTTGAATAACAAAAAGAAAAGTTAGAGCTTTCTACCCTGCTCCTTCAGCCGTCCATCCTTCCCTTTAACTTCTACACACACAGACCATGCACCACACACCAGTGGGGTTTTGGTTGTCTTGGATGTTCTCACACCCCTCTTCCAGCTTCAGGCAAGGAGTCAGAACTGCTCCCTTCTCTCTAAACTGTATTTAATAGAGCATGCATCCTTGGGGTTGTGTTATCCCTTCAAGCAGCCTGGTCAGTCTAATTATCCATAGATTTAACAAAGGTAAATAAATGGATCAAAATCAGGTGTCTCCTCAAAGCTGTGGTGAGAGCAGTGATTGCTATCCCAGCCTCTGGATATGGAGTAATAGCTGTGACTCAGTCCAGTTCATTTCGTGAGCTGGAAGGTTTCCAGAAGTATCTATTATTCAAAGCAGTTCTGGTATTTATCAAGGGGATTTGTAGTGAATGGTAATGCGTCAGCAGCACAGAATGCTTCTTCATATTCCTTTTGTCCAATTTTAATGCCAAAGATATTTTGGGGTTTGGCTAATTGTTGCAGCTTGCAGTTCATGGGCTAAATCAGATAACAAAGGCAAAAAGTGATCTCCCATCATGTCTCTCTATTCAGTAGGTTACACTAAGGGTGAGCACCAGGACTCAACTGGGCCTGCAGCCCACCTGCTCTAAACAGGATGAAGTACATCCCAAAAAACCTAAACTCAGACGAATTACTCCGTATTTCCACCAGTGGAACAGCACAGTTCAGTTAACTTGAGCCAGAGGTAAGGTATTTGTGAAATAAACCCTGAGTGTTTCCAAGCTCAGCCCCGTCCAAGGCTTTCCCAGCGAGTGCTGACAATGGGGCTGATTGCTGTTCATGCCTGCATAATGTTCAAAGTGAGATATCAATTATGTGCCTTAAATCACATCTGTTTGTTCATAAACCACACCTGGACAGGATGAATAAACATGTGTGGGGAGGAGAAAACAAATCTTTAATTCAGTTGCCAGTGACTTGGACAAAATCTCCCTGGGTAAACCCATCCAAATCCCTCACCAGAGGCAGCAGGAGCCAGGAATGGGAAGATGCTGGGTGCTATGGGAGTGGAGCCCTTCAATCCCACAGCAATGAGAGCTGCTGATAAGTAGCTGCTTTTAAAATTATTTTTTTTTTTTTAGGAATTTCAGATATTAATGCACTTCTGAGGGTAAGATGAAGGCAGTTGGCAATAAAAAATGACTGATGCACTCCTCAGAGTAAGGGAGAGGCTTAGATTTATAAAAGATTTATTATAAGGATGGGGGAACTGCTGAAAAATGCTCTGTGAGCAGCAGAGGACCTCCAGGCAAGCTGGAAGATGCACAGAGACAGTTGGGACCTGCTTATTTAATTTTAATATGCAACAGGGACAGGCTGAGAGCGTTTGGGAGTGGCTGGACCACACATCACAGAGCAAAAGTGGAATAGGCAAAGGGAAAGGAGCTGCAATAGTAAAATGCAGGGTTTGGGGAGGAGGGGACAAATTGGTTGCATATTCAATATTTCTCTTACTTTCTGCTGTGAGCACTAAGTAATTTGGGTAGAAAGCATCCAAAAGTGTCTAAAATCCAGCAGTTGGAAACAACAAAGACCTGACAGCAGATCCCTGACCCTGGTCACAGCCATGTGAACCCAAGAAAGCTGTGGATCACTCTCTGTGAGAGACTTCTTGTCTGCAGTGATGCAATAAAGAACAGCTCTCAGCCCCCTGGTTTCCTAGTTCTGGGGAGAGAAGCTGTCAGGGGCCTGACTCTGGCTCCTCAGAGGGATGGAAATTCAGAATAAAGAAAACCATTGAAGAAATAAAGAAATTCATCTAAGGCAGCAGAGCTGCACTAATATAGGGGTAGCCTGGGAAATCCAGATGAAGCCTTTGCTCTTCCTTTAATTTCTGCACAGAGACAATCAAATACAGGCAGCAAGGAGGGATGCAATGCTTTGATGCAAAAGGGCATATTTAGGATTACTTTGATCTGAGTAATTGCCAAGTTCTTCTCTTCTTTTGTTGATAGAGAGTTTTGTATTTCATTTTCTCCATTTAAAATGCAATTCTCTGCACCCCCTCCCGACTTTGTCAAGGCTAATGCAGGAGCAGAGTTTCCCCCCAAATGTCAAGAGGGAAGCCTTGCAACCTGGGGGCTCATTTTTCTAATCTAAGCAATATCTTCTCATCCATCTGGTTTACTGATTTGCAGTGAAGACATATTTCAGAGCATGAGGAAAGGCAGCAGCTAGCTGGAGGTATCCCAGATGTGGCTATCCCATGGGTTGGGTCACAATTTATTCCCCCTATTCTATCAATTCTGCCCCTTGGCATTTGCTTCTGACCATTCCATGCGGGGGTTTTGAGGTGATTACACCCTCCATGGCCAGACCTCAGTACACAGAGGATGATGTTTGGTTTATGTTAAAAGCAGATGATAAAAACAAAAAATCTTATTCAACAGTTCATTGTCAGCACTGGCTGTGAGAGGAGGGACACATCTCATCACACCATGCCCAACACAAGGGGGACTGCTGGCTTTTGATACTGGAGGGGAAAAAGGTGGAATGATTGGACCAGGTGAGCTGGAAAAGTAGCAGATGTTGGAGCATGAGAAAAAAATCCCTAGACAGCAATAAAGAGCATGGTCTCTCCAACACTTCTAATAGTGGGGAATTTTTCCAAAAATAATTACTGTTCCTTTTCTTAAAAATTCAATTTATTTTATGGAAGTTAAAAAGCAGGCTGAGATAATGAGTAAAAATCCCAGGCTGAGGATCCATGTTGGAGATGTAATGGGATAATGGCTTTTTGCAAAGGCAGCTCACGGCTGAGTGAGTCCATTCTGCCAGCACTAACTCTCCTCCTCCTGTAAGGGACAGAGGATTCTGGAGTCAATGTTGCCTTTCACATCCCTTCACATGATCCCAATTCCATTTTCATTCAATAAAGTCAGTGAAAAAGAGTAAAATCACATCCACAATCTGCAGCTTTTCTGTTCTTAGAACAGCCCTTGCTACCATCACATGTCTCTAGCCAAACCCCATCTACCCCCCTAAGAGGAACAGTCACACTGGGGGATGACACATCAGACCATCACACTTTTAAATCTGGGAACAAGGTGTAACCAAAGAGATAATCTGGGACAAGAAGGAAACACTCCAAAACTGGCCCCAATGCACACGTGGCAGTCGGAATTGTGACACGCTCAGGCCCAACTCACGTCCCACTCTGCCAGTCATGCAAACAACTTTGGAAAAGCAGTCAGATTCCCCCTTTTTCCCTTTAAGATACAAACATCCAGGAACCCTCATCCTTTCCCTGCACTTCCAGTCTTTTCAGCTTGTATTTCCTAAATTACACTTTTCAGGCCTGTGAAAGAGAGAGTCACCAGTGAAATGCCTCTTCAGATGGAAATAAATGCAGAGCCTCTGAAATTACCACCATCTCCATAGGACTAATGCTGCCATGGGAATGGGGGCCAAGCCATGCTCTTTCTTTGCCTAGACATGTTTTCTTCTGCTGGTGTGGGGGCAGAAAACTGAACTATAGTTGGAAAGCAGGGAGACTTTCTTCTTTTACTTAAAAAAAAAAAAAAAGGAAAAGAAAAATGAACCCATAAAAACATATATTCCAATAGCCTTCACTCTGCATGATTTAGTGGAATCTGGGCAGTTTTGCCCTGATGTCTCCATCATGAGCCATCTGATACTGCATGTAGTAATTGGATTCCAATCCCATCTCTGAGAGATCCACTGCCTACAGACCTTCTGGGTGACTCTGTTCTGGTGGTGATGGTGAGACCTAATCCCTCTTGCACCCACTTGTGCACTCCTGAGACGGTGACAAGCTTTGTTTTGACAACTCATAAAGCCCAAAATGAGCACGTGGCACTTCCTTACCATGCTGCCTTCATCATCGCCGTCATCACCATCCTGCTGGGGCTCATCCAGGTGGAGCTGGTGCAGCAGCAGACCCGGAGAGGTTCTCCCATTGCAGTCCTGGTGCTCGGAGACAGAGGTTCTGGTGCTGTGCATGCTGCCGGTCCGATACAGGGAAGGCACCTGCAGAGTGTCTTGGAGGTCAAAGGACCCTTTTGTTTCCAGCGACTCCATGCGGTGGGGCAAAGAGCCATTGAAGCTGCCGGCCCGGCTGGAGCGCTCCTCATCCGAGCTGTCCCCTTCCTCCGAGCTCTCCTTGCCCTCCCCGGACAGGAGGGACCTGCGCTCGCCGCTCTGCCCCCGGCGCTTGAGGCTGGGGGCGCGGCCGATGCTGTTCCAGCTGGAGCGGCGGCTGTTCCAGGAGCTGCTGGCACGCCAGGGACTGTGCGGGGAGCTGCGGACGCTGGGCTGTGGGAAGGACAGCGACAGGGACAGCATCAGATCCGTGCCCAGGCCGGCGGGGGCGGCTGCTTGGGCAGCCCCACGGACGGACTGAACACCCGCGGGGGGAGGTGATGCGAGTACCGGGGACTTGAGCTCGTAGGCGGCCACGGGGTCCGTGGAGACGCCGCTGGCCCGGCGGGACTCGTGGCCCTGCGCCGCATCCCCGAACGCGGCACTCTTGGGCATGGGCATGGGCGTGGCGGCCGTGTGGATGATGAGCGGCGGGGGCAGGCTNGTGTGGATGATGAGCGGCGGGGTCAGGCTCTTCTTCAGCTCCGGGTGGTCGCTCAGGGCCATCACTGGAAGACAGAAGCAGGTTTTTAGTTGTCACACCTCAAGGGGGAACACTTACAGCCCGCTCGTGGGCAGGCAAAGCTGCTGCGCAGGGATGGCTCTGCTTTGAGAATCAGGGGAATGCGGGCCAAAAAGCCCTTCTGGATAATTCGGTCGTTCAGGCCAGCAGGGGGATGTCAAACAGGAATGGGATCAGGTGTCAGTGGGATCAGGTGTCAGTGGCAGAGGAGAGCACACCCAAAATGTCACCTGCTGCCCCCTTAACCTCCAATCAACACCCACCAGCTCCAACCCTGGGAACTTCCCGCCCGCTCCATCCATCCTCCTTCTCCAAACTCTTCTAGCAGAGACACCCCACAAGCCCAGACCTCGGGCTTGATCGGGAAATCAACAGTTCGAATGCAATCATGTTGCAATCATGCAAACCTGCTGCAAAATCAAGCATGACACAACTGGGACTACATCATTCCCTCTAGGAGGGTTTTTTCCTTTCGGACACACTGTTTTCACAGCAAAGCAAGGTTTCTGTGGAAGGGCCCAGGGTTATTACTCACAGGCTGGATTTGACAAGTTTTTCTTAAGTTCTCCCTCCTCTTCCAGGCTGCGGGGGAAGAGATCCCCCTCGGAATCAGACTTGGAAGCATCACCCTGGAGCAAAACAGAAGGCTTCAGCAAGGAGGCTGAGGGGCCACAGTGCACGGACAGCCCTCTGCAGATATGGAGTCCCATGTCCAACACCACACCTTACAGATCCACTGAACTCAGTATCATGATGCAACATCACCTTCCACAAAATGATGCATGCACAGGTTTATACCACAGACTAATTAACCTCCTATCAGGAAGATGGATTGCCTCTGGCTCCGAACATGGTCCCAGAAAGGGATCAGGAAAAAACCAAACTATTGCTTAATTTTTGCTGCTGGAATTGTGTATGTGGCAGATGTTAGGGAAGGACCAATACTGATGAGCAATTTGAGGACAAAATATGATCCTATTAATCTCTCTGAATTTATACACCTAAAACTCTCTGGGTGTGGCTCTTTCTAGTGGTGCTTTGATGGAGCAATCCAGGGTTCAGAAAGGGCACAACAGACCCCGAATTTCCAACATGAAAAATGTGACTTGTCCATGGACACCCCATCAGCACAGAGAGGATCCAGGTGGTAGAACCCAACATCGACTGCCAGGAGGGACCCTTTCCCTCCCAGCTGCCACACACAAGAGGAGCAGGAGTTTTGGGGATTTACGCTGGATCATTCGGGAGGTTTAAATTCTGCTGTATCATTTCGAACATTGGTGGTTGAGCGAGGCCTGCCTGCTCTGACAGGTGCCCATCCTCAGGCAGAGGAAGATGATGTTGACCATTGTTCTCTGCGTGGTGCCTGGATTCTTGCTCCGTCTTGTGGCACAGACCCTGATTCTGCCCACTGGCACTGCAGAAAGGCACTTAGGGTGTGGTATAGTCAGGATACACCTAAGATGGGCAGAGGTGCTCGCCAGAACCATCGATACCCATCCAAAAAGAGGAGGATTCATGGCTGAAACCACTGCTCTGGCAAAGGGCACCAAGCCCTGTCACAATGGAGAAGAGGTGGGAAGGGGGGGAAGATGCTGGGATGGGAGAAGCCAAGCAGATCCTCACTTTAACAGTGAGAGCCCAGGAGCCCCAGAAAACCCCACCAAGGCTAAGCTGCGTCCACAGGAGCCCTGGCCAGCACTGCTGAGGTTTGGTGCTAGGGTACCCATTGATTGGAAAATCTCAGAAGGACCCCAGCACGGGACAGGGGGAAGAGATGAATCCAACACATGTCAGTGCCCCACACCTCAATATTGAGCAAAACCCCAGAGGGATGAGCCCCAATACTCCCCCCCTATTAAGTGTTGGGTCACTAAACTATTAAAGATATTTTTTCCAGGCAGGCTGGACACTCAGAGATATTTTTAAGGCAAAAGAGAGTGTGATATGAAGTGCTGGCTCAAAATTTCCCCTCCTGAGGATCCAGGACTTCTGTGCTTTTCAGGGAAGCTTCTCCTGCAGGACACAGTCTGAGAAGGTCAGGAATGCACCTTGCAAGGGGGAGCAGTAAAGTCAGGCTGGCCTGAGCTTTGCTGGAGTCAGATGCAGTCTCTGTGTGAGCAGGGGCTCCAGCTGGCTCCAGGTATGGTCCCCACCGAGGCTCCCAGCTCAGCCTGTCAGTATGCCTGCCAGGAATTACTCATTCTCCCTAATGGGTTATTAAAAAGAAATAAATACTGGGAAGAATTTTACGTGATTTGTATTCTTGGAGTGCTCTTCAACCTAAGGAAAGTTTTAAGGGGGCACAATGAGATGCGTGCTGAGAGGGAAAAGCAGAGCTATGTGGGGACTTCCCACCCCCTTCCCCAGCACCAAACCCCATGTCTGGAGGGCAGTGAGCATCCCCTCCCAAACACCACGTGCCAGACTCAGGACGGTGCAGGCAAACATCTCCCAGGTGGTGCTGTTGCCCGTTACCTGTTCTTGCACTCCCAGTTTGCCTTTCTGGATAGAAAAGGGGTTATGAGAGAACAGGGAGTTAAAATCCTTTTGGGAAATGAGGGTATGTCAAGCTGGACCAGGCAGTTAAACAACTAAAATAGCCTGTACCAAAAGGGACTGACACACTGGGATATGAGGGGAAAGGGCTTTTGAGAGTAAAGCCAGGCTTCTTGGAAAAGAGAGAAAGGGAAGTGAGTGGTAAAGAGACAGATGAGTTTGGCAGAAGGGTGAGGTTTGTGATGTGCTGTGCTTTGGAGATCCACGGCTTCCTCGGCCCTGAATGGGACATTTCACATCCTGTAATGTGGCATGGCGCTGGCAATCTCAGCATTCCCACCAGCCCTTCTGGGACACACCAGTGCAGCTGCTGCTGTCCTACCCTGTCCTGCAGAGCACAGGACTCCCACACACACATCAACACACATACACCTACCAAAACAGGTTTGATTCCAGGTCCCTTCACTCCTGGGCATCCTCCCCTGCCTGCACGAGGGAGCCTTGGCACGTGTGCCCTGCAATCAGCACCACCATCCACATCCCCAGGGAGGCCCTGGGATGTGACTGTGCCATGGAGAGGCTGTGACAACCTCTTGGGGAGCTTTCCCCAGGGCAGGCATCCAGAAAGGGGTCAGCAAGAGCTGTTGGCTGGAGCCACATCAGCCACTTCAAAGCGCCCACCTTAATTTAGCTGGGTCCCTCAAGAAGGAAGGGACTTAAAATCAGGGCTGACTCAACAATGAGTGTGACAGAAAAGAAAAGAAAAACCAAAAACCACTTCCAAAACACCCAAATAGAGCCCAAAAGAATGACAGCTAGTACAATGAGAACAACACCACAGTGTGTGACCAGGCAGGACGAGAGAGGCAAGCACAGCGGCGGTGGGATGGGCTGTACATACCCCCGACGAGTCGACAGGCAGCTGAATACAGCTTAACTGCCCACTCGCTTCTTCTCGCTTGGAGATCTCCTGAAGGAGAAACGGGGGGAAGGAAGAGGGAGGAAGGGGAAGGTGGGGTTCAATTTTCAGTTTCAACAGCAGGACTGAGTGGGGAATCAAAAAAATACAGAAGAGGCAGAGAAGAAGAGGGGAAGGGGGAGGAGGGCAGTGTGTGGCCACAATGGAGAGCCAGGCTCTGGATCCATCCCACTCAGCACAGGGAGAGAGTGGGGGATCTCAGGCAGAAAGAAGCCCTTTGAAGAGACCAGCCTTATACCCTTTAAATTAAGTGTTTCGAACAGAGCTTGCTTCAGCTCCTAAGTGATAATTGTGCTAATGAAACACCAGATAATTATTGAAAACATGGGGTTTTTTTCCCTGCTGTATAATAGCATCTTTATTTATTATGCCTTCATTAAGCAGCAATGGAGGCTTTTAATGAACGTTTGATTAATATAATATCAGTGCTCTTGCAGGTGAAATACCTAATTTAAAGAGAGACACAGTCTGCTGTGAGTTCAGATCCCTGCTCAGCCCTGTTAGTGGAGACACCCATTTGAATCAGCAGTTTAAATCAGGGGTCTGCAGCCAGGGGGCCACATCCTGGGAAATGTTGCCACACCCATGACCCCAACATTTCACAGCACCAGAAGCCAGCCTTTCCCTGCCCACTTAGAAAACAGACATAATTTTCCACCTTGATGTGTTTCCCCCTGCTCAAGGGTTGCTCTCCTAATATTCCTCAGCATTTTTCAGCAGTGTGGCCGTGTCTGGTCTTGTCCCTTGGGGCAGCAAGAGGTTCCATGCTGCAGCAGTAGGGCACAGATGACCCTACCAGCTGAATTTCTTGCCTACAGGGCAATAGATCTTTCCTTTGGTTGCTAAATGGCTACAGAACTCATCCTAGCCTAGGCTGCAATGTGATGGACACTTAACTTAAAGTCTCTGCTTGTCTCAGAGAGAGACATGGAAAATCCATCAAAAGGGAAAAAATGGAAACTTTTCCTTTCACAAGGAAAATCCCACTGAAGCTGATAGGAATGCAATAGGCAAGGGATGCAAGAAAAACGCCATCCAAAATCTCCCCTGCAGGAGGAGGGACTATTCCCTCTGGTGAAAGCCCAGGAGAAGTTGAACATCCATATTTCCCCAAGGATGCTACCTCTAGAGAGCAGGTAGCATCCTGCAGAGAAAAGGATGGAGAGGCTGGAGGACCTGAGGTGCCAGGGAGGGAGCGGGGCACAAAGGAGGGAAAGGATCAAACCCACGAGTGAGGACAGATGGGGACAACAGCTCACAAACTGGGAGGATTACCAGTGGAAGAATACACCTTGGAGATAACACTATTAGGAATTCCCTCGGGAGTGGAGCTTTATGTCTGACTAAAAGGAGTCATTCCTTGCTTCAGAGAAGAGTCTCCAAGGCAGGCACCTGAGTGGTCACGCAGCAATTTCCAATTAGCAGCTCAATCAAAGGGAGTCCCCTGCTCACCTTCCCTGCACCAACACCAGGGTCCAATTCAATCAGGCAATGTGCAGGCAAAAATAACCACATGGTAAAAAGTCCTGCCTGTGCCTTTTGCATGAGAGAAGCTGGTTACCAAATTAAAGGAAAAAATGGCAAAAAGATCTCCACCTCAATCCTGCAAAATATACTGCTCTGTATTTAAACTTTGGAAGAGGCCCTTTTAGTTTTTCAGCTGCTTATAGTCATCTGCTGCCTGGCAACTGGGGCTGCAAAGCCATGGACTAAAATTAACAAGGTGCTTGTGGATTGAGGAAAGGCACTCAAGGACCAGGGACATATAGGCAGCAGCCCCAGGATTGTGTTTCAGCCCAGAAATCTGAAGGAGAATGTAAAAAAAAAAAAAAAATCAGCAAACTCAACTGAGAAGAGTCAAGTGCAGACACGAGCAGTAGATGCCAGGCTTTGTTTACAGCAAAAGATGATCTCTCTATTAATTCTGCTTAGGAGAGGATCCTGTCTGTGCTGGCTTGCAAAAACCAGAATGTGATCTGTTCACACCAGCAAAGCTGAATAAACATAAACCAGCAAGGCCAGACCTGGGGCCTGACCTCCAGAGACATTTGCTCCCAGTCTGCTGCAGGAAACCTGGGTTGAGCCAAGGGCTCTCTTGGAGCCACTGCACCTTACTGGAAGAATGTAGAGAACTCAGAATAACGAGGATGTGGAAGGAAGATTATTATGAAAAAGCTATCATCAAAGCCTGATATATAAAATAGCAGTGTAATCAGAGTCACAAATTACAGAAAAATGGTGTGAGTTTGTTAAAATTGTCATGCTGTGCTGGACTGACAACCTGGGTTTGGTCTTTGGGGGCTGCACTGGTTCCTGGTCCCTGTGCTTGCCTCAATACTGGCATGAGCATCACTGGGTTCAGGCTGTCCCAGTGCTGTCCCAAATCTGAGGTTCCTCCCTGATTTACACAGCACTTAAGCACATTTCAGCTTACACAGACATCCTGGAGTTGGCTTGGACCAGCCCAGCACTGCCCTGGCAGAGGAGACATTGGGGCAGTTGATGGGGCAGCCCTGCTGCAGAAAACATCCAAGAGCAAATTTGAGGAGTGCTGCAGGCACTTCCCCGACTCCAGGGGAGCCATACCCTCAAAGACATCATTACTGGAATAAAGCCATAGCACATTGAACCAGGACATGACTTTCCAGGGAGTTAGCTGCACCATGGCACAGCTGGCCACCAGGCAAGTGGTGATTGCTGCCCAGGGAGGAGCATGCTGCAGTGGTGGAGCAGGAGCATGCCCCAGCATGGTGAACCAGGTGAGCCAAGGAACAGGAGTCAGCCTCCCTTGAGGGCCAGGGGCTGGCAAATGGGCTGCTGCATTTAAAGGCTGTATCCTTTTAGCTAATAGGAGGTGCACCAGGTGATCTCCTTTGCTGGTGACCTTCAAAGATCAATTTGCAAGATTGAACAAAGGTTGGGTTTCAAAGCTGTCACCAGGAACAGACAAGGAGCTTTGTACCTCTTCTCACTCAGGCAAGGGAACATTTTTGCTATTTGAGAGAACTGGGCAAAGGAACATTTTGCTCTTCGAGAGAACCCAGCAGTTACTGTCTCTTTGGCTGAATGATGGGGGGCATTTACAGACAGAAACAGCTACAACATTAACAATTAAAAAAGAAAAGCACCAACATGGAGAGAGAGAGACGATACAAAAAAAAAAAAATTCCTCTTGCTGTCCTGGCATGACTCCATTAATTTAACTCCAAACTTCAGAAATAGTAATGATAATAAAAACAGTTCTGTTCGTAGGGTTGCAGGATATTCTAATACACATACAACAAACCTTAAATAATATTTATTCACTCCAGAATGCTTTAAAAAAATCAGAATAGTGTGTAGAAGCACAGCCCATACAAACTAACAGACCCTAGTGAGGAGTCTTAGGTGGTATTTACCTCTCCAACCAACCCCCTGGGCAGGGAATAAGGGTCCCCTCCCCTTATGGGTATTCTTGAACAGTTGAAAAACTTTTGCAAGGAGCAGGTGGGCATCACAGGTCGCCCACTCTGAGGGGTGCTAGGTGACATGCACACCCACTCCAAGTTGGACAGTTGGTTGGAAAAAAGGTTGAGCTCAAGCCTACATGCCCCCTCAAAGCCTCCAGCAATGCAGGATGCCTCATGGCAGCTCCCATTGTGGGGAAGCAGATGGTAGAGACGAGAGATCATGTACTTTAAAATATGCAGAGCATTGCAGGGCTGGAAACTGGAAGAGCTCCATGAACTCATACATGAAAAAAGATAATCATGTCACTAATCCCTTACCAGCCTGTGTAAGTTTTCAGGAGGGGCCTTTAGTCTGGATTACAAACACGGTGAAAACTGTTTAAAAGAGACTGTCATAGCAGTGATCCCATCCACAGTGCCTGCCTCACACCTCAATTCCCACTCCTCCATTAATGCTTTTCATTTAAGCCCTTCATTTAGAGGGTTTCCTGTATTTAACTGCACCACGGCTACAGAAGCAAAAAAAAAAGAAGTAAAAAAAAAAGAAAACCTAATATTTTACCCCACTTTTTTCCTATACCACTTCTGTCAAGGTATTGCTGTCCACCTCAGAAATCAGATTCCAGGATCTGGAGGCCCTAAAACTTGAGAAGAAAGCAAAGGCATGAGCATGAGGACTTTACCTCTGTCTGGAAGCCCTCTACCAGGATGGCCACCAGCAGGTTAAAGAGAACGTAATTCCCAAACGTCATGAGAGCGATGAAGTAGAGAGCAGCCCAGGATGAGGTGGAGGCCATGCCATTGTAAAGCACCTTGTTCCAGTCTTCTTGGGTCAAAATCTGCAGAGGAAGGGTATCAGGACTATAGAGATACTGGAGGATAGCACGCTGGGTATCCATGCTCTGGATAGACCAGATGAGCATCCTGCTTTTACAATTTCCACTGTAGTTGTAACCACAAGAGGATAAATCCCTTCGGAGCCAGAGAAGAGAGAGGACCAGAGTGACTGTGATTCTCAACCACCAGCAAGGACCTTGCTGCAACCACCTGCAAACCGCCCTGTCCCCCACATCCAGGGACAGCCATAAGGGAGGGTAACATCCCACTAATCAGACCTTTCCTTTGGTCAGCCAGAATGACCTGAAGTCCTTCCCAATCCCAGGGTTACAGGGCCCAGAGCTGCAAGAACAAAAAACTGTACATATTGGCTATAAACCAGATTCCATTATTGGTTGAAATACCACTGCACATGGTCCTGATCTCCTCCTTTCCATCCCTTCCCTCTGCATTTACTGTCATCCACCCCATCCATACCCTGCAAACACAAGAGCCTCCTGCCTTGGCAGCCCCTCCTCACCAGGGTTCTGATTTAGTCTGGAAAAGAGTCTGAAAGCCTCCATAAACCTGCACTTGTGGTTTTGGGTCATCTTTCCATGGCACGGAGCTTCACGAAGCTCTGTCGGATGCGTTGGAAAACAACCCCAGTCACTGCAGTCTCAAAACACCATCAGTTGTGACATTTTCTGTTTTGTACCTGGAAAACAGTGACGATGGCCCAGAGCAAGGAGTCAAAGTTCTTCCTGTCGGGCAGGGTGTCACCGTCCCGCTCCGAAGCGAACTTACAGCCAAAGAGGTGCATGCCCAGGATGCTGGAATGACACAAAGCAGGGGCTTGACAACAGGACCACCACACAAATCACTAATCATACAGCAGGGTGAGTCTCTCCTGATTTCACCTGAGAAATTCCTTTTTATTTTGTTTTGTTTTGTTTTGTTTTTTTCTTTTTAAAAGATGGATCCTTTGTTCGCTGAAAAGCATGCCTTGAGATAACACAAATCAGTTGTGAATTTAGGTCAAATCTATCAAGGAGTTTCAACCAAAAAGTATGTCTGCTCCTTATTTTTCTTCTGCTTCATTTTTTGTAAGTCAAAACATTGTCTTTCAACGTTTTCTAAATAAAATGTTTTGACTTTGTGTTTTGCAATGACACATTTTCAGCAAAATATGCTTCAACTGAATTAGGAAGACAAAAAGGTTTTCTTTGAAATGCCTGAATAAGACATATCAGGGGACTTGAAACAGCTTTTTCAATTTTGACAGAAGAACAGAATACCTTTCATTATGGATAGAATAATCTGCTGCTTTTCCCTGCTCTCTGCTAGTAACCTGAATAATCAAATTATTTACAGCTCTACTGAGCACCACAGCTGCAAATGGCAGTTTTGGAGTCTCACTGGAAGAAGGGACATTATCATCTGGAAGAGACTGTCTCTCTTCAGCCATCCCAGTGCCTGCATTGCTCAAACACCACAGTTGGCTGTAGAAGGAGAAAGGCTCTTCTCAAAATCTAGACCAAAATCTAAAAATACAGGGCTACGCCAACCCTGTTTCTAACATTTCTACTTGTCTGAAGATGAGGCCATGAAAAAGCACAAGCACCACCATGTCTGACATTTCTTTAGGAATATCATCTTCTTCTTAGCAGCATTTTTAGCAACAAGCTTTCTGATAGTTGGTAAGTAATGGGATTGGTTTCTTGGGGTGATGTCAAGGAATCATCCAGCCTGAAAGATGTTCTTTGTAAACCATTTGGCAAAGACAAACATCTCATTTGGCTAACTGAGAAAATTTAGGCCAGCAAACCACAGCCAGCAATGCTGTTCCTGGGACTGTTCAGCTCAGCCATGTTCTGGTATGGACTCTGCCACCTCCTCATCCCCAGGACAAGCTCAGGACAGGGAACTGGAAACACTCACCTAAAGATGAAGATGAAGAGCATCAGCAACATGCAGAAGGTGGCCACGTTGTCCATGGTCTTCATGAGGACGACGAGCTGGCGTTGCAGGGCCGGCATGAAGCGCACCAGCTTCAGCACCCGCATGAGACGGAAGGTGCGCAAGACCGAGAGCCCCCCGCCCTGCTGGCCCACGATCTCCCACACGCTGGGGAGGACAAAAAACGTCAGTGCAAGATGACAGGACACAGCCTAATTGCAAGGCCTGGAGGAGAGGCAGTGAAGGGAAGGTGAAATTCAGAGAGAAGAGAGATGGAAAGTGGGCAGAGACGTGCTGCCAATGCCTGCAGTGATCTGGACTCTGTCCAGGCTTGCAAAGAGCAGAGCCCCACTTCAGTGTCAAAAATATGCCTGGAAATCAGTGACTGCAGCTGCAAGGGCAATTACAGCCTTTGCACGTGCCAAAAAACCACAGATACTTAATTGGGCATGGTGGTGCCATTTGGATCCCAGACTGTACCAGGACATCGGGACTTTCTGCTCGGGCCCCTCTCTAAAATGACCGTAAAATAATCCCAAGATATGTATTAGCAATCATGCCTAAGTGCATTAATTACAGAGAGAAGTGTAAAGTGTCACAGGAAGGTATTTATGCCAACTCTCCATTACTTTCTGTTTAATTAAACAGCCAAATGAGGAGAAGCACACATAAAGGAAGCTCAAGGTTTGTACCTAATCACCACAATGATCCCATCAAAGATGTTGTATGGATTCTTAATGTAGCCAAAAGGACCATAAACAAGGACTTTCAACAGCATCTCCAGGGCAAAGAGGCTTGTGAAGACGATGTTGCTGATCTCCAGGGCATTGGTAAGTTCCTCCGGCTGGGGAAAGAAGAGGAGGAAATTGGGAAAACAAACAGCCTGCTCCATATCCAAAAATCACATGTGGAAACACAACAAGTCCCTATACTGCAAGTGTGAGAATACTGATGCTAATGATGTGGTGAGAAAATGGCAATAGCTCACTCAGAGCCCAGGAGATGGAAGGAAAATACTATCAGAGTGTTTAAGGTTTAGATGTCCACTGTAAATTCAGCAGGTAAATCTGGACATACACTTCACATTAATCAGAGCTTTAGTACCACCTCAGGAGGTTTAGGTGGAAGTGGCATGTACTGAGGTGTAATGCTCTCACATCCCCCACACCGATTCTCCTTATGCAGAAGGGAAAGTCGGGCCATTTTCTCACATAAATATCCGTTTAGGGCCTGTCTTTTTATTCAGTAGCTCATCAAAAGATTTGAGCCAAGATTTTCCAAAAGCAGAGATCTGAGGTGATATAATCAGAATGGCTCAAAAAAAAAAAAATCTAATTACTAAAAAAAAAAAAAATCCCATTCTCAGGTGGCTTCAAATCTGCAACTGAGGAAGGGCCCAATCCTGGCATTCCGGACAGGCAGTCTGAAAATAGAGGTATGAAAAAACCCCAAAAACCTAACAAACAGACTCCTGGTAGTCTTAGACCTAAATAAATACCTTTTATGGTTTTTTTAGCATGTTTCACAGAGGGTTCCCAACAATGCCTGCAGATGCCCAGTGCTTCCCTTTCCCCGACAGGTGGGCGGGCATTATTGGAAAACATATGGCAGAAGACAAAACCCGGTGGTGTAGTCTGTGTGGGATCAGTCAGTGGCAAAGACAGAATGCAAACACCAGATCCCTTCTCCCCGTTTAACCCCAACACACCAGCGTGGCTGTGTGTTTCTGCTGAAAGGTTTCACTGAAATCAGGAGCTGACACCCTGCTGGCAGATGGCACTGGGGTCACATCAGTGGTGCCAAGGTGGTGTGCAGCAGTGGGCTGGCACAGCTCACCAAACACATCACTCAGGGGCTGCTGGGCTCCCCTGGGGTACTTTGGCAGTGGCTGGTCTAACTTGTAACCACCCATGTAGATTTAGATGCCTGGACCATAACCATGGTGGGTTATGGCCAGATGTGCACGCTCACAGCAGCCAGGCTATGAGCAGGAGACAATGTGCAACACATGCAGCTGACTGCACCTTCCACTTACATGAAACACATTCATGACTGGCCAAAAACTTCCTGTGACAGACCAGGAGCTGCCACACCATAGCACAGGCTGTACAGTTTGACCTGAGGTGACCCAATTCTGACACCATGGCAACCATGAGACTCAGGGGCAGGGTCAACACTTGGTCAGCCGTGCTTCAGAGCCTCAAAAAGCTACAGTGACCAAGGGGTTCACAGATATATGCTGGCAAAAACCACAGATAAATCCATGCAGGCATTCAAATCTTCATTTCCAAGGGTTAAATTACCCAGGCCCAGCCTTTGCAGCTCAAGTTCCTCCAACCCAGCCTGAGGGTAGATGGGGACCCAAACTGTTGTGATGTTATCTCAACATGGTAGTGAATCCCTGAGGACTTGCACAGATATTGGCAGGAGCTTTTGATGACACACGACAGTAAAGGAGGAAACAGCAGCATTTAAAAGAAAATGTAATAAAAAAGTAAAAAAAAAACAGGGCGTTGAACACAACTTATACCTCAAACATCCTCACTGAAGAACAGATCCCTTGGCTAGAGCTTGCCAAACACACCATGCACACAGCCCAAATCACCTGCCCACTGATCTACAGCTAAAATACAAAAGCTGCAGCTCCCACTATTAAATTCAGCCATAGTTTAATGCCGTAATACCTATGGGAACACTCAGACACAGGATAATAAATAGGCCAAGAACTTATATGTCAAGCTGCACCTCAGGACAATTTGAAATAGCTACAATTCTACATTACGCACAAAAAATGCCAACTCATTCATGAGTGTCTCAGTGCTGAGGCAGGCTGTGCTGTTATCAGTACTGCAGTGATACAGCTGGAAAGGAGATGTGTTCCTGGAAGCTTTCCTTCTCATCCATCAGCACCACTAACCTGAACCCTGAAGGCTGATCTCCACCCCCTGCTCGCTCTCTGCAGTGATACAGAGAAATTTAACTGGAACCACAGGCACAAACCAGTTAAACCCCTCGCCCAACATCTCCTGCAGTCACATCCTTTCCTCCTGGGGGCTGACATGGAAAATCCAACAGCCCTGGAAGGGATGACATGTTAATAGCATGGATTAATGAAACTTTGGACTTCAGGGGCCATTTCTGGTCAGAGATGTTGTTGGAGTGTGCAAATCTGGACGGGAGGCGCTGCCAGGGCATAGCTGGGTGATGTGAGGAGGCAGAGGGGGAGCAGCACTTACATTGCAACTCTCCCAGGATCCTCAGCACACACTGGAGGGGCTGTGACCCCTTTGGCCCATGAAATTTCCCTCCCAGACCATCCAGCTCAGGAGACATCCAACACCCAAACAGCCCTTGCACTGCCTTGTGAGGGCTATGGGTCAGCCCGTGCTGATACAGCAGCAGCAAGTCTACCTGCCTCCCATTGCTTCACCCAAAAAAAGCTGCCTGCCACCCCACTCCTCCACACACTCTTTTCCACTTCTCTTGCAGGAAACAGTTTTTAATATCTGAGACACTGGGCAGACATAATAAAAATGAAGAGTAAAAACTCCTGAACCAGAGATGAAAGTTAATATCCAAAAATCTAAGATAATTGGTCAAACTGGATTGAAAGAGAAAGGGAAAATTTCTATGTCATCCATCCAGGTAAAGAGAAGAGAAGACCCAGAGCAGCTTGGAGCTCTGCTGGAGTGGGCAAGCTGAGCATCTATTGGAAGCACATCCCACTCTGACCAGGCTGAAATCAGCTGGGTTATTTTGCTGTGGGAAACTACACACCTCTAAACAGTTGAGATGGGGCAATGCAAATTACTTGGGGGATTTCACAGCCATCTGTGAAGCAGGGCACCCCCCCAAGACCCTCAGTCCCACTCAGAGGTCCCCAGGGCAGCTCAGGAGTCCCCTGAAGCAGCTCCTCATCCCTTTGAAGGGCCACAGAGCTGCAGCTGGTCCATGGGGCACCCCTTCCATGAGCACCACTGGGATTTGTTTGTACCAAGAGGGGGTGGCTGTAATCATGATCCTGCCCCAGGGAATCTCAGCCAGGCAGTGGGGATTCAGACCCTTGTAAGAATGCCAGTTATGGGATTTTCATTCAGCCACAGATGTATAAGATAATAAGATGTTTTATAAGATGCTTCTACTCTAGAGAAATCACAAATATGTCTGAGACCTCTTTCCTGAGACATCACTGTAATACAGCAGGAACATGATTTTCTGTCCCACGGGAATTGAAATTATCATCCCATCCCAAACAAGAATTCAGAATTTCAGACTTGGGAAACTAAAACAGTGCACAAAATCTTGGAGGTTCTTCCCTCTGTTTCAGTCCCCATTCCTTTATTCCTTTGTTCTGTACTGTAAATCAACCAAAATTAAAAAACATAAATAAAAGTCAGCTTGAAGAAAAACATGGAACTTTTTGTTCCCCAACTGTCATTGGGGAACCACTGGGGAACCAACCCCCCAGATGGATATTTCAAACACCTCAGACAACATATTCCAATAAAATTGGGGGTTTTTTGAGGCCAGTTCACTGAAACTGCTCCTCTCCCAAACCAGCTTCAAAGGTGATAAACCACCATTTTCTGACAATAACTGTCTAATCAAAACACTATCGACCAGCTCTAGACATGATGTACCTGGGAGAGTCCTGGCACACGACCAGCTCCATGGATCCTCACTGGGCTGGGAGGAAAACAGCTGGCAAAATCACTCAGGTTTTCTCTCTGAGGGCCACAACACAGCAGCTGGGGGAAGTAACATCCTTTCTTTGACTAAATGGTATACTGTGGGGAAAAAGAACCCTCCAGGACCACTCTAAAAAGGACATTTTTCAGGAAGCAGAAACTGAGTTGAAGAGCCTGGGGTTTCTATGCAGCACAAAGTCTCTGCCCACCACCCCCATTACAGCACATCTGCCACAGCCTCAGCTTCTCCATTAAAAGAAGAGTCTGCTAATTCTCTCATCAGTAGCAGCAGTGCCTAATTAAAAGGAAAGCATCCTATGATTAAATGAGCAACACCCAGAAAGAGCGAGATCTAAGTGTAATTCAACTGGAGTACAAAACACCAGCTCTGCTGATGAGCCCTCAGTAAACACTGAATTTTGTTTACAGGACATCTTGCCTTGCTGGACACGCAGATATGTTGTCCTGGATAAATCATTCCCTGTTAGCCTTCTGTTTGTGAAGTGTCGATTTGTTGATGTACCAAACACACATTGACAAATTGTGGTAGCACAAGAAATCAGAACAGACAGGGCATTGCTGCTCAGGAAACACTGAGTGTCACTGGGGCAGCAGGAGGATGTGAGCCCCAGGCAGGCACCCAGACCTGACCCTGCCTGGCAGGGGCAAGCGTGGCAGCCAGGAGGGCACGCTCTCTGCACCTGCCTGGAGGATTCAGGCAGGGCTACCTGGCACCAAGCAGGGCACTGCCAGGGGGATGGGAGGAAGCAAGGGAAGATCTCTCCAGAGTGCCTCAAGAGGTATCTCAAAGCTGGACCAGTATCTTGGCCTTTTTCAGCATTCAGAAATAGGCTGTAACGCATTTCTTTCCTTTTTTTCCCCTATTTTTAAAGCTGAGTAGAAGCTCATGAATGAGATTTCCTATGGCAGAAGGGACATGCTCTATTTCTGTGTGGGCACATGAACTTCTCCCTGCACACAAGACTCCAAGGTGTCTGCTGAGCAAGTGAGGCTGTGGGCACTGAGCAGGGAAGAAGGTGATGACAAGAGCTGGGGCCATGCAAGCCCTGGGGCCTGTGTTCCCCAATTCCTGAAGAACAAGCCCTGCTGCTGTATGAAGTCCAACAAGTGCCCTGGCAGACAGTGCCCAGAGGTTACAAGGCTTCCAACTCCTGCCTTCCTCCAGCTGTGACCCATTTAGGCACAGGGTCATCACCATCATCATCAGACTTGCACCCAGTGCTGTGGTGTGGCTGGCACAGATCCATCCATCCCACACTCCTCTTGCCCACACAACGAGCTCCAGGCTGCAGCCAAGCCTGGTCTTGTCCAGCTCCTGCTCCTGGGATGCCAACACAAAAGAACAGAAGCACCTCAGGGTCTTTCCTCTCTATCTTGCTAAAATAAAACAGAAAAACCCACACAGCACAGAGCAAGGGATGGGATGAGCAGCCAGGAGGCAGATCCCTCCTGATCCCAAGGGATGTCTTTGGGATATCGCTCTGCTTCTGTGAACGGATCCAGAAGACCGTGAAAACTTCTAACCCATCCAAACTGCTGCAAGAATAAGACCTTTCTGAAATCATTACCATGGCAACTAGGAAAAATAACACAGAAAGAAAATAGCAACCTCAGCTATTTCACAGGAAACACCAGCAAGGTTTTACTGATTCATCACTCGCAGATTTCTAATATATATACATTAGAAAGAAAATCAAATCGGTCACACAAAGATAGGATTTTCAACTTGCCACTGCTCTGTTAAGATCCTCTCCACCCTCCACGTGGGTGCAGACACACACCAGGTCCACCCCGAAACAGAAGCCAGACCACAAGTCCTGGGGCAAAATGCAACAAATTCTGATGAACAGAAGCAGCTATTAATTAACAAAATGAGGTGCCCCTTCTTTGCCCTTTCCCATGCTCAGTTCCCCATGACTGATAGCTCATGGCTGTGTCCTCACTCAACCCACAACCCTTCTCCATGCACTGCCCCCATCACATCCACATTAACCCCCCTGCAGCAGTGCACCCACCAAGCCACCATCATCCAAAATACCACCTTGGTTCCCTTCAGTTTATACAGCTCCTGTTGGCTTCAGAGCTGCTTGTGACTCTATAAATAGAAACTCAATCCACATATATTTTCATAAGTGACATTCATTGTCTTTGGGGCTCCTTAAAAGGTATCAGGCTTTAACTACTGCCCTGTGTCCAGCAAAGCAAACCTGAGCCATGCTTAATCAGGGTATGATAGGCTTCCTCTGCTTGTCCTTTGCAAAACTGGTTAAAGAAAACAGCTCAGAAAGTAGCAGGATTGCAGCAGGTTTTGCTCTGCTCCTCCTGAGGCTGAAGACATGGAAAAGGGCAGCGTGCTCACTGCTCAGTGGGCTGGAGAAGGACTGCTGGGATGTTCAGGATTTATAGGCATTTATTATAAGGAAATGACTTTTCAGACAAGTGAACAAGTCCAGTTACATCCCTTCACTGCATGGGAAAGAAGGATTTTCTTACAGGCTGAATGGAGGCTGAATATTTCATGCCACAGCAAGTAATGCTGTAAGAAAGGGAGGAAAGCAGCTTTCATTTCAGAGAAATCAGAGCTGTCTGCACAGGAGGGATTCCCCTTCCACCACTTCTGCTAATCTCCTTGTCTTCCACCCAGCCTTCCCCATTCCAGTCAACAAGTGTCCCTTCCCAGCCCAAATCTGCAGGCAGAAGGAGCTGAGTCCTGTGGACATGGAACCTCCTGGTGTGAGACCTTCCTCTCTGGCACATCTTTGGTGAAGAACCATGGCAAAAAACTGAATTCCCTGGCCCCAATTGCCCATATGGGGCTAAGTCCCCAGCCCCCTCCTGTCTATCTGGAGAGTGGGGTGCAGATGAGGGGATGAGCCCCAAATTTGATGGAGAATTTCATCAACCACCCTGAAGGGACCTGCCACGAGCCATGGCTGCCCAGACTCACAAACAGGGCCTGCAGACCACACCCTCCTCCACTAAGTCCTGCAGCTGGGTTCTCTTTATCACTCTCAGGAGGCACAGCAGATATTCTTGCCTGAACTCCTTATCTCTCTCTCTGCTTGAGATTTCTGGATGACTATTATCCCAGAAAATGCAAGAAAAACATGAACCGGCTCATCCCTCTGCCCAGGTTTTGAAGGAGCTTAAGCTGAACAAAAGCTGCATTTCTACTTGGTCACACCTTGTAAGTACTTGAGATTTAAAGCCCTCTATTTCTGGTTAATCTAAACCAAGTTTGAAACTTGGTATTTAGTACTTGAGAAGGGACCAGGGGGCAGGAGGAAATAAAAAGAGGGAAAGAAAAATGCTGTCACTGTAGGGCTCCTGCACAGTTCTGCTGAACCTGGGTTTCTGATGCTGGTAACATTATCTCTAATGCTGACAGACACCCATGGGGGAAAAGCCGCTTGTTTCCTAACATCAGCAAAAAACCAAATGTAACAAAGAGCTGAAATCCAGCAGAGATGAGGGAAAAAGCACTCGGCTCCTGCCCCCACTCCTGCTGGGGGCTGAGCAGGGTGGGAATGGGCTCTGTGAGGATGTGAGTGTCAGCAGAGCAGAGTTATGGGTGCCAATAGCATTGGGACACACCTCTACCAGGAGAACGGGGAAAAAATATGGACTGATTCCTGGGAAAACACCAACGACCAGAAGTGCTTACAGATGAAAGCATTTGTGGTGCAAACTGAGGGTGCTCCAGATGCTCTAGCTGAATTTCCTGGCTCCCGCCCAAGGGGAACAACCACAGTAATCAAAGAAGGAACAGAAAGAAATGCCTGGCTATCTGCAGAGAGCAGCGATTTTTCATCCACACAGGGATGAAGCAAGTTTTGAAAGTGCACATCATTTTCCCATTTCACCAAGCTGGAGTCTCTTCTCAATGCTGCCTGAGCAGAGATAACGTGAGGGTATGGATGGCAGCTGAAACAACAGCTGTAATGATAGGATCTAAGGCAGCCCAAGTATTTCCAGCCTCTGAGCTAAATTAACAGCAAAGGACTGACACTTACAGCTCCCCAACCAGGGAGCTGAAGAAAACTTTAGCAGGTGTCAAGGAATCTATATAGGCTCATTCCTAAAGCATGCAGAGAACTGATTTATCTGATTAAAAAATAACCTTTCCAGTTGCATGAAATCTCATTTAATTTTCAAATAATTCAGTCTCCAGAACCAGGATAAAATCTGCTTTGTAGGCACAGCCCATTTTTTAATTACTAAGAGGACCATGGCATTTTTTACCTCTGGAAGAGCTTCACAAGTGAGTCAATTAAAACATGTGAGTTCCTACAAGACTTCATAAATCCTTCAAATCTCCGAGAAGCAGAAGAACCCCAAGGTCCATAAAAAGAATTACTCCCAATAACAAATAGAGAACTAGTTTTGAAGTTGGTAATCCTAGCAATTAACAGCTCTGATGACTTCCATTAGCATGGACTCCTCCAGTCTCCAAAAACAAGCCATTAATAAGAGTAATTTCTGCGTAAGCAGGAGCTAATTGAATACAGCGCATGCAAACCCATAGGGCACCTCATTTTCCTGCTGTGGGAGTGCCCCTGCAGCTGGAGTGTCGAGGAATTAAGCTGAGGGTAGCTCCAAGCCCTACACTGGGCAAAGCTGAGGCGCTGAGGGAGGGAAAAGCCTCGCTGAGCTGCCAAGGCTTTGATTGCTTGGCTACGAGCAGGTGGCACGGGGATGCAGAGATGTGTGATGGAGTAAATAGAGATGTGGGATGTGCACCTGGATGGAAGTGGAGATACCTTTAGGAAGAGCAGGCAGTGCATGAACGCGAGGCCTTGTGAGCTCCTGGGAAGAGCCCTGGGGAGATGGAGGTTTTCCAAGGAACAGCTGTTTCATTGATTCAGGGATGCACATACCTGTGTAACTGCCCTTCTAAATCAAAGCCTAATGAATCAGACTCATACAGGGAAGCATCAAATGAGAAATTTCACCACAAAGCTGGTCTGTACCATTCAGCTGGAGCGAGAAGCTGGGGTGCAGGGTTAAGGGGTGCAGCACCAGTTTGCACCAGTGCGTGATGTAGAGAGTCACTGGTGCAGCACCAGCTGCTGCCTGGACATGGGACA
The DNA here is from genome assembly GCA_013396995.1 of Dicaeum eximium. Classification (NCBI taxonomy): domain Eukaryota; kingdom Metazoa; phylum Chordata; class Aves; order Passeriformes; family Dicaeidae; genus Dicaeum; species Dicaeum eximium. Next base: position 213,137 of record VWZP01006521.1, on the reverse strand, counting down.
GGTCTTTGAGTCCCTGCACTCACAGGAAACAACTCAGAAGAGACGCAAGAGATACCAGAAATATTTTACAAAACAAAAGGACTCCCTTCCTTCCTGACCTGGAGACCTGACACAAATCCAGGCACATCAAAGAAGCCAAAATATGTGTGCCCTGGATTGAGCTGGCATGGAGCCACAGAGGCTGGAAGGGACATTGTATTGTCCATAGCTGCCCTATGCAGCCAGACAAGGGTGAGCTGCAACCAATCCCTGGATCTCCCACAGCCTCCTCAGGAGGTGAACAAGCACTGAGCAAGATCTCATTTTAGGGCATAGGGATGGTCAAAGGAGCAGCCTCCACACACCTGACAAGTCTGCAGCTGCCATCCACCAGCAGCAAAATGTTCAAGTGGGCTTGAAACTGGTGGGGATTGGGATGCTCTTGACCGCCAAGTCCTGGAAGCAAAGTACTTCTCATCCCAAAGATGCCCTTATCTTTTGAGGCAGTGCTCATACAGGGATCCAGACCTGCTGCTCTCCAGTCTGCCCAGAACTTTAGACACACAAACACCCTGAGACCTGGGGCACCAATCTGCCACATCCACACTGCCCAGTTCCCTTACACCATTTCTCCATGCAACAATCCAATTTTCCTCCCACATGGAGAAATCAATCAGTGTGTGTTATGACAGCTAATAATTTCTAGTTACCTTCTTCCCTGCACATTGAATTCAGGCAGAAGCAGAAGTACATAAATACCATTTGGGTGACTATTATTAATGCTTGAACCTGCAGCCTAATGGTTGCTCCATGCTGGCAGGTTTTCTAACCCTTCACCTCCCCTCTCCATCATCCTGGATACCTAAAAATTTTATGTTCTGTGATGCTGATTAAGAGAACCCTCTTGTTCTCAAGCCTTGACTGTTTACACAAATGGACACTTTAATGCATTTTGCCAGCAAGGTTTCCTTTGACTCTTGGCACAGATGGTTGATATTTCCGTGCTGCAGCAGCTATTAGGTCGTAATGTTACCAGTGACAACTCTACATCATCTGTACCTTGCTCTCTCCCCTGCCGCAGGATGCACCAGGAATTCAGCTTGAGGTACTGCCATGGGCTTAGGCTGCTCCTGTCTCCTGCAGAAGGAGTTTGCCCACCTTGGCTTTGGGTACTGTGGCTTTGTGGATCCTTACAACATGCTGGTGTAGCTGGGGGTCCTCCACTGGCTGCACTCATGCTGGGGGGATGTCAGGCATTGCCTCATCCCACTTCCCTGAAGAACTGCCTCCCATGGAAAATGAGCTTTTTTCCTTGGGTGCTGTCCCAGAGAGTCATTCACCCTTGTTACCTCTCCAACTTGCTCTTAAAATTAACAAAAGGCTCCCCACAGGTCTGAACCAATTCCTTCTTCCTTCTTTCAGAGACACCAGGGTTTTGGATCAATCTAGATCCAAGTCCACACAAGACCCAGGCAGGGATTTGAACCCGTTGCAGCTTTGTGGAGGCCAGTGAAGGACTCTTCAGTCTCTTTCTTGTTATGTTAACAATGGCAAAACACCACAGAGACGGCGGCTGAAATTCAAGTGCTATTTAAACGAATGAATATGTAGGGTATAGTTCATACAATGGGAGTTCAGACAAGGAAACTCAGAACAGCCAGGAAGCTCAATATGAACCAGATTTTAAAAACAAAAACAAAACCCCAAAGCCCTTTCTCAAGGAAGCCCTTGCTGAATTCTTTCCCCTGCTAAGGAGTCCAACATCACGCCTCATACTAAAGCCTTTGCTTTTCACTCCAAGAAAGGACTTGGAGGAAAAAAAGGAAAATAAAAGCAGCATATTATGGAACAGAACCTGGCTTACAACCAGGGCTGGGGGGAAAGCAGCACAGAAACCCTCTGGTTTAGCAGCACCTTTTACTCCTGCTCTATGGCAGAACAATCTTTTGCAAAGCCGCAGCTGTTTGAACCCACAGTGCTGCAGAGGCTCAGCTTCCCTAAGGCAAATCAGTCAATTGGTTCAACAGTGTGTTTAAAATTCCCCCGAGTCTACCTTTAAATCACATTTATATTCCTCTACCCAAAGCTAATAGTTTCTACCTGCATTTTGCTTCATCTCTGTAGAAAAACAAGCTATTTAGCAGCCACATTAATAATCCGTGGCAATCTGGTTGTCATTTCCCTGGTGGAAAATTTCCCACTGCTGCCCAGCAGCCGCAACGTGGCGAGTGCTGTGAGCACCTCACACTGTGCTGCCTCCCTGCACTGCACCTACAGTCAGAAGGACAGCAGGAGATGGATTTGGATGGGTGGGGTGGGGAGGAAATACAGAATTACACCTAGTCAGGTGTACCTACAGCTCAGGTATGTGCAGGAACCACAGGGAAAGAACCTCGTGTTGAGTGAGAAAGTCAGTCAGCTCATGCCAGAAGGAGCTTAGAGGAAACCCAGCTCTTGAAGCCCCAGCCATGTGATGGTAAAATGTGTGTTGACAATTTACTGAGGAAGGTGGCCTATGGAAAAGAGCTTTGGGTGGAAGAGGAGCTTCATCCAGCAGCCCTGGGCATGGGTGCTCAGTCTGGCCAGGTTGACTGATGGGTGAATACAAATAAGGTGAATACAAGAGGCGGAGGCCAGTGTTTTCACACACTCCCAATTGCCACTCATCTGTATGTGCCTTCAGAGAACCACTGTCATCTTAACTATCCCAACCAAGCCTACTCTGGTTGCCTCATATGTTAAACAAGGGGCTAAAAGATTGTTTCAGATCCCTCCAGGCTGCCTGTCCCAAGGTGAGATGTCAAACCTCCAGAGGAGCAAACATTTCTCCCTGGCTGTTATGAGGATCTCAGCTCACCAGCTCCTGTCTTGAAGGATGATCTGGTGGTCCCAGAACTGCTGAATCCCATCCAGCATTGCTGGGAGCAGATGGGGGGGGCAGAAGCCTCTTCCTTCTTGAGTAACCTCCAGCCTGTCCTTCCTCCCAGAGAGGAGCAGGCCCTCTGCCAAGGGGCCACTAAACAGAACAAAGTTTTGACATGACACCTTAAAATATTTACCCTAATATAGCCCACTGTGCCCAGGGCAGCATGTGGAAAGCCCAAGAGGTAAATACTGTCTAAATAAGCAGAGTGCTTAATATAGAAAGTCATGGAGTCAAGTACTCTTCAAGCACCCTCACATCTTTGCAAACATCAGTCAGTAAAGATAAATTTGACATGGTTGATCACACACTTTTAGAAAAGGCTCTTCTAAAAGAAAAAAATCATGTTTCAGTGTTTATAATCTCTGCAGAAAGGCCTGCTCCAGCATTTTGCCCCTCTAATTCCTGCTCTCATAACTGTCAGATTATGAAATTGCCAACTCTAAGCCTTACGAGGTTACAAAGAAGCACCTCTCTGTTTTCTGCCGCCACTTCGCGCAGATGAACTAATGAAAACAAGCTCTGCTATTCCCTCCAAATGCCTGGGAGAAAGGAATCTGGAACAGTAGTAGCTTCAAAATACCATTAAAGAAAGCAAACACCCACAGTGTCTGGAGTTCCCCCACACTTATCAGCTCTCTTCACCCTTGTTACCCAAAAACCACGCAAAAATCTGCCTCTTGTCATCCAGATGTTGGCTGGGACTCGCCACTGGCCAGAGCAGAAACCACAAACCTCCTGCCCCACTTTTCCCAAGGCAAAGAATTAAAGAGCTGTGTTGCACTTAGGGTGTTTGATGATGGGAGCTTGCTCAGCCACCCATCCCCAGTGGGGTTGTCCCCCCGGGTGGGAGCTGGGGGGGCTCCCACCAGCCTCCCAAAAATGCTCTTGGTAAAGAGCAACAAGCTTTGACAATCCGCCCCTTGGGCAGTCACGGCAAAGACGCTGTGGATCTGATTTCATCCTTCAGCCAAGGGAGGAATAAAAGTGTTTATTGGTTTCTGTGAACCACCTCCTCCCAGCTTCTTTGGAGATGATCTTCCCGAGATTATTAAATAAAGGTAGAACCACTCAAACTTCCCTGCAGAGCTCTCACCAAGGGCAGCAAATGAAGGTGAAACCAGCAGGACTTTGGAGTGCTCCACTGTTTAATGTGTACTGAAAACATCACCTAGCCAGCTAGACTGCATCAGGGGGAAGGTGCTGGCTGGAAGGGACACATTGAGCACAGCCACGTCTCCCTGGCACTCAGTCACTGAGGCATTAATGCCACAGGATGACAGGGGAATTGGGACTTGATCTGCAGCCACCACTGCTTCCACTGGGAGCTGGGGGAGAAACACCTCTGCATGCAATCATGAGCAACTCAGCAAACATGAAACATGCCAGGAAGTGAGAAAAGTGGAGTCATGACTTGAGATGCAACGAGCTTCCCAGCCAAGACTGGTGCTGGCACAGGGGGTTGCTGTGTCTTTCTGGGAGCCCAGAGCTCTGACATCCCTGGAGAAACAACATGCTGGGAGCCCTCAAGAATGGGAGGGGTCTATAACAAGGTTTTGCAGTATCCCTGCATCCTCACTAATAAACTCTTCACCCCAAAGGAACCATGCACCCGCAGCGCCAAGACATGTTGTGCTTGAGGCAGGATCAAGGGCACCATGCCAGGCAGGTTCCAGCAGCAGCCACAAAACCCCTGTGAGGCCACAGCATGCAAAGCCTCTGAAAGCAGAGTTCTTGTCATGGAACATCGTGGAGATGTTTCAAGAGGAACATGGCAACTCCTTTTCTTAATTACTATATATAGTGAGAGCTCTGCTAGGTGACAAGCGATGAGAGGCTGGAGCAGAGGCAGTCTCTTGCCTGCAAGGACTCAGATAATTGAGCAAAGGAATAGCCAGTGATGAGTCTATTTTGGACTCATCATGCTGCTGCTGGAGCGTTCACTGAGGAGGCAAAGCCATTTTTTACCTCCTCTCCAAGGAGTGCAAATTCAATAGAGTTCCCTGCCTGCAGCTGCCCTGACCCAGAGCCCACAGCTGCTGGCAGCACCTCAAGCACTGCCAGGCTTACAGTGACCTGTGAGTCAGGTGGCAAAGGGCTGCTTCCTCTCCTTGGTCCCCTCACCACAGACCCCAGCACCACCTGGTGCTGCCCAGGGGACAGTGGTCTCAGCGTGGTGCTGACCATCCCTGGCAGGGCTAGGATGCAGGAGCTCATATAGCCAGGTACCAGTCAAGGTGATTGCTGCAACCTGAAAGCAGGCTCAGAGGAAAAAGCCTGCCTTATTCCATTCTGGGACCCTTTCCAGAGCATTCTAATGCCTCTCACCTCAAACGATCCCACCAGCGGCTGGATTCGGACCCATAACCCCACCCACAACCCCTCTGCACCAGGAGCTGCAGGCCAGCACTCACCTGCTCGTGGTACTCGATTCCCATGCTGAGTGTGTTAATGAGAATGGCCACCATGATCCCACGGCCGAAATATTTGCTGTCCACAATCTTCCGAAAAGTCTCACACACCACGCGCCAGAAGGCCAGCACCAGGTGGGCTCTCCTGGCCCGGGCTCTGCCCCTCTGTGGGTCCCGCTGGTCACTGTAGTGGGCATCCTGTGTGAACTCATAGACGCCCTCGCTGTCCGAGTCGCCCACCTCGTTGTCCGAGAGCTCGGCCTCGCCCGCCAGCGCTGCCAGGCAGTAAGGGCAGCTCTCGGGGCTGCAGGAGCCACCATCCAGCTTGCTGCAGGGGCTGGAGATCTTGCAAGAGCTTTGGCAGGGACCTGAAATGCCAGCAGAGCAGGGAAAGGGAAGCTTGTCAGCTGGGAATGGGGGCTGCAGAAAGCAACCCCCACTCCCTGTTAGCACCAAGCCTTTGCCCCTGACATGACAGGCCTTTGTTAATGGGAAAAGGGCTTCTGCTGGGTTAAAACCTGGACTCCCCAAGTGCCTTCTCTCTGTTTATGAAGCTCTTTGCTGCCCCAGACAGATACCACCCCAGCCGTGGACCCTGAGCACACCTCATTACATCTCTAGCCATTACAGGAAGGAGGAAGCAATCGGCTCCCTCGGTTCTGGCAGGCTCCCAGCTGCAATTATCAGGAGAACTGTTAGCAGCCTTCTTTCCTGTTCCCTCTGCTGATGCTCCAAAGCCACTAGCTTTCCTCTCTACACGCTGGCCTCAGTGGCAGCTGCCAGGTGTATCCTGGGTGAAATACCAACGGGATATTCCCCAAAATTCCCACCAGCTGGCTTGCGAGGAGAGAGGCAATGCATGCACCTGACTCCTGCACAGCAGCACCCAGCAGTGAGAGTGCAAACCCTGTGCTAAACCAACTCAGAGCTCAGTTCTGTGTGTTTAGTCTCTGGGCAGCGCTAGGCTGGAGGCAGGATTTGGTCTCTTCCCTACACAGCTCCTTGCTGGAAAGGTCAGTGCCATTGCAGTGGGTGGAGAAGGCACTGACTGCCTGGGAAAGCTTGGCCAGGAACACTTCTTGGAGGCTGAAAGTGTTTGGACTAGACTGGCCTGAACTCCCAAATTTCAGAATGTAGAGGGGAAAAGAGCATCTTGAAGTGAAGATATGAAACCCCTGATCCAAGAAAGATGCAATCAGTGTCTGACTCTAACAGGCTTCCTGAGCAAATCATAGATTTTTAATACTTGGCATCTGTGATTGTCCTTGAGCACTCAGACAAAGCAGACACTTAATCTCCCTGACCCTTGTGTCCCATGGGAGCAGAGCTACACAGTGCTCAGAGGTGTGATAGGACCCAGATCTGGAAGGTGTCCATCTGCAAGCTCTAGCTGATTTGGGGACTACAGAATTTGGAAAGTATTCCCTGTAAATGGTTTAGGAATGGAGGGAAATAATGGAATTTTGTCCTAACATTTAATCTAAACCCACCCTCTGCAAAGTTTAAAGCCATTCCCTCCTTCCTGTCACTCCATGTCCGTGTCGAAGTCCCTCTCCAGTTCTCTTGTACTCTCCTAATCTACAAGACGGGGATTGCAAAGAAAATGGATTCACTGAAAACCCTCATATCCCTTGGATTATTGTAGGTATGAAGTCTGGGGGGTTGCAACCTCTCTCCTAAATTTGGCTATAAGAGGCATTAGGTAGGTCAGAAGATTCCTGTTCATCTCACCTGGAAAGCCATCGCCTTTCTCTGTAATGTGGACTGAGAAGAACCCTGCAAAAATTAAGGGAGAGAAAAGAATTAGGACAAGAACTGTATTTCTGGAAAGCAGCCCCAGGTGTAGATCCAACCCCAGCTCACCTGTGCTCTGTGTCTCCAGCAGCTTGTGCATGGTGCTGTACGGCCCCGGTGGGATGTTGAGGCTCGTCAAAGTGCTGCTCCCAGCACCCACTGCTGCCTCCCCCAGGTTCTTCTCTTTCAGCATCTCATGGGAAGTGCTGGAGTGCACTGTGGGGTACACCTTGCTGCCCACTATGTTCTTGGGGATCCCTTCTGGGCTCGGCAAGCCGAGGCTTGGCTGTGTCAGGGATGACCGGCAGCGCACGGGCTCAAAGTGACAGTCGGCGTGGTAGATGCTGTGCACAGACTCGGTGTTGCTGGGAGAGGCACTGGGGGCCCCCAGGGAGTTGGGTGCCGAGGGAGGGAGCATCAGCCGGTTCGCCCCGTTGTGGAGGGAGCCGGTGTCCACATCGCTGATCTCCGGGCTGGCACAGGGCGCCTGCAGGGTCCCGTTGCCCAGGTGGTAGTGGTGGTGGTGGTGGTGGTGGTGGTGGATGAGGTGGTGCACGGAGGATCTCTTCCTGCTCCGGCGCTTCCTGGCGTGCCGCTCGGTCCCCGCCTTGCTCCCGGGGCTGCTGAGGAAGCCCATCCTCACGCCTGCTGCCCTGTAGGCCTTCAGCAGCTGCTTGCTGCCTTTCCGGGCAATGTAAACCAGGTACTTGAGGAGCTCGTCATAGCAGCTTCCCGGCTCTGAGAAACTGGCCAGGGTGCTGGCGTTGGACAGGTAGCGCACGCGCTGCTCCTTCATCAGCTGGCTCTCGCGCTGCTTCGTCTCAGAGAACTGTGTCGCGATCACCACCAGGCACAGGTTGATCATGAAGAAGGAGCCCACCTAAGGGGATAGGGGACATCAGCCACCTCAGTGTGGCTGTGGCACCCCACAGATCTGCAGGGGAGAAAGAATGGCAAACCCCACAAACCGCAGCCAAGCCCACCCCCTGTGTCATCCAGCAGGGACCACTGGCTGCCTGACTCACCCCCCAAGCTCCCACCCCAGGGACTCCCACGCCAGCCCTCCATGGAGGACATCAGAGATCAAAGACAAGAGAAGATTATTTTGACAAAAATCTCTTGCTCTTTTAAGATGGTGTTTTTCTCTCTCCACAGACAGCAGTTGTAATTATCACAATTAGTGGCATTAAGATGAATGCGCTGTGCCTTCTTGATAGGAGCGTTTTTCTGCCAGTGTGTGGGCAGCTTGCGAGCAGATCCCTTTCCCCTGCTAATGGGATTTGCGCTTGACTGTTACGCAAGGGCATCAGCAGCCTGTACCCACAGCTTGGAGATTTTCTTTTCAACCAGGGGTTCATGAGGTTCTGCCTTCTGCAGAGCCCAGCCTGGATCACAGGGAATTACTGACGTGCTAACGGGCTATCACACACTGCTAATGTTACTCGCACGGCATCTGGAAAAGTACTGCTTGCTCTTCCTCTTCGTCATCTTGGGGAGGCAGAGAGCAAGGGTTTCTCTCTTGGGGAAGCTAATAAAAAAAAACAGCATCATGGACTAAACAACCATCTACTTTCTCATCAGGGTTTGACTCCTGGCTAGATGAGGAGCAGAAATCCCCACCATGACCTAACTGACAGTGTACAGCTATTTTTCTGGACTTAGCTCAATTGTGTAGCAAGACAAGGACTCTCTCACAGCTACATCTGAGTGAGGCATCTAATGATCCTTTAGAGTCAAGAGAGAAATAGGCACATCAAGTCTGCAATGCATCTAATTTCTTTTGGATGTCTACCTTTAGAGGAGATGAATCACCCCCTTAGAGCTCTTATTTTTCTCCCTTGACGATAAAGGGAGTCTAGACAACGAGCTCAGCCAGTCATTGTAGACAATTCTGCTTGCATAGATAAAGCCCATCATGGAGCCCACCCCACAAAAACTCTTTGTTGTCTCCTTTGTGGGTGGTCTCAGATGATGCTGTGAAGTGTGGGTGGGCTGTGGGCAGTAATCTCTTCCCTCCTTTCTTGAACTGCTCTCTGAAGTTTGGGAGTTTTCCCAAAACATTCCCACTGTACCAAGAACCCAGCCACATGGGTTCTTCAATGCGGGGGAATTTTTGGGCGGCCTCTTCCCTTTCTGGCACCCAAAAACTGACCAGGTGAAATTTACCTACTTTAAAAATGAAATTCAAGGTGGCAAGCAAGAGAGAGAAGCTTGGAGCACAAGGAGAGAAGTAGTAGAAGCAGCAGCAATAAGAGAAGTGTATCTACCACCACTTGAGCACATCTTTCTTTCCTTCCTCATGTTTGCAGCTAAATGCAGCTGCAGCACAATTCCAAAGGGAAGCTGTGTTTCTCCCAGCAGACTGGTTGCTACTTCAGCTTTTTTATTCACTGCATCCTCTGCCCTGTTCCTCTGGGTGACTCCACTCTGCTTTCTCCAAATGCCAACAGGACCCCCCCTGCTCCCCTAAGGCCACTCACAATGATCAGGAGGATGAAGTAGATGAAGTTGTAGAAGGAGTGTGCATCCATGACAAAGTACATGATGTCCACCCAGCCTTCCAGCGTGATGACCTGGTGGAGACAAGGAAAGGAAAACAAACTCCTCAAGGCTCAAGTTACAACAAAGTGCACAGGCAATGCTTCTTCTCACCAGGTCATGTCTGACACCCCACAGCAGGTCTTGGTGCAGTACAAGTGCAGCTTGGTGCAGCTGAGGAGCCAACTCCTGCTCCTCCCAGTGCCAACAGCCACATTACCAGCTGCCCAGGCTGAATCTAGGCCCTTTCCAGCTGGACTTAAGGGCCACTAGTGCATTTTGCAGAAAGAAGAGCAGTCTCTAGGCTCTGCCCCACACCAACATCATCAGACTGCACACCCACAGGGCTTTGTCCATGCATGTGAGGTGGCAATGTTCTCAAAACAGGCATCATATTGTATCCCTAACACTTTGAGCACCTGTGCACTACTATATAAGTGCTCACTAGTGTAAAACAGCCCCCAGGAGTGCAATTACACAGCCCCTGGGAACATGTTGGGGCAGGACCTGCTGTTTGCCCACCTTGTGACAGTTGGCAGACAAGGCTCACCTGAAATATCGCAATCCAGGCATAGCCAATGTTATCAAAGTTGATGGCTCCCTTGAAGGGGTTGTGCTCCCCAGCAGAGCAGTTGGTGTAGTACTGGTTCCAGTTCACACAAGACGTGTTGGTGGTGTCATTGTAGGAATAATAATCCAGAGTGCACTCCAGGCCCTCTTCCCTCCGTGTCGGGATACTCCGGCAGTAGCGCATCCCGTTCTCCCGGGGCTGGGAGCAGATGAAGGGATTTTCATCTTCGTTCTCTGTCTGGTAGTACCGCTCCAAATCCACTGTGTAGGGGCTGAAAGAGTCCAGACAAGGCTGGAGTTTGCACACCGATTGCAGGCAATCTGGCAAGGAGACAGCTGTAACAGCACAGAAGTCTGATATCTGCTTTTCTGGATCTTAAAGGTATTTTTTAAAGAAGGAATCCCCTTGGACTTGCTGCAGCCCACAGGGTGAGCTGATGTCCTTAACTGGGTTTTGAGAAATTGAGGCAGTGCACTTGGCCCCTCGGCAATCCCTCTGATGGCATTATTAAAAGTTACTCCCTCTGGAAGCACTCTGGCTTTGACTTTAGGAGACTAAGAGAAGGATTCGGCGTGACAGGGCTTCTCTGAAATGTCTTTGCTGCAATAAGATGGAAATCAATCAGTTTAAGCTCCTGTATGTCCTGTCCTTCTGGAGATGCTGAGAATCGTTTAGGGAGACTCCATGTACAAGGACCTCCCAAGATTCCTAAAAATCAGAGACAGGGACTTCATCTGCATTTCACCTTGTCAGTTCAGCCCACAGGTAAGCTCTAAATTCCCTCTGAGGGTGGCCTTACCACAGCAAACCAGGCAAAAATACTCCTCAGGGAGATGAAACAACCCATGGCCAGTCAAAAACTGGCTCCTTGCTCTGCACACACTATCTCCTTAATGCTGCCAAGACTCCCACTAAAACCTGCAAAGATATTTTTAAGCCTAGTTCAGCCCAGTTAATTCCTGCAGAATTGCCTGTAATACCCTTCAAAGCTTATCTAAACCCCTGGAATTCTGGCTCAATTAAACAGCACCCAAACCTGTGGCTCTATTGGATTTACTCGGTGGTGAAGCTGTCCCCCTGTTCTGCTGACATTTACTTAACAGGGACATGTAATGACAGGTAATGACACTTCCAGCCACCCTTCAAGGGCATGACCTGCAGGAGGAGTGGGAGTTGATTAGGAGGTGGGTGAAAGAGGTTGGAAGGTGCCTCGTGCCAGCCTGGCCACAGGAGCAGCAATAACGTGGTCCTGCTGTGTACAGAAAAGAGGCTTTGGGCTTGTAGGATTCCTCCAGCCAGGTGTGAATCCAGCCAGACCCACCTTAGGGAGTCAGCAATCCACTGAAAGGTGACCAGCGTGGCAGAACTTGGCAGAGCCATCAAGGGTTTGCAGTCACCTGCCTTTCTCCAAGCATTTGACAGGAGGGAGGTGGTGGGGAAAAAAGCAGGTGGGTGGAACAGGCATGGAAACCCTGAAAGAGGCTGTCAGCTACCAGATATTTCAAACACTGTCCAAACAGTGCTGCATCAGGCCAGAAAACTGATCACAACAATTCTTTTGGCCTTAAAATTCAGGGATCTGTGAAAATTAACACTTTGGGATAGGGACTATCTCTTGGTCTGAGGCTGAAAAGTATCTAGCATCAAAAATGCACAGTAGTTCCATTAGCTTTTCCTGGGGTTTAGGGGGGACTACAAAAATTGTGGCAATAAACACCACCAGCCGCTGGAGGGGATTCAGACCTGGGCATCTCCACACAGAAAAGGTCACACATTAATGGTATGCTGAATTTAGAAAACCTGAACTCCCATTCTCAGAGGGTTTTTTGGAGGCTTTTAGCAATCAGAGAGGTTCCCAAGTGCCAGCTGAGACTTGAGGACAGCCTGCAAATGCAAATGGCAAATTGTCACAGATTTCTCTGTTCCTGCTGTGTGTGACCAAGCAGGAGTGATGGTGGCATTTAGGAGCAGGGAGCATTTACAGAGGAGAAGGGCTTTTTTAGAGAGCAGATCCTGGAGGGACAGCCTCCCTCAGGCTGGGGAGACCCTGGTGCTGCCCACACAGACTCACATGCTGAAGTTCTCAGGGAGGAAGCAGCGGTTCCTGAGCAAACCTGCCCACAGCTGGACTCCCACAATGCCAAAGATGAAGAAGACAAAGAAGCAGAGGAGGAGGACGTTCCCCAGCATGGGCAGCGTGTCCAACAGGAGCGTCACCAGGATGCGCATACCTGAGGCAGAGGGGAAAAGTTCACGTTGAATTCTCTTGTTCCAGCTATGTCCTCCTGACCTTTTTCTTTCCACTGATACTTTTCCACCTGTATTTCCTTCTATTCTTTTCCATCTATCCTCATCACCCACCTGTGGCTTGTGAACAGTCACAGCTTCCCATCCCCTTTAGCTTCCCCCCAAAGCCCCTGGAACACCCCCTTCCATTCGTGCCTTGCTCCTGGAAACCAGACCTACCTTCCCTGCTCCTCAAGTCCTCTTCTCCGAAGTTTTCTACCAATAATGTTTCCTTTCTTCCCTCACATTAAATTCTGATGTTCTCTTTTGCTCGATCGTATCTCTTTCTCCACTCAGTATATTTTAAAATTCCCTTCCCTCCCTATTTCCCCTCATCTACCCTAAATGGCCTCTCTTCTTTAAAATACAGGACTCTCTCTGTCAGTTAATTCTCACAAGTTCAGGAATGGCCAGTTCTGCAACAAAGACAAATTGATGGTGACTTCAACTTGACATTTACAACAAAAAATTTATTTCATCTGACATCTGTGTAATATTCTGCTCATCTCTCACTTTCTTTCTTTCCTCATCTTCTGCACTCTCTCACTTGCTTATATTGGCTTTTATCTAAAGAAAGCTTTACTGTTGCATCCTTTACTTTCATACTTCAGGAAGACTTTCTTCTCTTATCCTGATGCTGTCACCTCCTTTCTCAGTTTTTCCTCCACTCCTTTACTGGGGAATAACCACCTTGCATCAACTCCTAATTAACTAAAATCACTTTTTGTAGTCATTGCATTGATCATCAAACAAAGCTCATTTTTTATTTTTCCTACATTGCATTTCTATCCCACTGTAACTATGTTGCAGGGAAGACAAGATAAATTACCCAGGATTTCAAAACAAATAAAGTGAATTACATCCCCAGTTAGACAGTGGTGGATAAATTCAGCTGTCCACCACAGCTGGTTCAAGTGAGGATTAAAAAAACCAACATCCATTGCAAACAGGATTCTGAAGCCTCTGTAACGATTGAAACATCAGCAGCAAAGCCAGATTAAGTCCAAGAGTCAGGGGCAGGAAAATAAATAGATCCCAGGCACTTCCAGCATCAGCATAGAGAACTGAAGTTGATTAGTTCTCAACAACACATTGGGCCAGTTCAGATAGGGGAATGCAGACTTGGATTTGATTTGGCTAAAACAGTACTGGATTTGATGACAGGACTGTAGGACTAGGAAAAGGATGCTTCTGGTGCAGTTATATTTAACATACCCGACCCACACAGCACCTGAGAGGGAACAGTGCTCAGTGACTCTCATGGAGCACTGGGATTTGCCCAGCATGGGGCCGTGGGAGGGTTTGTGATGGCCAGTGCCCTCTGGAGCAGCAGGCAATGCCATCCACTGATGCTTAAAGCAGGGCTGAGACCCACGTCCATGACCTGATCCACCAGGACTGAAGAGCTACTACCCATCCCACCCACGTCTGCTTTGGAGGTGCTGGGGGTTTGGGCTGTATGGACCAGCTCTGGGGTCCTCAGCACCTCCCATGGGGCTATCTCCAGATACAACAAGGCTTCCTCATCCCAATTTCTCCAGGGAAGGATGGAGTATCCCAGGGAGGGTGGGAGCAGCATGGCTCAGACCCCACTGCCTGTATTGCCTGGCAAAGGCTGTTGGCTCAGTCAATCCCTATCACCTGCAGCCCTTTAGCATCCTCCTCAAACCCTCTCCAGAGGAGAAAGGAAGCTGTCTGAAAACAGTCCTGGATAACTCCTTGTCAAAGGAGCCTGTCAAAGACAGTGGTGGTGGGACCGAGCACTGCCAGGCTTGGGCAAACGTTTGAGCTGTGATGTAAGGTCAAAGCACCTGGGTTTGCCTTCCCATCTTTGGGGCATGGATGCAGACAGCTAGCCCCAGCAGGAAGGAACAAGGATCTGACTTACTGGGGACCCTGTTAATGGCCCTGAGTGGCCGCAGGACGCGGACGGTGCGGACGGCGGAGAAGCTGACATTCTGCAGGTCCAGGGAATACTCCAGCATCCTGAGAAGGACACAAAACCACAGAGGAGTGTCATGGATCCAGTAGAAAAATGTTAGATTATCAAATATTATAAAGCAAACATTAAATGTCAACCACTCACAGAGGGACTTGTTACTGCATCTCTCCCATCAGGAAAGTTTGCCAGAGGAATTAATTAGGGCTTGTTTGTGTGTCAGGATAAAGTCAATGAGGGGGAATGTGATACACCAGCTCACACAGCCACAGATCTCTCTCTGTCTCGCTCTCTTCTGCTTTGGTTACTGTTTTTGCACAGGGCCAGGCAGAAGCTTCTGAAAGTCGCTGCACACTCCAGAGAGGAAATTTCCAGGCTTAGCCCTGCTTTTATCAATTTTACAGATACTGTAAAATGAATCTGAGTTTGTTGTGCTGAGCACCACCACAGTCCTGAAAGGAAGAACATCTCCTGGTGCAGACCCCTCTGTGGGCCACAGGAGATGAGCAGCACTGGACACTGAGCTCTTCTGCCTCTGCCCAGCAGAGACCCTTCGCAGGTGGGACCAAAACTGGTGACACTTGCAGATAAAAAATGGGACCAACATGGACCTAGGAACCTCCCAGTGCTCCCACTGTCTGACAGGGTTATTTCCCAGCTCAGGACATAGAGGAGAAACATTCACAGGACTTAGTCTAAGGATGCACCTGGATGGCTCCAAGTCCTGGGGTGTCCCAGCACCTCTCATTCTTCTCATGGCACCTTTGCTCAAGCACAACAGAGTCATCAGTCACACCACCTCCAGGACTTTGCTCTCTGGCCATGGGAAGATCTGAGAGCTCTGCCCAGAATATTCTTGAAGAGGCTGAGCCAGGCAAAGGTAAGGAAGAAAACGCTGAGGCTCCCTGGACAGTCAGGCTCCCACTGCCACAGGCAACCAAAGCATATTAATCTCTTCTGAAAATTCCATCTCCAAACAAGCTGGGTGGCTCCCTCCCTCCGACTCTGATGGCTAGAAGCCTAACTTCCAGCCTGAATTTATTCAGGACAAGCTCATATCCCTTTGTTCTTATGGCAGCACTGTCTTTAGAGTAGCTTCTCTAGCTGTTATTTGTCCCTGATGTTTATCCACCCATGTATTTATGGAGGACAAAGCACAGCCTTGATTTTGCAAAGTCTTCTCTCAGCCTTGATTTTGCAAAGTCAAACAAATCAAGTTCTTCCAGCCCCATCTCACAGACAGGCTCTCTGCTTCTCAGTCACAACCTTCTTCCATGCTTGCCCCAGAATGAATTAATCTCACCTGATTAGACACCAGGTTTCTGGAGGAGGTTTTGGTCATTCCTTGCACCAAGGCTGTGCCTTTCCTCCCTGCTGGAAATCCTGCAGGGTCCATCAGTGCTGTGTTGGGTTTATCACAGCTGCAGCACACTGGAGGCTTCTGCTCTTGCTGTGATCAGCCAAACCCATTCTCCTCCCTCCTGGCCTCCAGCAGGTGAGGGGTGCCCCAGGGTGGAGAAGGCTCCCTTTCCAGCCCCCAAATAACCAACTCCATGTTAAATGCAGTGAGGCTTTACCTGATAGGCTCTGAGGAGAATGATGGTGATGGTCAAACCATATCTAAGCTTAAAATAACCTCAATATATTCCTCTCTGCTTAGCTGACCCCCACAGCAATGGGACAGTCCCAGGAGATGGAGGCTGGACAGGCACATATGGATACTGCACATTTGTTCTCAGCCACTGACCAGAAAGGAAGGCAGTGTATTCACAAAATCCCACCTGACCTGGGGGTAGAAAACCAGCCCATCCCTCAGTGCACAGGACTCCCTGCATTGGGAAGCTTTGCCTAAGGTGAGGAGAGGGAGAGTGGCTTCCCTGGCTTTCATTGCTGTCAAGTTTCACTTGCTGTTCAAAAAGATTTCTGTGTGGTTGGCAATATTCAGAAAAAAGCACATATCAAACATACAGCTTTTCTTTCATCCATTATTAAAACACAGGCTGACAGCAAAATTCAGAGCAGCACGTGCTTACATGCACCAAGACAATTTTCTGATTAATGACAGCTCCAGACGCACTTCCAGAGCTGTGAGTGCTTGTAAGCTGCAAAGCACATGCTGTAAAATGCATTTTGATTTAACTTATCAAAGAACAATTATAATGCCAAGTGCAAAGGAACAAGCCAAACAACAACCCAGAGGCTTGAGCAAACACTTGAACACCAAGAGCAAGAATGCAGCCTCCTGCCTGTGCTGCTGGGCACTGCTACCAGAACTGCTGTTGCAGCACTGCCAAGCTCAGCCCCAGACACAGACTACAGGGTCCACACCTTGCTGGTAACCAACAGCTCCAGTGCCTTGAGAGAACTCAGTATTTGAGAAAAAAATGTCAGTAAAGCTCAGTCACTAAAGAGCAAGTCCAGTGAGAACACCACCGGTCCCCAGCTCTAAGGTCACTTCCCAAGGGAAGGGGAAGCACGGGAAGAATCAATCCACATCCCTGGCAGGGGAAGATACTCAGGGAGAGCAAATGTCAGGATGTCACCAGCTGGTGAGGTGACAGGTACATTTACCAGCATATATAGCATTTATGCATTGGAAATCTGCAGTGTAAAAGGATTGAAGCTCCAATTCAAATGTCATCTCTGCTCAGAGGGGAAGGCATGATGCCTGTCAGCGCCGCTGCCACCAGCCTGGTGCCCAGCCAAGTTAAAGGCTCAGAGAGAAATTCAGCATTAAATAGGATGGATTCGCAGCTCGTCAGGGTGATCAGCAGCCCCCGATCACTGGAGTTATTCAGAAGGAAAGCGGAAATATTTAGGACTTTCTAAGAATAAAAGTGGAGCATCTGCAAAGCCAGACATACAACGGGCTGCTGGTGGGAGGCAGAGGGAGCTGATGCAAACCTTTGGCAAATGCTTCTCCAAGCAGGAAAACTCCCAGAGCTCAGCTGACAGGCAACAAGAATGGCTCAAGATGGACCAGGCAGGTGAAACTCATTCCTATTCCACCTGCAGACAATGAGTTGGAGCATGCTGGGGGTTACCTCATGTAAAATGCAACGCAGTGGGAAGGATTACCAGAGTGCAATGCCAGGCAGCAACCCTGAGGCAAAGGGCTTTCAAAAGTGATGCTCAGGGCATCACAGAAAGGGTTCAAGGGGCTATGCTTCCCCAGGGAGTCCCTAACAGAGCACAGAAATTCCAGCGAAGTCCTTCCCACACCTAGCCAGCACTTTTTTCTCTGCAGCATCCTGCTCTCAGCCTGACTCTGCTCCCATCCCCAGGATCACTCCTGCTCAGGAAGTAGAAGGTGTTGTGAAAACCTGGCAGGGTCACACAGAGAGTTTCTGCTGAGGGCACTTTCCAAGGAAAGCTTGAACTCTCCCCTGTCACAGCTGGGTGCTGGGGATGCTGCACAACCAGACGATGTGACCAAGGTCACCAGAGGGACCGGTGGCAAAGCAGCAGTGGCTGCAGGCAGGGCCACCCCCAAGGGCTGCCCACCCCTGACACACTCAGAGCCCTGCTCTGCTGGGGAGAGATAGGCTGAGATTTATTCCGTGTTAAAAAGCTTCCAAAACTGGGCATATAGTCACCCTTTATCTACAAAGCACAGCCATCAGTGGGTGATATTAAGCCACTGGTGCTGGAAAAGACAAGGGGAAATTATTTAGGTGGCGTTGTATCTTCAGAAAGCTGGAATGAAATTTGCCCCGCCTCTCCCAGCTCGGCTGTGCTCCGCTTTCACTCAGCGGCTGCATTTGGAGCCTTGCGAGTCTCACCGCATTCGTGGGTGTTGCTTAATTTTAAAAATACTCATTTCAATCAAGCTGAACAGAAGAAAAAGAATAGCACACAGAGAGCATGAACCCTGCAGCCTGCTGGATCTGGCTGCACCATGTGTCCCAGCCAGGACACTTGACTAATGAGGCTTTTGAAGCAGCAGCAAGTTCAGCTGAAGAACTGAAAGAAACTAAAGAATTACCTTTTAAAAAATCCTAAAACTTAAAAAAACCTCCAGGCTTTTCACAGGTGGATTTGAGTCAGCTCAGCTGTGAGGAAGGCTGCTGAGGGCTTTCTTTTACCCAGCAGGTTTCTGTGAGTCAGGGATGCAGCTTGCTCGGGATGCTCTGCTCCCAAGGCTGTGGGAAGGCAGCATGGAGCACCCACAGCCATGAATTTCATCTGTGCCCAGGTCTTGGCTACCCTTTTTCCACCCAAAAGGAACTTAAAACATTAAATTGCACAGCTCAGCCCCAGATATCGAAGTCCTGGAGGTTCATGTTGATGAGTATTGGCTTGATGTTGTTCTGGCACTTCTAAGAGCACAAAGCACCTAATTTGGGATTATTTAGGACACAGAGGAGGCTCCCAGTTCCCAGGACACTCATACCCCTCCTGGAAAGCCCAGGAGAGGGCCAGGCTCCTGGGAGCAGGTTTGGTGCAGCTTTCCCTGCAGCCCAGAGGGGCTGTGGCTGTCAGTGGCTGCACATTGGGTAATTGTGTGTGCAAATCAGGCTCTTACACGGGCAATTACACCACGGTGCTGCTTGGGGTGCCCAGGCTGCACACAGGGCACTGCTGCCACGTCCTCATGTGCTGCTCCTCAGGTCACATGGATCAATGGAGGCAGAGGGGGTGAAAAAGCAACATCCATCCTGCCTCCCTGTTAGTTTTGCTTTTAAGGGATGAAGAGACTAATGGGGGAAAAACAGCCTTTGCAGTGGGAGGCTGTAGCAGGGGCTCCTGTAGGCAGTCCCACACCAGCTCTTTCTTCCCTGTGTCTGAAGCAGGGAGCTGAAACAGCCCCTGATCAGCCTCGTACAGCTAAATGCCCTTCAGAGGAGCCCTGCCTGCCTGGGGAGGACCTGGTGCTGTGGGGTGAAGGCAACATGCTGGAAGCTTCACCAAGAGCACCCAGCACCCAGGGATCTTGCTCTGGCTGCTGCAGCCATGGGATCACAGCTCCCTGCAGAGGCCCATCTGGCACCATAGCCCCCCTTCCAATTTCTGAGCTAAAGAGCTTTTCAGACCCCATCCAGATTTAGATGGAGCAGGGATAGAGTGGGGGCTGTGGCATCCCTTTCTCTCCTGTCACCTATGAACACAACAGGGCTTCCTGCAGCCTATTTCATCCCTGAAATTCAGCACTCAAAGCCAGGAGGGAGAAAGACATCCTTAAGGTTGTTTATGAAGGCTTCAGTGGAGCTTGCTGTTTGATACAGCCTTCCACAGAGACAGAAAAAAATCATAACGACAATTAGAAATGTTCAGGAAGCAAAGGGAGGAAGAAGTGGTGTCTGTTCCTGAATTAAGCAGCCTGCCAACCACCTCCAGCCCCAGCTCCTCTTCAGTGGTAAGCAAAATATTCCAGAAGCGTTTAACTTTCCTACAAGGTCTTTGAAGAGGCTCCTTACCATTACAATGAGCAAAGCACAAAGAGGGCTCTTCAGTCTTGGCCAAACAACTGACTGAGCCTGTAGTAACCACACACCCACACAGCTCAGAGAAGGGGATGATGCACAGCCCTGCTCGGTGGGGAGCAGA
Organism: Dicaeum eximium; assembly: GCA_013396995.1. Taxonomy (NCBI): domain Eukaryota; kingdom Metazoa; phylum Chordata; class Aves; order Passeriformes; family Dicaeidae; genus Dicaeum; species Dicaeum eximium. The sequence continues at coordinate 193,149 of VWZP01006521.1, read as the reverse complement.
ATGTGGACACAGGAGGGCAGAGAGGAGCCCCATGAACTCTGACAGCTCCAAATTATCCCCAAATATATCTCAAAATATAAAGCTCTCTCACAGGAAAACAATAAACCATTAGAGATTTTTGTTGTTTTGGGGTTAGAATCATAGAATAGAATCATAAAATCTCCTGAGCTGGAAGGGAACCACAAAGATCAAAGCCTAGTTCCTGTCTCTGCACAGGATAACTCCAAAATCACACCATGGGCTTTTTTGATGAGGATGGCTTAAAGCTCATTTCAATCTACATGGATGCAGAGGTCATGGGAGTCCTTATCTGAACAAAGCCAGAACAAGCTCTGTTCCTGCAAGCTGCTGGGACTGCAGCAAAGTGAGGAGCTAGGGCTGGCTCCAGCTGAGCAGAAGGGAGACTTCAGTCTGTGGCTCCCCTCTTCCCACAGGCTGAGCAGGGAAGGTGCTCCTTGCCCTGACAGGATGATAGTGGATGCTGGGTCCTACAGAGGCCAGGGAGACACCAAGGCAGGGCACATCTCCATCCCACAGCTCTGCCTTACCAGCCCAAGCCTCAGTCAGCATTAAACCCAAACCACTTCTGCATATTTTGGGATGCATCCATCCTCAGTACATCTGTGTCTTATGTTGGGAGAGGTCAGAATGATATAAAATTATCTTTAGAGGGCGAGAGCTGCTTGCAATGCCTGTTAAACTTCAAAGTGCTCTCTCGCAAGCAAACTCCCCAAATCCCCTCCTCTAAAAATAATGCAACATAATTATGCCATTCATCACTTTTTTTCCCCTCCTCTTTTTCCCCACACAGCTCTGTAACCTACAGCCAAAGCTGTGTTTCCCTAAGCAGAGTTTTGATAATACAGCACTATTCTCATCTCCGGCAAGTTTTACTGTAATTACAGAGATGTGTTGCAGACATTACACACTCTATAATTAGCACTAATTGCATTACATTGTCACAAAGAAGTCATTTACACTCCATGAGTTCATGAGATTGGTCTGGATAGTTTAACAGAGATGAGGAGCACTTAATGGCATCCCATGGAAGTGGCCAGCAGGAGCAAGCACAGCATCCAAGAGACTCTCACAGAACTCCAAGAGGCAGCTTTGGGGCAAAAATGCACAAAAGGGCTTCTACACAATGATAACCTCTGTCAGGTCTATAAAGTTCTCAGAGAATGGGGAAGATGAAATGCTACAAGTTGGGATTTTATTTTTTTTTTTGGGGGGGGGGGCAGTGTGGGTTAAAGCCTGTTCTAAAGTGGTGGCTGGGAAGGATTTCTATGAATGCTGTGCCTGTGGGACTGTACAGCCCCAGTATTACATGCTTTCCCCACCTGATGCCCCACAGATAGAGTTTGCTGCTTCTCTTCTCCCCTGACATCACTTTCTGCAGCCCATGAGAAGAGAAGTGGCAGGGAAAGCAGGAGAGCTGGAGCTCAGGGCCCTGCTGGGTGCTGGGGAGCTCACACTGTGCTGCTGCTTCCCTCCTCCCACGTCTTGCACATCAAGGGCAGAGAATAAATATGAAGGTAGAAACAGAATTGCTTCATTGTGGTCACCAGGACCACATGGAAACCTCAGTCTCCTCCCCTGGCATTTACTGGGGAACCTGGTTGAGACCCTTTTGTGAGACCTCCATAAAAACATGACTGGCTTTATCTGGTATCTAAGCAAACCCAGTTGGGTTTGAGGATTGCCCTGGCACACACTCTCCAGGGCCCCAGTTTGGCTCTGGCCTCTTTTCTGACACCTGCTCAGATGCAGGATTCCTCCATGCAGAGCTCATCCCTTGCTCCTGTGCTCTGCTGTGCCCACCATGGGCTGGGGGCTTGCCCCATCTGGGAACCAAAGTGCTGCACTAAGGGATACCTGAGGGATTTCCCTCTGTCTGGTTGGGATTTGACCCTGCAGCACTTACAGTGTTTTTTACTTATATCTTAGGTCTACTAAGGGCTTGAGCCCTTTATTTTTTTTCTCTGCTACAGCAGTGTCCCATTCCTGCAGCCCCTTTACCTTTCCCTGGCACTCAGCAGGCTCTGCAGGATTGCAGCAATGCTCTGAGTAGGATGCAGCACTCCAGGATGGATGGACCAGGATTGGAGGAGAGCAAAAGGGCACAAAAGGGAGCAGAGAAAGCCAGTGCTGGAGGAGGAGAGGCTCTGCTTTGTATTTAAATCCAGTAAGATCCTTTGCCAGATGAATTGGTTTTGATGGGGCCCAGATGGGAACAGTTCATGCACATAAAAGAAAGAAAGAGCCACCACTTAGTAAGAGGCAAAGCAGAAGGCATGAGAAGGTCAGGCTGCCATGCTGAAAAAAACTTCTGCAGCAAAAAAAGTCTCTGCATGATGGGGATGGGGGAGCAGCTGCTGTAGGGGGATCTGTGCCATGATAGGGCTCTGCCCAGGAAGGAGATAACTTTTACACACCCAAACACCTGGCCAGGTGCAGCAGGCATGCAGAGATTTCTTTGCTTAAGCAAAGAGAAGTGTGATGTTTTGGCATAGGAATAAGGATGGTCCCTGCTGGTGTCCCTCTAGAGTGAGGTCCCATCATGGTGGGCTCCCCACAGAAGGACATCAGGAATAAGTCTGGCTCCAAAGGTTTTGCAAGATCAACAGGCAAAGGCAGGAGCAGGCTGGAAGGGCAAGGTGGCAGCACCCCACCCCAGAGGAGGTGGGAACAGCCCAGCATCTGTGACCATGCTTCCCCAGACGAGATGTCTGGCCTCGCTGGGTTGGGCTCTTCATCACGATTAATTCCAGTATAAGACATAATAAACAAGAAAAAATAAAGGTGGCTTAGCAAGCTCCAGCACTTGGATGTGCTGTGGGTGTCTACAACCCTACCAGACCTGACTGGACCTGTGGTTCCCTCTTGTCCAGCATTCTATCACTGTTGTGCCTAACATTGCTTAGACATTTCAGGAGGAAACCCTGAGCCTTCTTCTAAACTGAGGCTGGTGGGGCTGGAAAGGAGGAGGTTGTGGCTTCCTGCAGGACACAGGTTTATGGGGACAATTATAGCTCCTGGGTCTGAAGCTCTGAATCTTTTCACCTCTGCAACAATGAATTTTTCAAGCCAAGGATGCACTGTGAGACCTGACAGCTCAGTTTTACTTCTCCCAGCTGACCAGCAGAGGCATGGGCCATGTCCCTGTGAGGCCAGCAATGGACCATAAGCAAAACTCATCAAGGTGTTGCCCTTTCTTGGACCACACTAAGCCCATGCCAGCAAACAAGCTGGGAGGGGCCTCTGTTTCTTTTCAAGAAAATCTAGTAAATTTGATCAAAAGAGGCAAACCCCAACTGTTTTCCCAAAAGTCTTGGGGCTCTTGGGGCAGGGAGGGGAGGCAAGGGCCAGCAAGAAATTTGTGTGTCAAAGAAACTCAGCTCAGTGGCCAGCGGCCAAGGAGGTTTCATGTGGATTTCCAGCCTCTGCCAGGAGACTCTCAGATGCTGGAAGAGCCTTTAATTCAAACCAGGTGCTCTGAAAGGAAAACACTCAGAAAGGCGAACTTGATCACTTTCTCTCAAGGAAGGAAAAGGTACAATAATGAGGGCAATCATGCACGTTTCAGTGAATGATCCTTCCTGGCACAGCCCTCCATGCTCCCAACTGCCCACTCCAACCATGGAAACTGAAACCTTTGGTGGGCCGGAGGGAGGAGAGCCAAGCCCAGTACCCAGCAAAGGAGCCCCAGACTGGTCAAAATCTACCACAAACAACTTTTGTCACCCTGCCCTGCTCTGTCTGTGAGCTGAGCATCAGCTCTCCCTCAAGCTACTGAGAGCACCAGAGGGGCAGCTGCAGCTCGGGAGGGATCCCTGCTGGGAAGTTGGGATGGACAGCACTGACACCGACACCTGGCAGCTCCCAGCCCTCACTGCTGCGAGCCAGCTGCTCCCCCAAAGCCAGAGCAGAGCCAGAAATAACAACAGAGAGACTCAGGAAGAAGGGGACCTGCCTCCCCAGGCCTACCCTGCAATGACGATGAAGAAGTCCAGGCGGTTCCATGTGTCTCCCAGGTAGCATTTCTTCCCAAAAATCCCCAGCGCAATCATTTTGACGATCATTTCCACAGCAAAGAAGGCAAAGATGAAGTCATCAAAGCTCTGCAAAAGAAAGGAAGGGAGAAGGGATGCTCCTGCACACTTACACCAAGGGAGGGAATTGGAAACCTGAGTCCAGCAAGGTCTCCTCTTGCATCTCTAAAAGCCTGGGAAGAAGCTGTGGTGAGAGCACCCCTGTGTCTTCCTCAGCCCAGATGGTCCAACAGCAGCCATAGGGCCAGGATAATGGGGCAAGTATATTTTGGGCTCTGCTTTCACTGACCACTAGATGATTGGCCTTTTCCAAGCTCTCCAATAAAGGCTTGGCTAGGCTGGGGCTGGCACAGCCTGGCAGGGGCTTTGTCTGGCAGCACTGCATGTTCTCATCTGAGCACCAAAACCAGCATTTTGCAGGTGCTCACGGGACAGACAGTGCAGGCAGGACCTGCCATCCTGGCACACCACAGCACCATAGCTGGAGCCAGCTCAGTCCTTCCCTCTCCAAATGAACCTGAGGCTGCTGTGGAGCTCGCAGCAGCACGGGGCTGTACCTGGAGGATCCTGCAGCGCGGCGAGTCGCAGGCGATGTCCTCACAGGGGTGGAACATGCCCAGCGTCACACAGTTGAGCAGGATCACCAGCATGCTGACCCTCTCAAACCACCTGCACACACCTGTCAAGGAGGCAACAGACCCAGAGGTGCATCCACAAGAAGCCACATGTGAATTGGAAAGCTTTTCCTGCCCTTTATGGCCAGGAGCAGACCAGCTTCCCTGCATTAGGTGCTGTCTGGGTTTACATGTTGAGCTACCTGCACGTTCCCCCCATGCTGCCATCAGTGCCTACAGCTGATGTGGAAACCACTCTAAAATGGAAGTTGCATGGCAAGAGTGCTGAGTGCTGATGTGATGGATTAAAACATTTTATTAAATGAGCTATATCAACTTTTAGAAAAAAAACTTTAAAAATCCCACACCATTAATTTCCTCTCCTAGAGTTTTACGGAAAAGCACTTTAACAACATTACAATTTCTATTAACCATGTCACAGCTTATCCCAGGGGTGTTTCCCTGAAGCCACTGCTTGGACTTTCATTCCCAATCCAAATTAAGACTGCCAAAACCATTATTGAACTGCCTAAAAGCCTTTAGGTGAGGGCCAGCAGAGTCCATTCCCTACCCTGCCTCCTGCCTCTCAGAGCAATTTTTAAAGAGCTGAGCTGCTGGGACAGATGTTGGATGCGCTTTTGGGGAAGAATAAAGTGTACTGCTGCAACACATCCTCACAGGGATGGTTCAAACCTGGTACCCAATTCCTGCATCCTTCTGGAGGCATTTCCAGGAGCACAGAGATGGGAAATCCAGGCACTGGTTCAGTGTGGTGCTGGGATTATCTTCGAGCCTAGCACGAAAAACACCCTCTTGAGTGCCAGAACCCACAGACAGCAGGGCCATGCTCCTGCCTGAGTGCAAGCAGCAGCTTCTATGCTCCAGGAAAACAAGCATGGCCCTTGTCAGACGAGGGTTCTCACTGCAGCACAGCAGCAGAGGGTGGTGAGGAGCCCGTGCTGTAGCGTTATCTGCCTGGGTGAGGTGAGGATGAATCAGCAGGTGCCTCCCCACAGGGCACACGGGCCTGAGGCTGGCAGCTCCTGCCACCCATCCTGGGCGAATTCCTGGAAAACCACATGGGGCTGAGTCATGGTTTGGTTGTCGACAATCTGGATCTTTTAATCAGGAGAAATGTTTACAGGATATTGGGATAGACATTCCAGGTGTCAGGTTGGGGCTATGGGCTGGGATATTTAGCCTAAATATACCCTGTGGGGGCAGCCAGAAGAGGGGGCAGCTACTGAAGGGAATCCCCAGCTTAGGGGGCTGGGAAGATCCCTGAGCAGAACCAGCCACGTCCAGGGCTCTGCCAGCAAGGAGCTGCAAAGCCCTTGGGAACATAAAGAATTAAAAATCACCCTGTATGATCCCAAAGGGGTGACAGAAGGAATGTCACCTGCATAGGCTGTGCAAGATATGTAGCAGGGAAGGAGGAGGTCCCAGGAGAGCTGGGTTGGTTGGGTCAGAACCTGCAGAGACAGATGGACAAGTCCCCAGACAATCAAAGATCCATTCAAATTCTTCTGTGGCAATGGACAAGAGCCTTCACTGGATGTGGATCTCCTGTACACTCCATCCCAGCTGGGGGTGCTTTTGCCCCAGTGGGCAGCTGCTGATGATGGCTGAGGACTGCAAACTCCTGGGCAAGCAGGGATGGGCACACAACCATGGTGGGCGTGAGGTTAGAGCCACTCTGATCTCACCTCCTCCCTGTCCAGGACCCAGCACAGCCCTAATGCTCACCCAGGGCAGATGGGCAGAGCCAAACCCACCACAGCCCCATGTCTGGCACAGAGGGATGAGCAAGGGCTGAAAGGGAAGAGCACAGGACAGCACCAAAACACCCTCCCCGTCCTTCCTTGTGTGCCACAGTCTGCAGGATGCCTCAGATGCCCCTCAATACTCATTAGAGGGCTGGCACTGGTACCAGTGACTGGTTGCAAGTGGAGGGAAGCCAGGAGAGTATAGCCCCCCAAGATGCCACAATCTGCCCCACACAGGGCACCAGCTGTGGCCAGCAGGGAGATTTGGGGACCAGCACCACGTCTGTACCCCCAAGAGGGTCCCCATGGTAAAGCCAGCAGCCCCTCCCTGCCCAAATACTGCCCCAGGCCAGACCCTCCCATCTTGGCACAGCCATGGCCTCCCCCTGCTGCCCACCCTGGCCATGGTGAGGGTCCCCCCATCCCATCCTGTTCCCCCCTCTCAGGGCTGCCCTGCACATCCCAGCTTGTCTTGCAGGAACAAACATCTGCAGGCAGGAAAACAGCCTGGAGAGGGAGGGGGACCCAGGGAGCAGGAGGGGTGTTTATTTGCTGAGGGCAGAGGTTTTTTAGCCCAGATTTAACTTCAGACCATTTATCAGCACATTGCTCCCTGGAGCACATACATTTCAGTCCAATATAACACTTCATCCTGATTAAATATTCCCGGGACAGGCACCCCAGCAGTGCCGAGGGCAGTATGTTAATGTGCAGCTGATAGATCAGAAGGCTGGGGGAGTGTGTTATTTTTTTTTCCCCTCTTTTTTTTCCAGCTGAATGAAAATTCAAGCTCTTTCTTCTGCTAATGGGATTTTCAGAGGCACACAAAGTGCTGCTGGCTATGGCTTTGTAGTGACCCTCCTTTGAGATGAGAGGCTGACAAAGGGGAACTCTTCAATTAGCAAAAGCAGAAGGTGCTTTTTTGAATGCCTCTCACTGCTGCAGGGCAGGCAGGGAAGGGGCAAAGGGGCTTTGGGGAAGCACCAGAGACAGTGTTGGTCCCTGGCCAGCAGTTCAGGTGAGGAGGAGAATACTTGAAAGGAGAGGCAGAGGTGGCATTGCCACCACTCAGTGTCAAGCTGAGCCCACAGCCCTCACGACATGAGATAAATGTTTGCTGGGAGCAGAGCTGGCCTTCAGGGTCCTGCCCCCTCCCCACACCAATCAGGGCTGATATCTAAAAGAAAAAGGATTATTAATGGGGTTCATGCCCACACAGCAGGTGATCACCCCATGGGTGTCAGAAAGTCACCACTTTTAAGGGTCGCCAGCTCATCCAATGTATTCTTAAAAATCCACATTTTTACCATCAACGTGCTCAAGGCAGGCAGCCAAAATCCTCACAGATTCTTTTCAACTAAAAAAAAAAATCTGTTTCTGCCACACAGAAATTTGCAGTAACACTTCTGCTGTAACCTGACTCTTAAAATTCATAAGATAGACAGAACAAAAGAAAAAAAGAAGGAAAACTTCCAGAAGTCACTCATTTGTTATGAAAGGAGCCCCTTTCACAGAGCAGGAGCCTTCAGCCCCTTCCCATCACTGGTGCTACCTGCCCACACTCCACAGCACCTGACCTTTCATAATTAAGAGGCAATAGTCCCAGATTCAATTAGCCAGCATTACCCAGCCTAATCGAATTAAAAGAGAAAGATATTGCATTATGCTTGCTATGATTTGGTTGCAGAAGTTTGGCTCAAATTCACCAGTGAGTGAATTAAATCGCGATGTGCTGCTGAAGGGCACCAGTAGCCAGGTGAGATGCTCTGTCCAGGTGCTCTGTCCATCCTGGACTCTCTCTGAGGAGCTGGAGCACATGCACTGCTCCTGGTGGGCCCTTTGGCTTGGGGGTGAGGATAGCAGGCACCCTGTGCCCCAGAGATGGGGGTCCCTTTCCCTGGGGAAGTGCCACTGACCGAGCTGAGTAGGGAGGGGAGCGTTTGGTGATGCTCTACAGGGACATACACTCTTCTATGGGATTAATATTTATTTCTTTCCTTGATGCTTTGCTGTTCCCAGGTAGCTCCCACCATTCCCCCTCTCCTCCTTCCCTGTATCCCTCTCTCTCCCTCCCTGACCCCTCCTTCCACTCTCCAGGGAAGCAGCAGCTCCGAGGACAGGTCCTGCCACTGCTGGGCCATGGGGTGGGACAGCCACAGGCAGCGTGATGGGAGCAGGGCTCCGTGGGCAGGGGGGGATAGCCCTGCATCACCAGGGGCTGCAGGTTTGTACCTGCAGTGAAACTCAACCATAGCAATGCATCAAACCCCCTGGATCCAGACTGGGCTCTCTCTGCTGCCTGTTTTTTAGGGCAAGGAGTCCTCATTTTGACCCAGGGATCACATCCAGGACCAAGTCCCCCATCAGCCCCCACAGCCACCACTTCTGTGCCAAGAGAAGCCTTCACTCACTGGGACAGGGGCTGGGATTTGACAAATGTGTGGAAAGCGCTGGCAAGGCCTGGAAATTTTTGTGCAAATGTGATGTGAAAATTGGGTTAAAATGACAGCCTTCCCCTGCAGTGTCACCAAGTCCCACCAGCTTAAGAGTGACACCGGGATAAGCTGCAGACATTAATGAGAGTGGAGTTTTAGGCTTCATTCATATCATCAATTCCAGAAATAACCCCTTTGACAGAAGCATAATGGCACTTCCAGGGCCTGGCCTTTGGGGGGGTGGGAGAAGTCAGGGACTAAAATCCTAAAACATTAATGTAGGCCGTTTCCAAGTAAAGTTAAAAGTCCTCAGAATTAATCTGCCTCACAGATGGAAATAATAACCCTTTACCAGCTTTGCCTCTGACTGCACCAAGCCAACAGGAAAAGGTTCTTCATGTCATGCCCAGTTAAAGGTTATAGAATTCCCATCACAGGCCTGGACATTTAATCAGATTTCTTTTTCCTACCACATTTCTTCAAAAGCAAGACCAGCCTCTGTGTTTTGCTTTTAGCACTTGCAGGAAGCATTTCCACCTCAGCAATGTGGGTGCAGCAATGCCAGAGGTGGTCTCAAAGTATCTCTACCCAGTGAATCCATTCCCTGACCTGCAGCCCAGCACTGGCAGGGATCTGCCCCCGGGGTCATTGTAACTCTTACCCTACAGCTTTGCCCTCCCAGGTGCTTTTCCAGGCCTGCTCCCACCTGTCCCTCTGAGAGACACAAGCTCAGGCTGAAGCAGGGAAGATGCTGCAGGTTTACAGCCCTTCCTGCAGCATCACAGCACCAAAGCAGCAACAGACCTGCTTTTCCCTGGCAGGATGGAAAAGCCACTGCAGGCACAGCAGCCCCAGCACGCTCATGGTGTATGTGTGATGGAGCTCTTGCCTCCTGCCCTGCACTCTGCAGGGATTTGTGCCAGATGAGTCCCATCGCCAGGGCATTCCTGGAAAGCAAAGCTGAGAAGCTCCTCCAGTGGGGCTGCACAAAAGGGTTTAAAAATTCAAGTACTGCTCAGAGAGTGTTTCCATTTCCAGCGTGTGGGAGCCTGCCCCATCCTGGGTCATTGCAGCTGGCAGGCTGAGGACACACTGCCATAAGCTGGCATGACCCTAGTGAGCCTGGCACATCCCCATCCACAGGCTCTGAGCTGGGAAAAAGCCAGGCAGGAGCATCCCTGCCTCATCACTGCTCTGCAGCTCTTCGAAACCGCTTCCCTCCCAGCGCAGACAGACGCAGGAGGTTCTTTTAATTCATGCAGCTTCACAATTAAACCTGGGAAACCAAAACAGGGCAATTATTCATGGCAGTGCTTTTGGAAATGTCGTCTTTAATTCATTTTGGCTTGCAGATGTTCAAAGGGATGCACTGCTGGCTGCTTCCCTCTGCCATGAAAGGCAGCACTCTGCTCCCATCCTGGCAGGACACGGAGTCTCCAGTGGCCCCGTAACACAGAAAAGGGACTGTAAAGCCCAAAAGTGGAGGAAAAGGAGGATTTCAGGGAGCAATCATCTTATCATTCTTCTCCCAAGGACTTAGAATCAGCACTGTCAGCTGCAGGCAGAGATGCTCTCCTCTGCCTGTGAGATGCAGCCACCTCTTAAGGGAGAGGAAGGATTTGTTCAACAGTGTGGAGGAGCCCTGTTCAGCCACCCAAGTGATGAGACAAAGAATGGTGCCATATTTAGAGGGGATGGAGAGTGACAAAAATGGTTGCTTGGTAAAAAAAAAAAAAAAAGAAACCCTGATGAGGTTCTTATTTGTCTTACAGTTTTGGTATTGTTTCCTGATAACCTTTTAAATTTCTACTTTAGGGGGTTTTTTCCAGCAACCAAAAGGGTTTAAAATCTTATTGCTTAAAGAGAGAAAAAAAGAGTGAAGATATAAAAAATCCTGCAAGCTGAGTGACTTGCATAATCTCCAAACTTAAGGAGCTGGAGCTTTTAAGAAAAGCCCTACATATCGCTTGCAATTAACTCCTGAGTTGGGAGGGCTTGGCTGCTGGCAGCCTGGCTCTGGGACCAGCAGCTGCAAGGATGAGTGCTTCAATATAATAAATATAATAAATATAATAAATATAGTAAATATAGTAAATATAGTAAATATAGTAAATATAATAAATATCATATCATATCATGTCAAGCAAGAGCACTTTAAGCTAAATTTACTTTGGCTTCTCATCCCAGTCCTTCCCTCCTCCTCATGCCTATCTCAGCACCAAAAGCAGTGACCAAAACAGCCCAAAATGAACTGGTGCAAAGGGTCAGTGCACGGCCCCAGCCCTGGTGCAGCAGGATGGGTCAGGTGGGAGCCCCATGGAGTTCACCAGCTCTTTAAGCAGCCAAAGCCATGTGTTGGCACCCCAACTCCCACTGCCCTGCATCTCCTGGAAAGAAGAGCAGAAGAGAAGAAGGTGAAGCTTCACTTGCCCAAACTGAGCTCCACAGAAGCTTCAACTTCCCCTGAAACTCCCTCTCCCAACAGTTTGGCACCTTCAGCTAACATTTGGGTGGCTCAGGGACAGGTGCTCCTCCCATTGATGCCACCAGATTGGGGCTGGAGAGCTGGGAGTGTGTCCCCATGCTCTGCCCAGACCTGTCCCTCCCAGCTCAGCCTCTGCACCAGCCATCAGCCCCTGTGACAGGACCAGGGGATGGCTCCCTCCCAGCAGCTCACACGTGGCATTAACAAAGATGTTGTCATGAACAGTAAAATCCTGCCTAATGGGCAGCTCTTTCACAGGGAGACAGGGGCTACCAGTTAAAATACTCTCAATATGCCAAAGCCATTGCTGAGGCTCGATAACTTATTTAAGACCTTTTCCCCCACCACGCTTTAAAAAGTGCAGTGGATGGACACTAAACCCCCAGATATATGTATATTTAAACTCACTCACTGTAAATGTGCCTTAATTGCACCTGCCTCTGAAGTTCAGCAGTGCCAGCTGCTCTCCAGGACACATCCACAACACCCAGCAGTGTCCCCCGCTCACAGTGCACAGCCCCAGCCACACTCCAGGATGGAGGAAAACCCATGGAAACCCAGGGAAATGCTGCAGCATGTGCAGAGGCATCTTCCCCTGCTGCTTACACAGAGCAGCACCTCATGCAGAAATGCCAGAGGCATCTCTTCCTCACTAAGAGACTCTGGATATTTGGGATACTAATAGGTTTCTGCCATCCGTGATTCTGCTTGCTGCTACACTCAAGACAAAAACTGTTATGCAAGGCTGCCTAAACAAGTTGCAGTGAAATCTTTGTAACATCCTACACCGACACATAGTTGGGATATGTCACATATTTGTCTTATTTTGTTCCTTCTTTGTCCTTTTTTTAGTCTCCTTCTACTTTCCCCCCTTGGAAGTACGCTGGTTCCCATGGAAACAGTGATGTTATGGGTATGGACAGAGCTCCAGTGACGTCCACAAGTTCAGTATAAAAGCAGATTTATGTAACAGTTGGTGAAATGAAGGAACTGAATGGATGGCTCTGCACGGCCACACATGTGGCACCAGGGCTGCCGTGCCAAGGAGGTTGTGCTGGTCAGACAAATTCACACTGGAGGGGGAAAGAATGACAGGACAGGGAAGAGGAGTTCCCAGACTAATGGAAAGATGGATGAGGATAAAACTAGTCCTAAGCATGTATACCTATATGAATTTTTAATCTATGTTTATTATTTATATTTTAATATTGATGTATTTCCTTGAAGAGCATCTCTCACCCTCTGCTGCTGGAGCAAAGCATCGATGAGATCCAGGGCACCGACCCTGGGAACAGAAACTCTCCTGCCTGCCCTCACTGGGAGCTGAAGGAGCACAGCCTGATCCCTGCTGCTGCCCCAGCCCCAGGATGGAGGCCCCAGCTGGCAGTGCCTGGCTCCATGGCCAGGGAAGGAGATCCCCTCTGAGCCAGACCTGCCTGAAGCAGGAAGGGGATCACTGTCAGGAGGCTCCTGCAGGCTTCAAAGCCTGAACAAATTAGGCACATTTCCTTTTTTTTTTTCAAACTTGTGATTTAAATCCCTTCCTAGGGCAGCGCACAGATGGAGGGGATGTCTCTTCTCCTCCTCCTCTGCCGTCAGTCCCCAAGTAAGAAACCTGAACAGCTTCCAAAATGAGGCACTGCCATGCCCAGAGACGTGGCACCTTGAACCCCCACTTCCCGCAGAGGCCTGGCTGGCAGGCACCACCTTGCACAGAGCCAAGACCTCCAAACATCAATGCATTAATAAAGGCAGGGAAGCGACAGGCTGATTACATCCCAGGGACGTGCTGGGGAGAACAAGCCTGTGCTAATTGTCCTAGCAGCTCCTCTGCTTCCCTTACAATCTCTGACAAGCTCACTCTTCTGCTCCCACCAACACTGGGTTAACCCTCCTTGGCCAGGATAACTCTGTGCCCACACCTGCAGAGCCAAAATATTCCTTGTGGAGCCGAAGTATTCCCTGTGAAGATCAGCACCCTGCCTGTCACAGGTGAAACAGGCTTTCTGCCTCTCTCCACAGACCTCTCCCCTGGGGACCCCTCTCCCCTCCCCAGCCACATTCCACGGGAGGATGCAGCCCTCTGAGACCCAAACTCCCACGTGAGCTCAAACCAAATCCCAGCCTATTAAATATACACAAAGTAAGTGCATGAAAGATTCATCCAGGGCAGGGAATGTCCTCGGGGCAGTGCAGGAGATGGGATGGGTCTGCAGGATCACCACCACCCCTGCTGATCAATCCAGCACATCCCTAACCACTCAGACAAGCGCATGGCAGGATGGCACCGAGTGAGGACCACAAAAGCTGGTGAACGTGGGGAGAGACAGCAATTACAGCTGGTCTGCATGTTCCCTGCAGTAATCCCAGCTGGATCCTGGGTAGAGAGAAAGGGAATTCCCTCTGCTGACTGAGGGCCAGGGGAAACCTCAGAGGAAGAGCTCTTGGTGAGCAAGCTAAACAAACAAGCCCATTTCCATCCCAGACACATGACCTGTTTCTACCCTGCCCCAGCCTTCCACTCACCCCATTCCCATTCATCCAGAGGCACTGGGCAAGGTATGCTCATGTGCAGACTGTGACAGACAGGGAAATCATGGCACAGGGCAGGATCCCAGGAGGGAACTCTCCTAGAAAGGCAGAGCATCCCACCCTGAAGCACAGCACAGCCCTCACCAGCAAACCCCACACTGCCAGACCCACAGAGTCATCATGAAGTGCCAAAAGGCAAATAGAAATGGGGATATTCCACAGCACCTTCCATCCACCCTCTCTCACCAAGCAGGGAAACATGTCCACTGCTCTAAGGCACACCTTCCAAGGCCCCTAGAAAAGCTCAGGCTCTGGGGTTTGTCTATTTGCACTCCCAAATGGGCAGTGTGGGGCCTGGGGAAGGAAAAAGGGAGACAGGAGGAGAGGCAGAGTCCTGGCTGCAGTGGCTCCAAGAGGAGCCAAAAGCATCCAGCTCTTGGCCACATCTGCTGCAGCTGCCCCCTTCATGTCCCCAGCACAGTATTTTGTTTGCAAAAGGGTACAAGCTCAAAATCTGTAAGGAAACCTGGCCAAACCTTACAGAGAGCTCAGAGGACAAATCCAAGGACAAACCCAGAATCATTTTAAGCCTATGGAAGAAGCCAGGGCAGAAGGGCTGAAGGGCCCCTTATCATCACTTCTGAAGGGTCCAAATGGCTTAAAGCAGAGTTGGGGAACACAGAGCTCATGTCCCCACACCTTCTCCTTTCCCCTTCAGCGCTGCCCTGACCTGGGCACACAGGGCTGGGGGTCCCCAGGAGTTTCTGAGGGCAGTGCCTGGCTTGCTGTGACTGGAAGGGTAGCTGGGGAAGAGCCTCCTTTGAGGAAACCTTTCTCTGGGAGCTCTGCATGACCAGGGGAGAACCAAGCCCTTCCCACTTACTGCTTGGCATTAGCCAATGCTGGGTACAACTTTCCATTCAGAGTGTTGCTGGAGAAATACAGCTTTGGGGCAACTCAAACCACCCACCAGTTTTTGTATATGTTTTCTTACCTGGCTGCAAGTTGCAGGAAAAAGAATATTAAAGAAATTATGTTTACAAAGTCTGAACATGATCATGATTTTCCAAATGGCCTGCTAAAGTGTTTCAGTGTTTCATTTAGAAACTGAGCCAATATTTCCTTTCTAAAAAAAAAAATCAATGTAAAATACAATATTTTGTTGCAGGTTAAGTACTAATTAGACTGGACCCATCTTACACACTTTGAGTTTTGAAGTCTATGATCAATAAAAATAAGAAAAATAGCGGTTTTCAGTGAAAGCAACACAGAGCTTTCACAAAGGAGACAAGTAGCAAGGAGGGGATTCTGCAGGTGGGGAAGTGGAGGTCAAGGCTACCCCAGCCCACAATCCCTGCCTTTTCCCTGCATGGAAGAAGCTGCAGCCAGTGTGTGACTTCACTGGGAAATGCTGGTGCACCTGACTCAGTTTTTTAGATGACTACAAGGAACACTCGCCTGTGGGAATGGAAAAATCCTGACACCACGAGAAAATCCCACAGTGACTGAAATCCATCCCAGGCTTATGTGGAATGACCAGGAGCAGGAAGCTGCTCTGCCCAGGGCTGAGCCACCATGGACAGTGGGAGCTGGAGCAGGGGCTCAGCAGATTTGACCCCTGCAGGCAAATCCATGGCAGGAGCTCATGGATTAGCATCCCACTGGCAGAGGAGATGGAGGGAGGTGGTAGAGGAAGAAGCAGGAGGATAGGGTGGGGATGGTGCTCAGCACAAGAGCCAAGCTCTGCTGTGGCACTTGCATGGACACGGGGGATGCCACCCCAAAACACCTCCCAGTCTCACACACCCACACAGCTGCAGCCAGGGCAAACAGGGCAAGACCAGCTTAAAAGCAAGATTCACCCCACGTGCTCCAGCCCAAACCTTGGCCTGCACTCAGATGTGATGGCCTATACATGCCACACCCCACTGCCCAAAAAACCAAAGGCAGATGTGGAGGGAAGGTGTCCAGCCCCAGGAAGCAGCAGGGGCTCCACTGCATGATGGATGTTAGATGAAATATCTCAGGTCTTAGAAAAGATGACAAAAGTGGCTGTTTTGCAGAACTTAAGGTACATCCTATGGAATCTGCTTGCAGGGATGGCACTGCCCTTGGTTTCCTCTCTCCAGGCAAGGACAACAGCCAGAGAGGGACACGGAGTCAACCATGTCCTCTACTCCTGCAGTTCCCTCCCAGCAACCTTCTTGCTGCTAGTGGTAGCCCAAGTGTGACTCGAGTGTTCCCAGGGGAATCAGACCAGGCCAGCCTCCCCTCCAGGCAAGGAGAGCCAAGAAGAAGGATGAAGCCTGGCAGCAGTGCAGCTTCCCACCTTCCCACCTTCCCAGCAGTTAAGGCACAGGCAATGTTCCAGAGCCTCCTGGGGGTTTGGGGCATCGCACCAGTTTGGTGCTTTCAGCTTCATGACAGAGCGTTGGTGTCTCCTTGCAAAGATGGGAGGTGGGAACAGCCAGGGAATGGGGTGAGCACAGGGCTGGCTGGCTGGGGTGGCAGGAGAGGGGACAAGATGGGACATGGCACCAGAGATGCTCGTCCTGCTCCCAGCATTTGAAGATCCCTCTGGGTATCCCAAGGTGCTGCTACCACAGGGAGGGGGCTTTCCTTCCCAAGGCTCAGGTAGACAAGCTTGCCAGGGTGCAGGGATATGCACCCATGTGGGGTAGCATCCACAGGGCTGAGGGGTGCAGGAGAATCTCAGGAAGAACCATTCCAGTGCTGCCACCCCGCAGTGGCACTGGCAGGGATCTGGCCAGTGCTCTCCTGCTGGCACGACTCAAGCAGGAATTTATTAAACACAAAGTACCCTATTTAATTAGCACGAGGCTTCAACAGCAGCTAACAATAGCCAGGAAGCTCAGCAAGAGGATGGCACATCATCTGCAATGCCTTGAAAGAGCTCTGGCAGCAGCCAGGGACCAGCTCCGAGCCCAGAGGCTCCTCCTGTGTTGGCAGCCCTGACAGTATGGTGTCACAGGGACTGAGCCACTGCCACCTCCTAAAGCCTGTCACCAAAACCTGGCATTTAAAATGGATTTATTCCATTTATTCATTCCTGCAGAATAAGGCCTGGCACCTGCTGGGTGCCCACTGCCCTGGGAGCTTCTTGGTATTGGAGAGAAATCAGGCAGAGAGACCCTGGCAGTTGCAAAGGCTCCATTTCCACATCCCTTCCTCAGCTCATCTTCAGTGAGATGGCTGGAAACAAGATTGTTTTGAGCACATTTGGGTGGAAATGGTCACTTTGGGGGTCTTTATCCTGCCAATGGGGACTGGGCACCTTCGGTGCAGATGTCCTGATCCTCATCAGCAGCAGCTGCTGGGCTGGGACAGAGGTGAGAAACATTCTTGGCACTCAGCCCCCAGTAAGAAACAACTAATCCTTTCCTTTCCAAAACCTTTACTAGACCCTGCTTCTGCAGCTGGATCTAGCCCTGCACACTGCTGTTTCCTGGAACAGCCCCAGGCTGCTTTGGATAAGCCTCACTCAAGGCATTTGGTCACTTCAGGAACCTTAAACCAAATGATTTCTAATGCTTTTGATCTCCCAAAAAGCTTCATGAAAAATGTACACAACTCCCCAGGTTCCCAATCTCCTGCACATTATCTGAGCCTCGCTCACTTTGGCTTAGGAAAAGCAGCAAGGACAACCTATGATATTCCAGAATATCCTTGGAGCTCTTCAGTCCCAGCCCATTCAAGTGCCTTCTCACTGGGAGCCTGAGGCCAGCACCACTTGCTTTGGAGCTCAGTGAGGACCAACCCATAACCAGCTAAAAGCCACAAAGAGTCCTGATATTCAGGCACTCAGCCCAGCCTATAATCGTGGGATCAAGGTGAAAAATCCTGCTCCAGCCACTCACAAGAATTAGCAGGCAGGGGAGAGGACACAATACACAGCCTACCCTTTGGTTTGGCACACCAGAAACACAATGGGCATTCCTAAGTGCAGGTCTGGACTCAAACCTCAGATTTCTTTTCCCTTTTCTTTTTATATTGCCCCCCTCTCTGCATGTGACTCCTCTTTAGGTGGCATCTCCAGCCAGCACACAGCTCCTGATGAGCTGCTATTGATTTACTCCATGTGTGGACAAGCTTATTTGGGAATAAGGGTGCCTTGTTCTCGTTCCAGGATCCGTGTGTCCCTGCACATGGAGTTAATTAAAAAGAGCTCCGAGTGTAGGCAAGCCCTCCTCAAGCCCCTGCACCTATCCAGGGCATGCAGCCCACCACAGTCCACCCCTGGCACCTTCCACACCCCCATCCCAGGCTCTGGGTGACGCTCAGCAGGTGTGACAGCAGGGTTGGGGTTGGAGTGACAGCCCCAGGGAAGGACCCTGCACCCCTGCCCTGCTCCCCCAGCCCAGACACAAACTTGGGCTCTCCCAAAACCTTTCAAAGGGCAGCTCCTCCCAGCCAGCAGCATGCTCTGGCAGGAGGCTGTAATGGGAGCAAAGTGCTTTAAAATTTAATGCGGAACAAAAGAATTTCCACAAAATACAAATTGAAGTCTCTCTTCCATTAATAAGATGTTACAAGCCTCGCTAAAGAGGCTGCAGTCTCCAGCTCCTGCCCTTTGCTGTCCTGTCCCCCTCTCCACCACAGCCTCATTGTCCACTCCTGCTCCCCAGGCACTTCCCACTCCCGCTCTGTGTGGTGAAAACTCTCTGAAATGGCCAAGAAAGCGCAAACTTCCCCATCTCAGCCCATTGCTGGTACCTCTCTCTTATCCCGTGTGATTTCATCATCTGCCGTCTAATGCAAAATGGATGTTCTAACCAATAAAGTGAAAAGCAACAAAAAAGCTGAAAATAAAGCCATCAAGCACAGGACCAATGTACGTTTGTCTCCTTTCTAATCCCATTATTGCTTTGGAATGAGCTCTAGATTTTACTGCTCCCTCATTAACAGCTGCTCCGGTTTCCCTCTGAACCCTGGAGACTGGACCCTGATGAATTTTGCAGCCAGAAAAAGTGTTTTTTAACCACAACAGCAGCACCACAGACAGAAACTCAGATGAGAGCATCTCCAAGTGCTAATATTTATCCTTCCTCTGAGTCTGCAAGGAGACAAGATATTTTGGCTGAGGAGAGGAGGTGCAGAAGAAGCATGTGCATGTATGGAGCTGAGCAGGACATGGATGCTTTCAGGCACAATACATTTACAACTCATAAAATCCTCACTGCTTTTGCCTGTAACAAGCGCAGTGACCGCACCAGGCCATACTAAAAATGCTGGAATATTCCGGAATGCTGCTGTCCCAGCACAGCTCAGGTCCAGGGATGCCCAGGAGAGAAGCACATGCTCGCAGCCTGGGGTATCAAACGACTCATTTTACAGTGTAGGAGATTTTGGGGGAGATTTTGATCTCCTCTGCAATGTGCAACCAAATCGATTCCCTCAGGAGTCTGTCCTTCCTCGTGTCCCAGTGCAGGGCAGCGCTCTCAGATGTCTCTACTCATCTTACTGAGCCCTGAGCTAGAGAAAAACAGCCCTGGGGCTTCTCAGGGAGTATTTTCAAGCAGTATGGTCTGGGGCACTTCCCCAGCATCCAGCCCCTTCCTTCAGCAGAAACACCCTGTAGATGAGGGACCCTGCTGCAGTCGGGGGCTGCAAGGTTTCCCAGCTGCATCTTCATCTCTGCCAGCTGAGGAGGGGACAAAGAGGGGCTCAGCATTTAATTTCCCCACAGGCATCCTGTACTGAGGGGCTGGGGGCTCCAATCAACCCCCAGCCATTCCCAGTCCTGTGCCTGCTCCTACACTCCTGTTTTGGCTGTGAACAGTTGTTTTGACCGAGCTCAAAATGCTCCGGGGACAGCAAGCGCTGCCAGCAAATACATTAGTGAGAGCAAAGCAGCTGGGGGGGAAGGAGATCAGCTCTGTGTATCTTGCCAGGCTGCTTTTCTCTTGCCTTCCCTCTTGGCAACTGTAAATGAGGAGAACTGAGCCACATTAGAGGTTACTGTCCCGATCAAGGGGACTTCTGTATGTCCTAATTCATTTTCCCCTGATCTGGTCTTTCCCATCCCATCTGTGCCACAGCCACAGTTCCTCCAGCAAGCCAGGAGGGGCATTTCAGGCACTCTGAGCAGGAGATATCTCTAAATGACAAGAAAGCAAAGGCAGGTGGGTTTCCCACAAGAGTAGCTACCTGCAAGAGAAGTTGCTTCCCACTGAGCACCAAAAGACCCAGGCAGCCCTGCTGGCAATGCCCGTGGTCCTGCGGCACAAAGGATCATGTCCAGGCTGAACAAAATGGGGAGGAAGTAAAAAATCAGGCAGGAGGCCACCAGGCAGCAAGTAGAAAGCAGAATGCCAAAGCCTGGGTGCCTTTCCCCTGCCAGTGCTGCTGGGTGCCCAAAGCCTTGCTCCTGCTGAGGGCAAATATTCCTCCATCGTGGGTCCCCAGGGCTCTGGCAGGGGCAATCAGGCAGGAATCTGCCAGCACCAGCAGTGACCAGAGGAGCCAGATTCATGCTTAAGCCCTGCCTGTCACACTGTGGAGGATTTTGGGGCCTTTGGGGATTTTCAGGACCTCCATCCTGAAGCAATACAGATTTGGGATGGGGGAAACTCAGGGACACCTGACAGTTCTGGACATGATCAGCCCAACTATCCCTCTTCAGAGGGAGGTGATTTTGCAGGAGGACAAAATGAAAATAAAGCAAGCTGTGGCATATAGAGAAGATGCAGGTGATGGAACTGGGACCAGCCCTTGGTCACAGGAAATATTTATTACAGTTCTCACTCATCAGACAGACCTTGATCACAAAGGAGTTGGTGTTGTACAATTAAATTATAATTTGTTCTTGCACACAGAGAGGTGCACAAGTGAGCTCAGGGCTGTCCAAGGATGCAAAATATGAAGACAGGTATTCTGCCTTCTCATATCACCACCCAGCCAGCATCTCCCCAAGGATCTCCACTGTCCTTGCACGACAAGCTGTGGGAAGCATCTTCCCGGCTTGGGCAGGCATTTTGGGAACAGGTCACACTTCCCAGCACAACTCACCAGCCTCCATTTGTCCTCAGGTTCAACTTGTTCAGCTTTAGTATCCCAGCTAAGCCCACCTAATTCAAAGCTCCACTTCTGCAAGCATTTAGCTGCTCATTCCTGGTGAGATTGACCCTGGAGACCCAGCAGACTGCTCAGCTGGGAAAGAGAGATCACATTTTCCTTTCAAGGGATTTTGGGTTATATTTGGGCAGTAGGAGCAGGATGGAAGCTGAGACCAGCTGCCTCAGCCTCACCACCACTGCAGAGGCAGGAAATGGTCCATGCATTGCATCCCTGTGCAATTCCCCACACCAGGAGCAGCTCAGCTGCTCAGGATAGTGCAGGTCCTTCACTCATTTCCTTCTTTTCCTTCACCATCTGCACTATTTATTACTAAATAAATTTCAGAGGTTGGGGTGTGATAACAGGGCTGAAAACCCTGCATTGCTTTTGTTTCCCAGACCCAGAGGGATCCAGCCCCTGTCCCCAAGAGCCACCGAGGGATCTGAGCTCACATGGCTACAACAAGGCTGCTCCAAACAGAAATTCTCTACTTTTCTCTTAAGTTCAAAGAAATTCAGATAGATTCTTTCTCATTAGCTTTATCTTATCCTAAATCTGAGCAAGGCTTGTGGTGACAATGCCAAATTAAGGGAAGGAGGCTCCCTCTCCAGACCCAGGCCACCTTTGCAGACCTATGCAGCCTGACTTGTTCCAGGTTTCACCCTGGAGGCTTGACCAGCTGTCTACTAAAATCAGGTCATTTATTTAGGTACTTAGATCTGGATTTCAAATAGCTAAAATTAGTCAGGAAAGTTGCATTTTTCAGGCTTTCTCATCCCATGCCTCAGTTTCTAAAACCAGGGAAGAGAAGAACAATTATTTCTCTTCAACCCTTTAGAAAGCACTTGGAGATCTTCAGATGACAGCGCGATTTGGTGCAGACGTATTCATTATTCTTCCCCTCCATGGAGCAGTGTTAAATCTTTCTCCATAGAAAGTCATTTTCTAAATTAGGTAAAGACGGTGAGTTTTGCACTGAGCACATGTGGATATTTTTATAAAATGTTTAAAACTTCTTGTCTGACTTTTCCTTCCCTTGAAGGACAACGTACTGAATTAAACCCTTCTGTGACCCCATTTCATTTCACCCTCGAGGAGTTCCCAGCAAGACTTTGCCAAAAAGTAATATTAGAGAGTTCTCTTCCTCACAAATCACAAATGGCAAAGTTTGGCCTCATGTGCTGTTTGGACTTAGTGGGAAGAAAGGGGCTGGTGATGCTCTGGGAGAGCCCCCACAGGGTTTAACACATTGCTTTTGCTATCCAGAACCAGACAGGCGAGTCCACATGAATCCCACAGGAACTGTTGTCACAAATGGAGCCTCCAGCTCATCTCCAGTTTCCATCCCTGCCTTCTTCTGCTCAGCTAGAAATGCTGCCAAAGTGGCTGTGTGGCCTCTGGCTCCACTCCCCAAAACATGCACCCTGATGGAATAACCTGTGGTGGGTCCCAGGCCAGAGAGAGGATACTCCCCTCACTCAGGTGGGCAGGACTGGGTGTCCCCACCTACTCTGGGTCCAGGACTGGGGACAGGCACCCTCCTGCAGAGGATGTGATCCTGAGATTAACCTTTGAAGCTCCTTCCTGAAGAGGGGATTTTTTCCCCTGCTAATAGAAGTTGTAATGCTGGTAGTGATGCAGAGATGGGATAGATCAGCCCTTTACATCTCGTCCTTCCCTGGGAAATTCACCCCCTATAGGGAGCCTGGCTGGGGACACATTCCCTGGCTCTGAGGCACAGGTACAAGGGGAGCCTGGCTCTGCATCAGGAAAACAAGACACAGTTGGGTCCAAGGAGACAGGCCCAAAGCCAGGAAGGCAGGCATGAGAAGGGGGAAGTGGCACTGCACCCACCAGGGAGCTGCTCCTGCCGGTGCTCCCCATCCCCTGCTGCCTGCACTGGGCATGCAGAGCACAGATGGATCTTCAGCCCAGACAACAAACACAGGAAAGGTCACCCCTGCTCAGTCCAGCAAGCTGGAGCAAAACTGGCACTGTGTCAACAGAGAAAAGGTTTGAGCTGAAGCAAAATAATACATCAATGCCAAGAAACGTGCCTACACAGGGATTTGGGAAGGTTTGGTGTCTTGGCCAGCAGTGGGCTGGAAGGGGGGTCACAGGACACTGTGTCACCAGCCAGCTTCAGGCTTTAGCTGGCAAAACCCTTGGACTCTCCTTGTGCAAGGATGGCAGGAACATGAAGGGGAGTATCTGACTCCCACCCCACATCCCACCCATGACTGGCAGTGAGAGGAGCTGGGAATGCCAAAGACCCCCAGGGAGGCTTTGAAAGGGCTCCAGCTCCAGAAATGGGGCAGCCAGAGGCTCAAGATGTGCTTGGCTGACAGTGGAGAGGTTGGGAGCAGGAGGGGGGAACCCCTCTGACCCCAGGGGAACAAACAGCTGTAACAATAACCGTGACCGGGGGGGATGTACAGGAGCTGTGACCACACACTGTCCCCTCCCCACAGCCACCAGGACCCCTGAGCAGACCCCCAGTTGGCTCACCCCTGCACCACCACTTGCACAGCACAGTTTTTGGGGCTTCCCAAGGTACCCCCACCCTCTTTGGGAATAGAGATAATTCCTGTGGATGCAAAACAGGACCCGATGCATTGGGAGGAAGGAAGGGACTGCAGACCCCCAAAGGACACAGCATGGGAACACCAGGGACAGAAGATGGCTAGCCCTAGCCCTGGCATCTGAATACCAAAATAAAAGTTTCTTATCCTCCAAAACAACTTCCTGAGCTCAAATTTCTGTTATTTTTAACCTCACTGCTGCATTATAAATAACCACTGGGTCCAGTGCTTGCCTCTCAAGCTAGCTGCTGTGGGTTCCTGCTCCAGCTGGGGCAAACTTTATGGCTTTAGCTTTCCAAGAGCTGATCCAAAGACTTGGAGGAGAGCCAGAGAGAGGCCTGACCTGCAGGGAGAGGCCAAGGGAACCAGAGCTGCCCCATGGAGCTGCAGGGTCAGGAGGAGCTGAGACCATCCCTAGCAGGAGGGGAAGGGGTCACTGGGAATTATCTGTGGGTAGGTGGGAGAGTGGGTCCAGTAAGGGGATGTTTCCCAGGAAAGTCAGGCTCCCATGGAGAGCAGCCCAAAAACTATTGATGCACTCACAGGCACAACTTGGTTTTTCTCCCCCAAATTTACCACCTTTTCAGGTCCAGCACCCAGTCAGACACCCAGCTCCCTGGGGATGGAGCTGACATGAACAGTTTGGGTGCAGTTGAGCCCCAGACATCCATGGGTCTCCATGTCACTGTCACAGCCCTGACCAGAGTTCCTCAGGGTCAGTGTGACCCAGGGGCTGGGCAGCAGACCAGTGAGAAGGGAGGGTGGGGGGAGTGTGAGAGATGTTTCCCCTTGGGGACAGTCCCACCCACTCCAGGGGACACATTTCAGGGACAGCATATTTCCCAGACCCTGCCAGCATGCAGGAAGGGATGGGCAAGGGCTGCTCATCTCTTTGCCAGAGCCTCTTCCCCATCCAGCACCTGCAGCTGAGGGTGAACAGAGCTCCCCAGGGCAGGGCAGGGCAGGGCAGGCAGGCAGGCTGCAATGGGGGGCTGCTTCCCACTGCCATCTTCCCATTCTTTATTTGTGCAGCAAAGGTCACTCCAGCATCCTGGGCAATTTTCTCACAATCTGCAAGAGGAGATTACAACCTCCCTGTTTGGCAGACATGAGCAGCAAAGGAATAAAAAAGGAAAAAAAAACCCAAACAAAACAAAACAAAACAAAATAAAACAACAACAACAAAAATCCAACAAGAAGAAAATATTCAAGCTGCTCCAAGGCATAAAGTCAGTCCAGCTCTCAGCACAGTCCCCGTGGCACTGTGGCTGCATCCCTCCCAGTCCAGGGGGTCCCCACACAGGCAGGCTGGAGGACACACACACCTTTTGTTAGCAGCTCAGAAACTTTTCCTGGTGGAAGG
Source organism: Dicaeum eximium (assembly GCA_013396995.1). Lineage (NCBI taxonomy): Eukaryota > Metazoa > Chordata > Aves > Passeriformes > Dicaeidae > Dicaeum > Dicaeum eximium. The sequence goes on along the minus strand of VWZP01006521.1, from coordinate 168,243 downwards.
TTCCTCAAAGCACTGGGAACTTCGACCCTGAGCTGTTTCCTTTCTGTATTTTTGCAGATTTTGCTTGTGTCTCAGAGGAATTCAGGCACAACTAGAGCCACTGCCATTCGCTTGCCAAAGCCCAGAACAGCCACACCAGGAGCCTCTGCCCAGGGATACCTGCCCTAAAACCCCCCAGAGACAAAGGGGTCTGCCCTGCACCCCCTCTTTGCACCAGGCTGATGGCTGATGCTAAGAGCTCACAGGGAAATGCTTGTGCAGGACAGACTCCCACTGTCAATCCCAGATGCACATCCCAGAGCCATCCTGGCAGGGGGAACAACCTCCCATTCCTTCCAGATGCTTTCTTGCACTGGGAAGAGGAGGGTCAGATGAGGTACTGCTGAATAAGAACCCCCTCAGGGCTCCCATCCCCTTCCTCCCCTGCCACAAGGTGAGTGTCCCGTGCCAGGGCTCAGGAGGCAGCTTGGCTGCTTCACTCCCAGCTTTCAGGAGGGTTTCCCCTGCCTCTGGCACCTTTTCCTTCCACACTCTGTTCTCAGGGATGCCTTTGGAGGTGTCAGCACAGCTTGTGCTTCCCACGGGGTGGAAGAGGCTGCTCCTCTCTACAGACACCTGTGCTCTGAGCAGGGATTTTTAAAAGGTGGCCTCAAATCTGAGGGCTGGCATGCAGCATCCTCCTGGGTTATTGCTTCTGCTGGACCCCCTGCCCAACCTGCAGCCCCTGCCTTGCACACCAGATTTGCATCAGGGACCCTGCCCTGCAGTACAGCCCAGTGTAACTCGGGGGACAGGTCCAGAACCTGTGCACTTCCCAGATATTCACAGAATTCACAGAATGTCTCGGTTGGAAGAGACCTTCAAGATCATCTAATCCAACCCAGCCCCAACACCTCAACTAAACCACGGCACCGAGTGCCACATCCAGGCTTTATTTAAAAAATCCAGGGATGGTGATTCCACCACCTCCCAGGGCAGACTATTCCAGGACTTTATCACTCTTTGTGTGCAAAACTTTTTCCTAATATCCAACCTGAATTTCCCTTGACTCAGCTTAAGGCTGTGTCCTCTGGTTCTGTCAGTGCTGCCTGGAGAAAGAGCCCAAGCCCACCTGAGCACAGCCACCTTTCAGGGATTGTAGAGAGTGACAAGGTCACCCCTGAGTCTCCTTCTCTCCAGGCTAAACAACCCCACTTGTACCCTATATTGTCCCCAAGTGGGGCAAAGCAGAGCAAGACCCCAGCTGGCCTTGGTCTTTCTCTGGGAAGTCACTTGAACAAATCCCACAGGCACTGGAGAGGATGGACCTGGACTCAAGTCCTGGAAAAGGAACCAAGAATGGGGTGCCTGGGGTGGTCTGCACCCCAGCACGGCACAGATGGACCGAGAGGGAGGTTTATAAAGTGCTCAGTCTGGAGAAGTGCAGCTCCAGCACTGCCTGCCCCATCACACAGCACTGAGAACGGGAGAGCAGCAACTGCTACCAAAGCCAGGCAGGGAGAGCCAGACAGAACCCTGCACTCCACTCTTCCCTTCTTCTTCCATTTCTGCCCGCTCTTCCCCTGCTTCCCACGGGATCCTCCCATCTGCGGGAGCAGCAGCGGTGAGAAAAATCAGGGGTCGGCTGCAGAAAACAAATCATGAATTAAAAAAGATTGCAGCTGCTCACGGCAAAGCCCCGGTTCTCAGAGCAGCATCCCACCCTGCCGGGGGTCAGCCAGCCCTGGAGCGAGCTACGTGCCCGAATCAAAGGCGGGCGCAATCAGAGGGACCCAAGCAACACAAGCAAATGGGCGATTTGCAAATAAACAGAGCGAGCCAACGGAAACGGCAGGGAAGGAATGCTCTCAGCTTTCAGAAGGTTGGGATCTGCTGGTGGGCAGCCCAGCGAAGGAATGCAGTGACGTCTGTCCAGCTAATAAATTAGCAGGCTGAATAATTCAGGGTGAATTATTCGCCTGGTTTCCCTTTCCCTGAGGAGGTGCTGAGCGTGCAGCAGGGTCCGGACAAGAGCCAGGGACCCCAGCGGGGACACCGACCCAGGTGAGGCATTTGCTGCTAAATGCTTCCAGGCAGGGCCCGTATTCCAGCAGTTTTCACCCTGGTGATGGAGCGAGTAGGGAACAACAGAGGCTGGGATGTCATGCCAGGAGATGTGGCAAGTGCTGGGGACCACACACAAGTTCTCATGGTGGGTGACAGCTAAGGGACAGCTAGTCTGGATCACTGGCAGTGTAACGTCAGTGAAGGGATGGCCAGGGTGGGCACAGCACTCTGCCTCTGCAAGCAGCCCTTGGGGCCATCCTGCTGTCCCACTGCCTGCCTCTGCTCCCCCAAAAGTGTGGCCATGTGCACTGGTGACACCCAGAATCAGATTTACTGCGTATCTCCCAAGGTACCCTACAGACCTTAACCCCCAGCCTCGCATGTCTGTGAGTGGAATCTGGGTCTCACATCCCCCATCACCCCACAGTCTGTCCTCTCCTGGATCAACCCATCACCCCACAGCTGATCACTTTTCAGGCTCCCTCAAACCAGAGCCACCCCACGTGTGAGTGAACAATGATATTGCCCAAGACTCTGCAGGTACAGAGCAGGATCACTGTCCTCTGTGTGCAATGAAATCCCCACAAAACACCGCGGTCCCACGTCTGAACTGGGGAAAACCCTCGAGCATGTGTTGAGAGCAGCGGGGAGCTCTGCAGGAAGCACATCCAGCCTCCCTGCACCACAACTCCCAGTCCCACACCAACCCAGCCCCCTTGGGTCTCTTTTCCTCCTTAACAAGGGAGCGGTTTCCTGAGCAGGGACATGACCCTGCTCCCTGGAGAGGCAGGGACAGCGCTGGGATTCATTCTCAGAGCTATAAAACCCCACAGCCGCCCCCAGGCTAGGTTTTCCCTCTGTGGGGCCATGATGGGAATCCAGCAGCAGGGAGCAAAGGGCAGGAACTTCCCCATCAGGGCCCAGCATCCCCACAAGCCTCTCTCTCCAGCAGTGATGAAGAGGAAGAGGAGGAAGATGGTGCTGTCCTGTGCCTCCACCACAGCAGCAAAGGGACACGTGGCCATGGCAGAGGCTGCCCCAGCTCCGTGGGTGCTGGCAGGAGGATGAGGGTCCCAAAGCCACGGCAAAAGGCAAAGCGTGGATGGTGTGGGGGCAAACTGCAAAGCCCCTGTGAGGGTACAAAGGCTGTGCAATGCCTTTGCCCCACCATTACTGAAACACACAGCAGTGCCCTTGGTCAGCCAATGGGCAGACCATGAATCCACACAGGTTATTTTTATTAGAAACCAGCAAGTCATTAAGATCTAAACCCAAAGCAGCAGCTCCATACTCAGGGATACACTGGGGTAAACTCAAAAGGGGATGCTCCAGGCTTGAGCCAGGACCAGCTCTGCCCTGCATCTACAAACAACCCAACTGCCACAAAGAGCCCCCAGCAAACTCCAAGTGAGGAGCAGGGGAAGGTGACCCCTGAGGAGCCCATCCCTCTGTGGCAGGGTCCAGCAAGGGAGATGCTCAGAGAGGAGAGCAGAGCAGCAGCAAGAACGCTGCCGCAGGGTGCCATAAACAACTGCCAGGTTTACAAGGACCCAGGGACCAGGGAGGCTGTACCATTACCAAATCCCCATTTTCCTGGGGAAATAGCAGGTGCTGAGGAACAGCAGCTGCCAAGAAACAGTATTTATATACATGTATATGTATTTTAAGAAGTAAAATACAAAAATTTTCTGTGTGAGCAACAGAAAGGTTGTGAGTGGTGGGAGAAAAGCCAGAGACCTGCCAGTTCCCAAACACTCATTCCACATCACTGGTTTGGAATGACACTCTCCCTGCAATTCCCACATTGCTGATGGGGATAGGACAGACTTTGGGACCTCTTGAGCCCCATGTGACCCCAAGTCCCCAGGATCTGCCAGTGCACAGCTGGATCCCATGAGATTCCAACCTCTGCTGCTGGCATGCAGGGGGGGTTCCAGCAGGATTACAACAGAGGGACAAGCCAGCAGAGCCAGCCACCCACTGCAGGGCTGCTTTCATGGGCTCCCCCAGCTGAGCTGCAGGGACCTTTGAGGGGCCCATGACAGCAGGATGGGTGACACAGAGCCACCCAATATCCACCCCACAGGAGCAGGATCACAGGGGTGGCTCAGTCCCAAAGGGACCACCCCCGAGATGTCCCACTCTCCCCACTGCCACCTCCAGGCAGGAGGCAGCTCCCCATCTGGGTCAGCACTGTCCCTCTGTAACCCCAGGAGGCAAAGCAGGAACATCAGCCTCCTTGTCAGGGGTTTCCATCACACGTCTTCTCCTCCCTGAGTGGCAGAGGGACTCATGAGGCACGGCCTCCCTGGAGCCATCATCCAGGAGGAGCTTCCAGCACCAGCTGCTCCCCTAGGGAGGAAGGGGAGAGCTAGGGCTAGGGAAGAAGAAAGCCTTGCACAGAGGGAACAGCATGAGAAAACCAACCCACTCTCAATTGTGCCAAGTTGTGCAACACTTGAAATGTCACTGTGGGTTCCTCTTTTGTTCCCTCAGCCCCAAGCAGGAAAGCCAGACCTCCCCTGCCAACGGGGCCCCCTGCCCTCTCATTTCATTTCCAGCAAAGCCAAAGCCCCTTGGGTTTCCCTGCAGCATACCCAGCTCAGGCTGCTGCCCATGGTGTGTGTCAGCAAGAGGAGCACCAGCCAGCAGGACGGTACCCGGCCCTGGGGTCACGCACAGAAAACCACCCGCTCTGACCGCTGCCGGCACGCCGCAGTGCCTCCCTGCCCTCCCGTCCTGCTCCCCTCCTCTCTCCAAGAAAAGCATTTCAGCAGCGCCTCTGCGTATTTCCAGCGGGTGAGCAGCGGCTCAGGCCTGCAGCAGCCGCCTCATCCCGCACCCGGGGCAGCAGTGATGCTGATGATGCCTGGGCCGCATTCCCAGGTGTCCCTGTCCCCAGCCCCACTGACCCAGCGTTAGAAAACCACTCAAAACCAGGGCAGACGACGTGGTGAGCAGCCACAGCCCCGTTATCCACTCAGCAGCCCTCCTTGGAAAGCAAATCCAGCGGGAATCGCGCGCCAGCTTAATGAAGAGGTGAGAGAAGCAAGCGGCTGCAAACCGGAGAGGAGCCTCGTTAGAGGTTATGCAACAATTTCTTAATCAATGGAGCTGCTCCAGAGTGTGGCTGGTGAAAAGGCTCAGTTTTGGCTGGTGCTGCCCTTGGCCGTGGCCGCCCGGGCTCAGGTTGCCGGTAGGGTGGGTGCAAGGCAGCGCCTGTGGGGCAGCGAGCAGGAACATAACACAAAATGACACTATTGACTCTCTGCTTTCCAAAAATGTGCGTGGGGGGGGTCTCCACAGCCCACCCAGCACCAGCTGCCCCGTCCCAGTGCGGGTGCCCCTCTACCCATGGAAGGTGCTGTGCCAGCAGCCTCACCAGCAGCGAGAAGCTGCTGAGGAAATGGGACACGCAGCACCCTGCGAGCAGTTTCCCCAGCAGGGAGCCTGCCTCGGTAATTTTAGAACATGCCAGTTTGCTAAAGCACTCTGTGCACCTCCAGCAGCAGCCTGCAAGCTTCGTATTCTGCCGAGCTTTACTCGGGCAGGCGTGGGCCAGCCACGAGGAGCGAGGAGTGCCCGGCGATGCCAGCTCGCCCAGCCAGCTGCTTCCCCGGCTGTCCCGGCAGCTGGAGTCGTGGGAACACACCAGAAATCGCTAGAAAAGCATGAAAACAAATCACACTTCTCATCTGCAGCTCAGGATGTGACTGGAGGCAAAAAAAAAAAAAAAAAAGAAAAGCTGCTGCTTGTGCCCATTCTAAACTCGTTGTGTTTCACTGACTCCCTACCAGCACAAAGGGGAAGAACAGCCAAGGACAGGGGCTGAAGCATTAGACAACGTGCACCTCCAGAAGCTCTGCCTGACCCCAGAGACACAGCTGGAGCACAGCTACACCAGCACTCGAGCCCTGACACCCTCCAGCACCGCAGCCTGCCCGGAGCGGTGCAGGGGATGCATCCTGCACCCGCCCCGGTACCCGATGGCCTCGCAACCTGCAGCATCCTCAGCTCCGTGCTGGTCACAGGGCACTGCAGGTGGCGAGATGGGAGGAGGAAGAGGGGGAGGAAGCTCCCACTGACACGCTCGGCCATCAAAGAGGGTTTTTTCTACCTTTTCATAGGCACAGTAACCCCCACCTATTTAAAGGTGATGAGGTATTTCGAGCCACGCTCGTTAGCACCTGCTGCGAGCAGCTCCGAAGGCACCGCTCATTCATCCCTCTGCCCACGCGTCCTCCGCAGCGACAGCGGGAGGGGCTGGGGGTCCTCAGGATCTGTGTCACCTTTCGGGGAGCTGGCACAGGGACACTGACACCAGCCCCTTGTCCCCTGTGCTCCTGCAGCCAGGCCAGGTGAGGTGCCTGGTTTCAGCAGCCTGCAGAGCCCTGACATTCCCATCTCTGCCACTGCCCCAGCAGGGCAGGCTCAAACCCCGTGGGGCTGCACACGGCATTTTCCCTTTCCCCCTCCTCCAGCCCAGCTGCAGCGAGGGGCTGTGGGAGGTGGGAACGAGGCAGCAAAAAGCATCGAACGTGGCACCAAACCCGGCCATAAATAATCTCCGGAGCACAGCCAGGTTTTACAGCCTTTCCCTCACCTTCCTCCGTCAAACCTGAGAGCGTCCTGGATTCCTAACCTGGAAACAGAGCGAGATGGTGGAAAAAGCAGCGACTTTCTCCCCTCCTCTGAAAGGATAGGGGAGAAAGCAGCACTGTTAGGGTGAGTTGCAGCCCCACCAAGCTTCGTGGTACAGGGACAGTGTGACCCCAAGAGGACCCAAACCACAGCTCCTCCACTGCCTTCCCATCCCAGAAGATTTCATCTCACGTTTAAGATGCGGGATTGCCCAAAAACTCTGCCTCACGTCGCTTTTCCTGTGTGCCTGGAGGCAAATCATCTCATCTGCCATATGCACCAATTCAGTGTATAAAATTCGTGGAATAATAACAACAAGGATTTTTTTTCCTCCCCCTGCTGTGCTTTCCTGCCTGCTGGGAGTGCAGACTCCCCGGGAAGGCTTTGGCTGCCTCCACACTGTGTTGCCCAGCACAGCTGCACCCATGGGTGCCACATTCCACGAGCACGTGCTGCTGCTCAGACCAGCTGTCCTCGGGAGATAGACCAGGAAAAACAACCCGCCCTCCCCACCTTCCCCCATGGTATTTAACGCTAACGTGATAATCTCTCTCCCCATGTACACACGGGTTTTCTTGGAAGAGCAATAAAGGAAAATAAAAATGTGAGTCTGGGAATGCTGAACATTTGCTAAGCCACCACCCTGGAAAGGCTCAGCTGGCCAAAAAGTGAGGGGAGGGATGTCCACGCTTCCTGTGCATCCTGATGGGGACCTACAGGGGGAAACACTGCTTAGCACCTTGGCTACACCCCACCTTTCCTGGCTGGGAATCTTCCCCCCCACACACACACCCCACTCAGTTTGATCTACTTGAGCCTGAAGAACTGGTTATAAAAGTGTCATGGGTAAGGGATCATGGTTTGGGGGTATAAGTAGATTTTCACAGGTTCCTGCAAGGCTGAAGGCAGAAGGAGCTGCCCACCACTGCCCTCGACAGCCAACCACCAGCTTCAGCCCACAGCATCCTTCAGGCTTGCCAACAGCTCTGCCAACACCAAAACCTCTGTCAACAGTGAAGTCTCTGCCAACACTGAAACCTCTCCTCCAGCAGCAGCTCACTCCAGGCCAGCTCTCAGCCTGTACCAGCCCTCGGTGGGGATGTGTTACTTCAGTCACCCAGACCTAGTGATTCAGGAGAATTAATTGGGCTTTACTGTTCAAATACTGACCTCAATTAGAGCCATTTTCCGTTTTTTCCTCTTTTTTTCCCGTTGGCTGTTTCCTTCCCCTTGGCTCTGCTAGTTTAAATAACAGAATACCTACACTGGCCTTAGGGAGATGTGGTGTTAACTGTACAATTCTATCTCATTTATAGCCAGGCTCTTCACAGCCTTAATAAGCAGGTTCCCCAAAAATGGGAGGAAAAGACACCCACTTCAGGGGATGTTTGCTGCCAGCTCAGAGCTGCCCAGTCATTTTTAGTGGGTTTTGGAGATGGCACTGCCACCTCTGAGCTCTGGGTTTGAACAAATCCCTGGTTTGGACAGCACTCAGCTGGAGTGGTAGCTCAGTCTTTTCCTGGGAGTGATCCCATCCATGCCGTGCATATCCCAGAGGAGCAGCACAACTCAGTGTCTCTGCAGCCCACCCAGCCTCCAGCCCCCCACTCACTGGGAATGCAACAGCCCTTGAAGTTGCTCTAATTATCTTTCTTTCCTTTCACTGATTCCCTACCCATGGCATCTCAAGCCAAAGCCCAGGAGAAAACAGCCGGGATTTCAGATTTAATTAAACCTTGCTGAGCAGGCTGCAGCCTTCCTCCGAGGCCAGCGCTGATCCCGTTATCACCGAGGCTCCTGCAGCAGCAGGATCAGCCCTTCCAGCCCCAGGAAAGAGGGGGCAACTCCTGCCCAGTGCTGGCACAGGGGAACCTGCTGAACCCAGGGCTAACTCCCATCCCAGAAGCAAATACTTGTCAGGGTAAGAAGCCCGACAGTTGGAAAATTTATCGCAATTCCCTATTTATTTGTTTATTTAACCAGCTTGCTGCTGGTTGAATGGAGGCCTGAGATAATCAATCAGGGCACAGCACAACCACAGAGGTGTCTCTTTGCTGCCAGCCTCAACAGGAAGAAGAGCTTCAGCACACATTTTCCAGTTTTAAAGGCCATCCATCATGGCATCAGTTCCATGTCTGACCAGGACAGACCCACAACCCCAAACTTTCCCACAGAAAACACCTCCCCCACAGCACCTGCTGCTGGCTCACATTTATCATCCCATAACACACAAACCACAGGGTAAATTCCAAAAGTTTCCAAGTTCCCCAGTCCCACTCAAAAAGCACTTGAGCAAAGTCAGAGCTCCCATTCCCCAAAAAGAACGGTGGGATTTGGACACTGCTGAAGGTGTCACCTAAAGGTGTCTCCCAGCCCCCCACAGACCAAACAAAAGCTGTGAGAAAAAAAAATAAAAGACAGTAGGTAGGTCTGAAAGTTAACAAAAAATAAATTTAAAATTAAAAAAATTAACCAGTTCAGTTCACAGCCTTTAAAACACCAAACCTGTAGATCTTCCCAAGCCCATCACATGTATTCACATGAATATTTACAGAAGCCAGGGATACTCCTTAAGTGTCCATGCAGGTTTCCCATTCAAAACACATTGTGACAATGGGGGAAGAAACACATTCGCAAGAAATGCCCCAACAGCTCCAAATAAATTAATTCCTAAAATTTTCAGCCTCTTAGTGGATAAATTCAGGGAAGGCTGCATTTGCTACAGCAGTTCAGAAAAATTGCTGCACCCAGCATGTGTAGGTAACTTGACATCCACAGGGTTTTACCTGAACCTTAGCATGGTGTGACCCCAGCAAACCCTTCTCACTCACCAGCTACAAATCCTAATTAACCTGTAACAGCTCAGGCTAGTTAATGAGCTCCTGAGCAAGAACTGGCAGAGGCTGCATGTAGAGACAGCGTGTGTCCTGCTGCCTGCCCCTTGCTGAGTGCTGCCCACAGAGGAGGGGCACTCCCCACCTTTACACCTCATTTTAGTGGCTTGGAAAATCCCAGCTTGAGGATGAAGTGACTCCAGAAACGACAAAGAAAACCCAGCTGTGAGTATCCTACTGTGACATCATTCTGCCTTTGCTGGGGTGGTTTCCAGCCCTCGAGCCCTGAGCATCTTTTATATTTCTTCTCTTCCAGTAACCCAAAGCTCATCAGATTCAAATTCAAATTATTTTGTACACCCCTCCTCCCCTCAAGTCCTGCTGCTGTCATGAGGAAGATAAAAACTAGATAGCAAACATCTTCCAAATCTTCATCAGCCTGGGAGGACCCTATTGGCCTGCCCCAGAGACACCTCACCTGCCTGATTCCCATAAAGCCCCAGGTTTCCTGCAGCCCTCGGGGCCCTCCTGCCCAGTTCCACCCCAGCTCCACCTCCCTGCAGCAGCGGGTTCACCTCGGGATAAACCCCACCGCCCCTCCCAGAGCAGAGCTCTAACAGAGGATGCTAAAAAGCTACCGGGCCGTTTCCATGGGTACGTGAGGCACACGTTGCTATGTGATACTCGGTCCGTTTCCATGGAGACAGCAGGGCTGTCACCACACAGGGCTCATTAGTTGCCATGGCTATTAAAAGGCGCTTGTCCTCTGGGGACCTGGAAGCACCACAGCCACCACCTTTTCCTTCTCTCCCTCTCTGGGATGGCACCAGCTCCCAGGATCCCAGCGGGGACCTGGCCACGCAGTCCCTGACACCGCAGGGATGGGCAGCTCCAAGCTGAGCTGAACAGGGAGCCCAGTCCTGCACTTTCCCATGGAGAACTACACATGCCCCAGCTTATGGGGTGCCTTCTCCATGAGTGAGCAGAGCATCCCAGCCACGGGCTTGTCCTGCTGTGGTTACAGCTGACACAGACCCCACCAAGCAGGGGCAGCACTCAGGAGGGCCCAGGTGCCATCTGCCCACTGAGCCCTGTCACTCCTGCCCACCAACACAGCACAGGGAATCTTTGCCCACTTTGTAGGGTGGATTTGGTATGGCCAAATCCCTGCATCACCAGGCACAACCACCACAGAGCTCAGCCCTTAGAGACAAGGCAGTGCTGCAAAATGCACACAAGAGCATCGTCCATCCTGCTGTGGAGCACCCTCCTGCCTCCCTCAGCCTGCGGCTCACAGCCACACAGGGTGGCACAGCCCCTGCCTGCCACTTCCAAAACCATTTCTGCAAGTATGGAGAGCTCCTTGCTCCTTTCTCCAGCCCAGGGCACAATATCCACCCCCCAGTCTCACCTGCTCCAGCAGTTCATGCCACAGCCCTGCACCCACCGCTCCATCATCTCTCTAACTGCATCTTAGGAGTGGAAATAGAGATGCAAGAAAGTCCTGGGGTTTATGTATGTTTAATTTTTCCCCCTTTAGACAGTCCCAGGCCCATTTCAGAGCCCCTGTACTGCTTGGTTAGGACAGCATCTGAACCCATCTCCATCCTATCTCAAATCACCTCCCCAACAGGCCCTAAATGGGTTTTTATGCAGCTACATAAACCCTTATGGAAAATACTCATATGCTCTATTAAATAAATTAAGGGTATTATTTTCTCATCATTCTGTTTGATTTTCTAGGAAGGATGTAGTTTTTTCATTTAACTCCAATGGACCAAAATAAAAAAAAAAACACAACCAAAATCCTATAGAAAGGTATATTACCCTGTAGTGGAAAATTAGATTCCTCCTACACGATACTATAGGATGATTTAAATATAACATATAGGACTATAACATGTTATTAAATTGTATAGTATCTTTCTAGAAAGACCTACAGTATAGGATTCTAAAAATCACTCCCAAAACCTATTACGCTTCAATCTAGCCCAGCTGGTTTCCTTTCTATTGCATGCTGCAACTTTTCCTAAAAGGCTCAGGTTTTAATTGTGTCTTGAAATGCTGCTGCAATCACACTCCAAGAATGGCTCTAAATGCCTGCAGAAATGACAAACCCAAGTGGGAAGCCCCTGGCCTTGGGGTGGGATGGGACTCTGTACTCTCCACAGTCAAAAACCACTATAATTAGCAGAGGGGTGAAGGGTCCAGTGAGGGCCCAGGTCCATGGCTTCATGGGCAGGAAGCAATCCTGTATTTCAACTCCATTTCTCTCCCTGTACTCACCATCCCAAATATCTGGGGCATTCAAGTAGTTATTGATGCTTCAGCACCAGACACTCATCTTCTTCCCCCCATCTTCCAAAAAAACCCAAAAAGGTTACAGAAAAAAGTTGCCTGTAGCTGTTGCCATAGAGACTCTCCAGCTTGGCACAGAAAGCCAAAATCTTGTAAAAAATGGAAGAATTTAAGATTTTAATCAGTGAAAACACACGGGAGGCCAGGAGCATCAATGCACATCCTTGCCTTAACAGCAGGATGAGTTCACCCCTCGTTTAACAGCATCGGAAGAGCCAGCTGAGTGCAGGGACAGAAAGGGAGAGGAATGAAAACAATAAAAACCCCATCCACTCTCGAGTATTTTCTGTCCCCAGCAAAGCAGCCTCTCACTGCCCAGGCTGATTCTGGACCAATACCCCACTAGCCAAGCTGTTTGTGTTCCCATTTCCTTCATCTGCTGCCAGAAAAATAAAAAATTCAACAATACAAATGAGGCAAAATATTTCCCAGAACTGCGCTATTTCTCCAATAAACTTCACCTCACTGCCAGCACGGCCAGCAGCGGGGGAGGAAAAACAAAGGAGAAAATCCCTACTTTTAGCACCATGAGATGTTTTTGAGACTGTCTCAAAATTGCTCTTTTCTGCTGCATCTTCCACTGTCACTCCCGACCCGGCTTCCACTGTGACCACAAATCAAACATCGCGGGATAAACTCACTGCTCTGGCATTTTCACTGCTTGGCAGAGCCCTGGCTCCAGTTGTGGCCACTGGCTAAGACAAACATGGCCCCAAGCACGCTCCAGTGGCTACCTTTCCACTGGTGGCATGTTGCAGCACGCCAAGGTGGCCAAAGGATCCTGTTTTACCACCTTTTAAGCCTTGTGATGAGTTAGGGAGGTGATGGCATCCACCAGCAGCAGCTCAGGGATGGGGCAGTGGTTTTACCTGGCAGCAGGATGTGGGGGATAACCAAAGCCACAGCATCAGGGAAAGCCTCCAGTGCCAAGGGATGTTGTATTTCGTGCCTGAGGAAACAGAGCGTGAGGAATACCAAAACAAGGAACTTCAAAAAGGAGCGGTGTTGGCCCAGGGAATATTGTTGTATGAGCTCAGCCGCTTCAGAGTGATGGAAAAAATCATGCACTGACCTGAAGGGGTGATGGAAGGACTTGGTGTGCGGGGGCTGAGCCTGAGACATGTCACCAGCACCCACCCAAGGGCCCGAGGGGGAGCTGGGCAGGAGCGCAGGTACCTGTGGCAACAGCCCAGCACCCCAAGCTACTCCAAAGCCCTGAGGTCAGGGAAGGACCCAGACTTGGGGGCTCAGGTAACTGCCCCCACACTGCCCTGGCACACTGATGTAGAGGCAAGATTACTGTCAGCTCCCAGCTTAGGCAGACTGAGGTGTCTCTCCAAAACCTTCTGCCACCACCAAGTCCCCATCTGTTCAGCTCCTCACCTTTACCCTCTGCTGCACATTGAGATGCCCACCAGGATGAAGGTTCATTTGCTTTCCACTAACCCCATCCCTGACAGCACTGGGAGATGCAGGATGTGTCCATCCTACCTCCAGCTCCTCCAGAACCCAAGAGCTGGGAGTCAGGACCAGGCTGGCAAGGAAAGCTCTGGAGGGAAACTGTGGATGGGGAGTTACAGACTAAATGAATCAATCCAGCACTGGCTCATCTTTGGAAACAAGATGATTTTGGCTTGAAGGTCATTGGGAGAGGAGTTTTGTGACTTCTTTCTGTGCCTCTGCTCTTCTTCCATTGCAAAAGCAGGTCTCACAACAGTGCAGCCATGTCCTGGGCTCTACTGAGCCCATGGTAGGGACATCTATGAACACACACACAACACTGTGGGCAATTCTGAAATTGCCTTTGAGTCCCTGAGGGCCACTTGGTCCCTTGGAGCTCTTAGGGCCACTGCCAGGCTCGGGGCAAGGGCTCTGCTCAGGGCCTTTGCTCCTCTCAGCCCCTTTTTGCTCTGGATTAAAGCAGCCAGGCACTCACAGGGCAGCCAAGCACCTGCATGGCCTTGAGATACAGGGCAGAGGCACCTCCTGCCCTCGGGTAAGGGCCATGGACCATTCCCAGTCAGATTTGCCAAGGCTCCCAGTGCCCATGCCACAGCCCCCAGTCCTGCCCATGCTGCCCCACCCCCCTTGAGTAGCTCCCTCCCTCCCCTGCACTCTCCTCTCTTGCTGTGCCTGTGTGTAGGTGTATTTAGAAACGAGATCTTTTCAGCTGAACTGCAAAACNAAAAAAAAACCAAGCCAGAGGTGAAAAAAAATCAAGGTGTTCAGCAGATGAAAGGGGAAGACTGGGGAAGGGGGAGGCACTGCAAAGCACTTTCCTTTTGTCCCCCAGTTGAGCACAAGATCTGCAGCTTGACCCCCACTTGCTCAACCCTCTGAGCTCCCAAAGTTGAGACAGCCCAGCTTCATGTGGCTACAAGACAAGAGAAAACAAAGCCCAGCAGAAAGCCAAGCCCAGAACCCAGCTGAGATGTGAACATCACTGCTGGAGGAGCCAGAGCCCATTTACTGAGACGAACGCAGAAGTGTCACCACCCTCACTGCGGGTAACCCTGCTGGCCTTGGGCTCCTCTGTTCTTCTTTTCCTGGAAAAAACCAGGATTTGCCAGTACTGCTGCCATGAACAGTTTCTGAAGAGGGAGCTGTAATTTGCCCAGAGCAGGGGAAATTGCTTCCATGGGAACAGCAGGCTGGTGTCTGGAGGGGGTTGCTGTGGGGCAGGATGTGCACCATCCTAAAGGACAGGGTGGAAGGATAAAACAGAAGCATCCTGAAAAATACCCTCACCACAGCAATGCCCCATCCAGGCATTGAAGCAATGGGTAAGAAGAGGAGATTTGGGTGCTCAGAGTACCGTTCATGGCCTGGAGATCCTGCACTAACACTGGCTGTGGCAGAGAACAGAGTGACCACACTGCTGAAAGCAGAGTCACACAGGCAGCAAGTTATCCACTACATAAAACAGAGCCCAAGAGGTGGGAACATCCACCTCAGCTGGAGGAAGGACATCCTGCCACAGCTCAGCCACACAGGGATGACCCAGCTCAGCTTCATGAGGGGACCATGGCAGGTCAGCCTGGCCCCTGCTGCCACTGTCCATCAGTTTCCCAAGCTGCTGACCCTGTGTGCACCACATGTGTGGGTACAAAGCCCTGGACACTGAGCACACTGGGCTGTGAAATGCCCTGTGCCACCCCCATGGCCAGGGCAGTCTGGGGTGCCTGGGGTCAGTTCACATCCACTGGGTCATCACAGAAGCATCCAGGCAGCACCGAGGGCTGAAAGGAAGAGCTCACCCCTCTCCCCAGGCTCATGGATACCCAAAGCCCTGGGCCAGGGCTACTGAGGGGCAGGCTGAGAGGCCCATCTTATCTCCCCAAGCCATCCTTAACCCCCACACAACTGCCTAAGGGGCACAAAATCCCATGCACAGGGAGAAAGGCAGTGGATAAGAGTATGAGACTCCAGCTGTAATCCATCCCAATTTCAGAGCCCAGAAGCTTCACCTGCACCTCTCCTCTGAATTGAATCAGGTTCCACACCCTCCAACTGAGCCAGCCATGGATCACAAAAAATAAAGCAATTTATATGAGGCACAGACCTTCAAGAATTATGCTGTATGCTTGCCATACAGTGCAAACACATTCCTCTCCACATGTGGCTGGGTCCTTTGTCAGAGGAATTTGGATTTTTGACCCTAGAAGTCAGGATGAATCTCTGAAGGAACATTAGAGACAGACCTGCAGAGTGATCCTGAGCAGATTATGGTCTCATGGGTATATCCTGAGACATATTTATGGCCCTCCCAAGCAAGATAGGTCAATAATCACATACAGTAGCAGTTACAAGTCAGATATTAATTTAATCCATTTCCTTCCTATCTGCCCAGATAAACATTAATTCAATGGAGCATCAGAGGACTCCTTTATCATTCTTACTGGAGTTTGTTTTCTCCCATTAAGGTAGAATTGCTATAGCCAGGCTATCCAGACATGATGGTTCCCAAATTAAAGACATTTTGCATCCAACACAGGCACAGGGACCACCGCCCAGACCCAGGATTCATGTTATTAGCAGCTAGCACCAATGCAGAGGAGGCTGGTTAAAGAGCAGCCCATCAAACACACTTAAAAGCCTTGTTCACCCACAGCACAAGGAACATTTTATTCCTACAGACCCTGGAGCCCAGAAGGAGCAGAGACATTTGTTCCCCTCCACAGAATCCAGCCAACCTGGCCCTGGGAGTTGCACACCCATCCACAGCAGAGCTCCCACCACCTTCTTCCCTTCCCGGAGCAGGGATCTTCCCAAGTCTAGTCTAGAATTAAAAATGAACCTTATTCACGATTAACATCTTTACTTGCATAGCGTGGTTGGCAGCTTAACACCAAATAAATGTTTTGGCAGCAGGAGTCACAGGCATGGGGGTGAGCCCTGCCCTCCAGAAGGCAGCGTCAGCCTCACCATGAGTTAACGAGCACTTTCTAATTGAATTAACAAATCATTAACAAGCCCTCTTCACCATCTGGGCAGGGGAGGGCTCTGCCTCGGGCTGCTCAGGCCACCAGCATCTCGAGAGGGAGCACAGAGGCTGTCAATAATGCAGGAGGAGGGACTGCAAAACCTGACCTTGTTAAGGTAGGAATCACAGGAAATCCTGGAGGCATAAAACCCCCGGGGGTGGGTGAATCCCTGTGAGTCCCCTTGCCCGGCTCCACTGCTGCTGGCTGTGGGTTTGCCTTCAGCTCCCAGGGTTAGGGAGCACCTCAAAGATGGTTCAGTGCATGCATTAGAAGAAACCTCTTGGAAGAGAGCCAAATTAGATATAAATGTAAGGATGCACCAGGAACCCAGTAAGTGTGGGGCTAGCACCTGGATTACAGTAAATAAATCCCCTTTTCTTTATAAGTTCATCTGTGCCAAGCTCCCAGCTCTCTGTCATCACCTCTTTAGCATTTTGTTTCCATTTTCTTCCCTCTTCTGCCCTCGCCCTTGGATTTTGCATCCCAGCAGAGAGAGAGAGAGAAAACTGAGATGACATGGGTGACAAGAAAACCCCAACACCAAACAGCCACCAGCCCCCTGAACCTAGGAAACACGCTAAAAATCCCAACCAAAACAACATTTCAGGCACATAAGCCAAACCAACAGACAATTTCCATCTCCTTGTGACTAAAGTGAACTTCTGTGGGCTGAGTCACGGCACATCCCGGTCCCACACGCGTGTGCAGGGCTGCAGCTCCTGCCAGGACCTGTGCAGCTGTACCTCAGGCTCAGGATGCTGCTCCTGGCACCCCACAGCCCCTTTCCTGTAAGGCACCAACCAGTGCCATGGCAGCCAGCACAGAGAGCAAGCGTCAAAGCTTCTCTCAGCAAATATTCAGGCAGAAAAATATGGATTTTCCATCTGCTCGAAGCTTCTTTGCTGGGGCTTTGGTAGAAGCACAACCAGTCGTTACTGCATTATATTAAACCATGAGAATTTCATCTTTTTTTTTTTTGTTTTGTTTTGTTTTTTTTGTTTGGTTTGATTTGCTGTTGTTGGTTTTTTGGGTTTTTTTTGTTTTATTTCTTAGCACCAGGGCAGATTCCTGGGTGAGGGGCCAAGGCTGAAGAAAGCTAAAGCCAAATGAACCCAGGTTGGGGGAAACCTCTGCGTGCATCGCCATCCAAAGGGAACATTTCACATCTAGGTTGCTGAGCATAGAGCCAAGGCACTGGGGAAGGGAAAGCCACGATCTGGCCTCGTAACAAACCCAGAAACACTCAGGCCTCCTACTTAACTAGGAAATTCAACCCTCTCCAAACCACAGAGAAGCTTCAAAGCCCTCCCAATCTGACTCTGAATGCTCCTTCCACAGCTCCCCAAGGACGGCCCCCTTCCCTCAGACTCTACTCCCAGCCAGCAAAGCTGCCAGGGGCAAAGGCTCCCCATGGGTCCTCTGCCAAGGGAAAATGATTTCATGATCCAAGTGAAAAAGCCATCAGGGAGGTTCATTTTGGCCAAAGGTTTTGCTCCCTTCAAGCAAAACAGTAGGAAAAAAAGGAGAGTTGAGAGAAACCTGGGCAGGGAACTTGGGGTAATCCAAAACTTGGTCTTTTCAGAACGGGGAAAAAAATAAAATGAAAGAGTTTAAAATAAAAATGAGAAAGAAGCATTTTTCAGCATGATGCCAAACCTTCTGCAGGGGGTGCGGGGGGAGAAGAAAGCAGAAAATTTTCTGTGTGTCATAAAATCCTCGGCATTTCCAGACTGGCTCCGACAGCCCACGGTACTGAACGGGGCAGAGAACACAAAAACCGATCAAACTGAGAGCAGGGGGTCTGACGGGAGACACGCCAGCCCCAGGGATGGGTGGTGGCTGGGGTGCTCCAGCCCCATCCCAAATCAGCACCCACCTGTCTGCCCCTCCTGTCCCGGCCCTGAGGGGAGAGCTGGGATCTCCCGCCAGCCACCCTGGCCCGGCTCCTGGCCCCAGATGAAAAGAAACCCACACGGGCCATTCACTTCAGAGCTGGACTCAGTGACCCCTGTGTCCCTTCCAGCTCAGAATATTCTGTGAACTGATACCAAGCAAGTCTCCAGAGATGCTCCCCCAGCCCCCATGGGAGCAAAGCGTTCCGGATTTCCTCCGAGGAGCCGAGGCAGAGCTGTCCCCAGGCAGGACGGGGCCACCCCTCCCGGGATGACATAACCACGAACTGCATGGGGCCGAGCCTTTTGTCTGTGAGCCGGGAGAGAGGGAGGGAAAGCAAGAAAGGAAGAAAGAAAGAAAACTTCTGGAAGTCATTACGATTCCCCTGCTCCAGTCTCCTTTTTGGCAGACAGCTTCCCTCTCCTCTTCCCTCCGCCCACCCCACCCCAGCCCGCTTCAAAATGCCAGCCTATGATTTTTAAATGAGAAAAAGATGTGCTGTACTCCAGCACTTGGATAAACTCCTACACAAACTTCCAGATGTGACACAACAGCCTGGAAGGGGGAATTCGCAGAAGAATCTCCTTAAAAAACACATCCACACGCAGGGAGCAAAGGCAGCGCCTGGCTGCCGGCAGGGCTGGGCAGTGGATGGCTCCAGACACCGCTGCTCAGATGAGGTGTCACCTAGATTAGGATCGAGCTGCTCCTGGCTCTTCCAGGGAGGCAGGGATGAGAGGAATGCTGGCCACAGCACCCAGCTCTGGGAAGGGAACACCGCCTGCTGCTCCTGCTGAGCTCCCAAAGGTTTGTGGAGAGCAGGGAAGAGGATTTGCAGTTATTTGTCTCCTGGGAAGAGGGAAATAACCACAGCACCTCTGTGCTGCTCTTGTTAAAGGTGATGGGTCGAGATGGTCCCGCAGGAGCTGGAGCGAGCCCAGGGAGGTGCCAGGACCTGCCTTGGAAGCAGCAGAACGCTCTGTCCCAGCCAGGAGGGCCGAGGGGCTCTGTGAGACCCCTTGGTCACGCACCAGCTACACAAGTCAGGTTTCTTTTCTCCCCAGGAACCAGGGAAGGGGCACAGAGACAGCAGAGGCTCAGCCACAGTGGGAGAAATTCCATCTGTCTAGGGAGGGGTGGGAGGCACCAGTCAGAGAACTGGGTCAGGGGAGAGAAATGAGCTCAGGTGCCCTGGGATGGATCAGACACAGGTGAAGCAAATGGATTCTGGCTCCTTTGTGGGTTTTCTTTAATGAAAACAAGATCCATTTCAGGTCTGACCTGTCAAATCAAAGCATTTTGCTTTGTTAAACTCAGAAGTGAGGCTGGAACAAATGTATAGAAGTGTAAGGACACCACGTGCACTTGCCCCAAAAAACATACCCTTTTGATAACAGAAAAATATATATATATATATTTTAACCTTGCATCACTCTGAACTCTTCAAAGAGCAGCACAAGCAGTGAGTGGCTCTCCCATGAGCTGACATGGCTGAGCAGGGAGTGAGGACACCCCAGTGTCCCACAAGGTGACAGGGGTTCCACTTGCCCACCGCCCTCACCACAGGCATTCCCATGGGAAGGGCACGGGAGGCACTGCCGGAGCTGGGGAGCCCAAAGCACAACACAGCTGAGCAGCCTCGGGTCTCATCCCCCCCAGGCAGGAGGGTCCTGGCCCTGGTGCAGTCAATCACAGGGACAGGCCCCTCCCTGAAGAGCCGGATCCAGCCGGACCAGCACGGAGTGGTTTCAGCACAGCCGAGGGCACAGGGTGAGCCCAGCAGGGGCTGACTGTGCCCTCGATGAGGCCAGCACTGCCCTCCATGAAGAACCAAGCTCTAGCACAGCAGCTCCAGCCGTCCTGTGAGCCAGCCTGGTGCAGATCTCAGTTACACCTTGGCATGAAGCCAGTGGGAATTCCAGATGCATTCCTGGAGCTGTCTGGGCATCTGCAATTTCCAGCAGGAGTTGGGGGCAATCAGCACCTCCCCAGGACCCAGCTTGGTCACCCAGCTCTCCCTGCTGGGGAGGGAGCAGAGCCATGTGAGGCAGCTGCTGGAAGAGTCCTCTCTGTTTTATTGCAGACAGAGGCAGGGCTGGTTTCTGTGACCGGATCAAGATGTTTCTTTGCCAAAACCATTCCCAAACCCCAAGTCCAAGGGATTGTGCCGCAGAACAGCCAGGCGGGATGGGAGCACTCCTCGTGGTGCAAACCAAACCTCTTTTTCCCAGAGAGGAAATGTACAGAGCTGCCCTTCACCCTCTAAACCAGGAGGAAAAAGCAGGATTTCAGCCAATTGGAGTGTGTGTCCCCAGGAATGGCACTTCCAGCAGGTTTTTGCAGCGCCCCGTTGTCGTGTGCTGCTCTCCAGGCAGCAGGGCTCTGCAGGTGTGGGGGACGAGACAGTGTTCAGCACTACAATAGCTATCACAGGCCCTTTCAGTTTCACTGCTATTTCTCTATTCAGAGCTCTTCATGCCAAGTGGTAGCATCCTCCCCACTTTCTCCATCCCCACTCTTCAATCACTCCACAACTCTCAAGAAATAGCCTCGTTTCTTGTCTGTGATCAGAGGAGCAGCCTGTCACAGACTCTGATACAGCCTTTCATCTTCCCATCCTTCATGGTGCTTTCATTTTACAAGTGAAAGTCAAGTAACCAGCTTGCCTCCTCTGTTCTCCCCCTCAGAGACTGCTGCTTCTCCTCTCACGGCCTTGCCAGCACACACAGCAGCACACCCTGCAGTGCCACAGCCTTTCCCCTCTCTGAGCCTGTGGGTCCAGCACTGTCACCATTAAACTTGTCCCCTCTTCTTCTTCCCTCTTGACCAGGCAATTCTCACCCAGGGGAGAACCTTCTACCCCAGAGCCACACAGGCTGCCATCCAGGCTTGTCCCCTCAGGTCCTCATGGCTCCCAGAGAGGTTTTCACTCACAGACCACAATGGAGTGGATGGGGAAGATAGGTTGGGATCTGGTACATGTTTATAGCTAAAAATCCCAAGGTTTCAGGCCCTGGAAAATTTCTGGATCAGAGCAAACTTCATGATCTCTTTCTAGCCCTAAGGGAGAGAAGGAACAGGAGAGCAACACAGAACCCCACATCTCTGCTCCAGACAGCAAGAGAAAAAGCTTCCTGGTCCAGGCAGAGGATGCTCTAGACAGAAATATGGCAGAAAACCCCCAAAAACCACCTCAACAGGACTTCACATACCTTCTGGATACTCAGCACCACAACCATCACCCTCCCCTAACCCCACCCCAGGTACCACAGTCACACAAACTGCCTGGACAGGGATATAGAGCAGAATCCTAGGAGTTTCAGCTGCTCTTTGGGGGTACAAACTGTCCTTCCTGGGCAACAATGGGTCCTGCACCTCCTCCTGATGCCCCATCTACAGTAAATTTTATCAGTCAGATTAGAGCACCACAATTCTGCCTGGAAATGCCACAAGCTCTGCATCTCCACAAGCACAGCTCAAACCAGAGCCCTCCAATCCAGTCTCTTCAGGAGCCAATGCAGAAAGGTAAAATCCACCTGAGAAAGTGGCAGAAGCCAGTGAAAGCTCCAAATTTCCCGGAGCTGGGGCAGGATTCATCACCCACATCAGCTGGGGCACAGTTCCTAGAAGATTACAGCCTGAGAAGGGCCACCAGACGAAAGAAAAATAAAAAAGCAATAAATATAAACAAGAGAAGGCTCAGCTCCAGCACTGGAGTGGTAGAGAGGCAAAGGGTTGAGCAAGACAATGCTCTGCTGAATAGCCCAGCAAGTGATGGGACACACTGCAGGTACCAAAGTAGCTACTGCATTCCTCTCATCTGAAGGCTGAANGTTGTTTTAAAATAAACTCCCCCAATTCTGGGTCAGTGACCCTGAAAACAAACAGCTGCATGCAGCCACATGACTCAAAGATCCACAGCATCACCCCTGTGGCCCCAGGACTCCCAGCAAGATCCTTTCTCTGTCAGTAACAAGTGAAAAATTGGCAACAAAAATCCCAGCTAGTGGGACTGCACTTAATGCTCATCCCTGACTTGCAGTGGTGTTTGCAGGTGCCCACAATACCACTGATTTTCCAAGGACAAAAGTTAATCAGCTTTTTTTTGCAGCCACAGGAGAAAACACATTTCAAGCCACTACTGGGGTGGGGGATTTTACTGAAAACACTTAAACAGGCAGGTGTTAGCATCAGATTCAAAACATCAATTCAAGGATCCAAAACAAATAAATAAATAATTTTTTAAAAAATTAAAAAAAAAAAAGAGACTTGGAAACATATTTAAACCAGCAATCATAAATATTATTAGTCATAGTAGGCAACAAGAACACACTAACTTGCAGCCTGTCATTAGTATTTCTTTGCAAAGCAGAAGGCTTCACAAAGTTGCAAGGTTTCCTAAGATGTTTAAATAAAGGCAGTTCAAACTGCTTAGCTGGTCTGAAAGAGATCTGGGGAGAAGCTGCTGAGAGTATTCATGACTGGGAGGAGAATTCTTGGATTTTTCCCTCCTGGGGGATATATTAGGAGAGAAGGCAGCCTGTTTATCAGAGAAATCTTTGCTGAAGCTCAAGTCAAACAATATTCACAACTCCAGCTGACCCTCACCAAGCACACCAACCTCAGCTGAGATGTAATCTCCAACAGTTCCTGCACACCAGGAGTGGAGAAGGACTAGAACAGGGTATTTTGGTTTTCTGTACCATGTAACATGTCCTCTCTGCTGCTGCACAGCCTCTCCCCTGCAGATGTGGGGCTGCTGCCCACACCACTCGCCTGCCCCTCGCACCCAGCGCGGCACGGACCGGGAACTTCCCGGGCAGCGGCTGCCTCTCCTGCACCAGCGCCTGCTGGAAGCCACATCGCTTCACTTCATTTCATTTTGAGCTTTTGTTTCTGCAAATAATAAATGAAACTGGACTTTGGCGATGGTAAAATACTCAGAATGCTACAAGCCATGTGCTGGTTGCAACTCAGCTCCAAAGGGAAGCTTTAAAGACACCAGGACTGTAGAAAGAAAAAAATGTTTCTATTGTCTCCTGTATTTCTTTCCCCCCCCTTCCTTTTGGAAGCTTAAACTTGACTAAAGCGGTTTGGCCTGTGCCAGAGCAGACATGGAGCTTGGAAGGAGATCGGGAGCCTCTGAGGGGTCGTGGCTCACCCCAGGATCTGACAAACAGCTGCCCTTGGCCAGTGTCCGCCCGGGACCGTGAGCCCTACCCTGCCCCGTCCCCTCCAAGCAAGTGGCATCTCCTGGGGGACTGCAGAGAATGGGCCCTTCGACGGGCCTCAAGCACCCTGAATCATTTAGGGACCCTGGAGCTGGGCAGCAAACCAACCCCCCAAAACCTCCGCCCCCCTCCACACTGCACCCGTTTTGCAAATCCTCAGGGAAGGGACCAGGGAGCACAAAATGGGCAAGAAACGGGGTCAGGAAGGAAAAACCGATCCACAAGGCAAGAGACCGGGGTTAGAATCCCTGAGTGTGCAGCGGAGCGGGACCGGAGGCGGTGGATCCCCGGGGGGATGGTCCCCAGCAGCTCCCGCTCCGAGTCCCTGTGGAACGGAGCGCTGGAGCCCGCGGGAGCCGCGGCCGGGGGAAGGGAGCCCCGCGCCGCGCCACGGACCGCCGAGCCCCCGCAACAGCCCGGGAAACTTCTGGGACGAGCAACGGGGAAGGGGGGAGCATCGCCGGGTGCCGCCCGCTGCCCCGGGGACGGCGGTGCCGGGTCATCCCAAAGCCCGGCTCCTTTCCCATCAACCGGCGGGCTCCAGACGGGAGGGGTCCCCCGCCCTGCCGGTCGCTCCGGGGCGTGGGGGCCCCGTGGGGCTTACCTCGCCGCCGAACACCTGCAAAGGATACGGGTTACAGACCAACCGGAGGCACCAGCTCCGCGGCCGGCTCTCCTGGCTCAGGTAGAAAAAGACGACGGGGGCCAGCGCCGGGTAGGGCAGCGCCTCCGCCTCCGAGTCGCCGCTGCCCGCCTCCCTGTCCCCCGGCCCCGGCTGGCCCCGGGCTCCGGACAGGTCATTAAGGCGGATGAAAGTCTTGGCTCTGCCCGGCTCCGGATCCTCCTCGGCCGCTCGCGGTCCATCTTCGTCCATCCTCCGGCCGGCGGTCCCGGGGGAGCCGGGGCGACGCGGGGCGAGCCGGGGGGACGCCTAGAGCGGCGCGGCCATGGCGGGGCCGGGGCGCTGGAGGCTGCGGCGGGGCGGCTTCAGCGCCGGGGGGGCATGGCCGGGGGAGCCACCGCCTCGGCCCCCGCTGGGGCCGGGCCGCCCCCTCGTCCTGTCCTGCCGTCTGCGGGCTCCGTAGCTCCTCGTCGCCGTGCCTTCGGGGGCCCGAGCCGGTCGAGCCGCGGGCAGGAAGGCGGCGGGGCGGCCCCCGCTGCCGGTGCTGGCCCCCAGCCGCGGGGCAGGCCCCCCTTAGCGGCTCTGCCTGTCCCCTCCTCGCACCAACACGTGCCGGGGCGGGGGGATGCTGCGGACGGGCGGAGGAGGAGGATGCTGCCGCGGCGGCCGCGCGGAGCCGAGCGCTCGGCACAGCTGGA
>VWZP01006521.1:115394-142732 GCA_013396995.1 Dicaeum eximium | reverse complement strand
CCTCACTCCAACTTCAAGTCCCGGCTCCTCCTCTCCCCGCCGCCAATGGGGGCTCGCCCGCGGCCCCCCAGCGCCTCCCCATTGGCTGCGGCCCGTGTCCGTCCGGGGGCACAGCTGGACGGGCAGCGCGGTCCCGGCGGGGCTGGACGGGGCGCACCCCCGGGCACCCCCTGCCCCGCGGGGGGACAACGAGGGGACAACGGGGACGGGAAGCGCCGAGCGCTGGGGGCGGGGAAGAGCGGAGAGCCCCACGCCGCGTTAGGTGGAGGCAAGCCCCGGTGGGACTCTGCAGCACCGGGAGAGGGGGAGCCGGGGGAGGCAAGAGGGGGAGATGCGGCGGGGACAGACCGCCCCGCGCGGGCTCTGCTGCGGGAGAGGAGAGCGCCGGGAGAGCGAGGCCGGCAGCGCCAAAGTGCCGAGAGGACTGCAGGAGCCGGCATGGAATCGTTCCGAGCGCTGCCTGAGCCCTGCGCGACATCCTGGCCCTGCTGCGGATCCCCAGGGGTTGCCTCCTGCCCCGTCCCCCCGCAGCCTGAGAGCGGATACCGGGCTGCCGGGCTCGGTGCATGTGGGTCANGCGGGAGGGAAGGGGGACCCGCCATCCCCAGCCGTGGGAGCAGCCCGTCCCCCCGGTCCCCCCGCTCGGAGGATGCGGCCGGAGCTCCCTCTGCCGGTGCGAGCCCGGGCCGCGGGGAGAGCCGGCCCCGCCGACGGGGAGCGCGCCGCCAGCGCCCCGGGGACAGGAGGGGACACACGGCCCCGAACGAGGGGCACGGCCCGCTGGGCGCTCCCGGCCCCTGCCGAGTCAGACCTTCCTCCAGCGGGACCCGAGTAAAGGATCTTCTGCCAGCACCCTGCATTTTGACATCCCCAGGCTGAGCAGGACCCTGCTTCTAAATGCTTAGAATTTTTTTTCCAGTTTAGAAACAGCTTTCTCACTCTTCTCCAGTAGCTGCTCCATGATATTTATATAAATATGGGCATGTCCATCCCAAGAGCTCCAGCTAGTCCAAAAACACCTGCAAGAACAACAGGCTCCTGTCTGACCCAAAATGCCTTCTCTGGGCCAAATACTGCTGGCCTGGGAACAGACTTGATCTTGGATTCACAGCCTGAGCTGTCCAACCTGAGACAAATCACATCACTATCGGCAAAACTTCAAGACCAGCCAGGCTCTGCTGCAGAGCTGTGAGTGACAGTGCCCAGGCAGAAGAGATTCAAATCCCACAGCCCTCTGTGCAAGGCAGGAGACCTCCTGCAAGTCCAGAGGGACACTGTTGTGACAGCACATGGCATGTGTCACACCAGGCGAGTGGAGAGCCCATGACATGGCTGCTAAGGACAGGAACTCCCATTTTTTCCCCAGATTTTTGAGCAATTCCCCCCTCTGGGTGCAGTGTGTGCACAGAAGGGGCAGAATTTGGCTGTCTTTGGCTTCTCCCTGCCACAGCCAAAGCACAGAGCAGCCAAAGCACTCGAGCATGCCAAGAGCTCCCTGATCCCCCAGACAATGGGACATGCACCAGCCCTTGCTCTCTGGCAGGGCTCAGCCCAACAGCTCAGCTGTGGTACAAATGCAGTTCCTGGGAAGGTCCACAAACACATTTGCATGTACAAGGTGCAGTCTTAGATCAAGCAATTTCCTCACTACATACATACAGCCTGGTCACAGCTGCTTTTGATCCGATTCTCTTTCTATCCTGATAATGTACAGAGAGCCTTTGTGTGTCGGTCTGTTTATTTAAATGGATTTGGAGCAAACATTTTTTTAAAGCTGAAGCTTTGAGCCTCTAAGTGGGTTACCAGATTATATGCTGTCTTCATTTTAATTACATTTGGCTCGTTTTGTTTATTGCATACATTTTCAAGAATTATGCTTACTGTGAGAATTGAAAGCATTTTGCTTTAGAAGATACCTGCCCTATAAAGGGATCCAACATCACACAGGAGAGATGATGCAAACCTTCCCATCTCAAACAGCATTCTCCCTTCAACTGGGACAGGAAAAAAGGAAGAGGATATATGGTCTGTCAAGCCTAAATTTAAAGTGAGGCACCCAAGGAGGATCAAGCCAGCACCACCAGCCTAACAGGAGTTTGGCACGAGCTAGTATAAACTAAAAATATGTTCTTGCTAGGGGGAGAGTGATCTTGGTTGTGGATCTCAGAGGAATGAGAACTCAGATTTTAAAAAATTAAAAACAGGATGTTCATCAGCCCAACCAGGATCTTCACTTGCCCACCCCTGTCTCGGGGTGGGAGCCCTTCCCAGCAGTGCCCCAGCCTGCAGCATCTCCCCAGAGAGCCCTTCCCTTGTGCCCAGGCTGGACCAGGAATTTGTGTTCCTCAGACAAGGGGTTTGTTTGAGGGGGGCTCAGCTTCCACACAGAAGTGGCGTGATCTGTCAAGGACAAGGAACAGAGCTCCAGCCCAGAGCCTTGATGAGAAGGATGGAAAGCAGCAAGAAGTGATCCAGGAGACCAGAGCTGCACATTTAAGGATTTGGGATGTAAATGAGTAGAAATTTCAATACAAGTAAGGAACTAACGAGGTCACAGTCACCTCACATGCACAGTCCTGGCCCTCTAATTAGACCAAAGATAGCACAGGAGAGAAGGGATGAGGGTGAGCCAGGGACAGCTTAAGCAGTGGCAGGAATTTTAGGGCTGTGGTCGTTTTGGAGGGGCAAGAGAAAGGGGACTCACGTGCTGCAACATCAGTTATGCCCTCAACAGTAGTTAAGATGAGCCCCAAATTACTCAGCTGACACCTGAGGAAGAGGAGGAAGAGGAAGCAGCCCCACTTTCATTCCAGCACAGCCCTCTTGCTCTGCTCTACCACGTGGTTTAGAAGATTCTGGGGGAGCACAGCCCTGCACTCTCTTCCTTAGCAGTCCTTCTAGGAAAAGCACTGTGAGCAACATTTCATGTCAAGGGGGAGGTTTAGCCAAGCTGATGCTCACCAAAAATGGCTCCAGCACGGTAATGGGATTTGGTATCAGCCATCCAGGAGCTGCTCTGAGCTGCAATAGGGAAAGCCTACATCTGTGACCACTTTGGCAGGAGGAGGACTGAAGAGAGCCTCAGCAGAGAGGCTCCCACCCGATGAAAGTTGCTGTTTGTTTTGCTGCTGACATACAGCTGCAGTAGCTATGGGTGATTTGAATAGGGCAGGACAATGTTTCTATCAGTTCTGGGAGCTACAGATGGAACCCATATAGTATCTCGCTCAGGGCTGAGGGATTAATCACAACAAGGTCCAAAGCTCTTCTCATGCCTTGGAACTAGAGGGAAAACACACATTTTGTGTTGGATGTCACAGTCTGGGGGCAGAGCAGGCCTCTCATGACCAATCCACAGACTCAAGTGCTGTGGAAGAACACTTTAAGAGCAGCAAATCTGCTCTGTCCCTGCTTCCCCACCCCACCAGTGACAGCCAGTTCTGTGGGATCAATCCTTGCTGTGCAAAGGGGCTCCTGGCTGCCCTATCAGTGAATTGATTCCCTGAGAAACACCATTCACAGTATTTGAGCTGACACAGCTACAGCAGACACCCACCAAACCCAGCCTCACACACCCCACTTCCCTGCCCTCCCTGTTCCAGGGACCTGGCTGCTCCTCCCAGCCCCAGCCCTGAGGGATGCTCCTGTCCTCAGTACCTAGAGCTCAGAGAATACTTCCCCCTCATGGAGAGCAGAGAGCACTGGAGGATCTGGCAGGAGCACCAGACCAGCCTCACATTCCCCACAGCACAAACTAGCACCTTAACTCCTCACAACCCCATCCAAACATCTGTTTTCCTCCAACAGGTCCTTTTGCTAATTCCTTCTGTCATCATTCAGACATTTTCTTGCTCTTCCCAGTTATCCCATCAATGCCATGGCCTTCCCAGTCTGGTGCTGCATCCCCAAATCCCAGGGGCTGGGCACTGGCACTGGGAACCACCATGGAGGGTTTGGGAGAAGCTTAATGAAACCAACTGCTAGAGGCTATAAGCAGGGCTTCATCTTTCATCTTTTCCTCTTTAATGAATGTTATTATTGTCTCTCTCAATCTTTATTAAGTGAAGAGCCAGACAAGTAGTTGGAGGGAATATATACTGTGGCATAAAGCATAACCACTGTGCAAGGGGACGTCTGTGATCAGTGCAATCCACTTGGTGTGCGTGAAGGAATTAATAATTCAGGCTGGGGAGGGCTTATTGTTGGTGGATGATCAGCACTTTCCTACATGATCAATGTTTGCACCTTGACTTTTTGGTACACAGTCAATCCATGCCTGAGCATGGCCCGAGTTTTGGGAACTTCTACACCTGCTTGAGGCTGCAGCATTGATGTGGCTCATTCTTCTGAGAGCAAGGAGCTGACCCGAGCCCATGTTTCAGCTCTGGGGCTCAGAACATAATTTATAATAAAAATCTCTCTGCCCTGTCTTTAAAAAGCTTACATTTCCCTTCACAACCTCTACTACCTCCAGAAAAGATGAAGAGGAGAGGGAAGTGCCCTTTCAAGGCTATTCTGTCTGGGCAGGTTGGGTGTTTTAGTGGCCACATCCTGGCTCTGACCACCATAAGGCACAAAGACAGCACCCCCAGACAGCAAACAAGGACCCAGCACTACACTGGATATTGTCCCTGTTAAATATCCTCTGACATTTACCATGGCTTTCTCCCTCCAGAGAGAAAATAAACTCTGCTGAATCCAGCCAAGATTAAGGCAGGTCCCTGTCCAGTGCCCCAGAGAGGCTCTGCCTTGCTCTCCCCCTGGACATGGAGCCACAGCCCAGCTCCTGGCTTGCTCTCACTGCTGCTCTGGAGACCCAGCTCTGAGGAGAGCAAGCCCTGCCCTGACACCCAGGCTCACCCCACTGAGCACCAAGCCTTCCTCATCCCAGCCTGGTGCTGCCTCAGATCCCTCTCCCACGTGGGCACCATTATGCAGTGCCAGGGACTGGAGCACACCCCCAGTCCTCCAACCATAGAGTTACAGAACATTTTACACTGGAAAAGCCCTCTAGGATCAGCAAGTCATTAATTCAGCACTGCCAAACCCATCATGAAACAATATCTCTAAGCACCACATCTTTTAAATCCCTCCAGGGATGATGATTCCACCAGTTTCCTGGGCAGCCTGTTCCAATGTCTGACCACCCTTTCTTTCAATGAAGAGACTTTTCCTAATATCCAGTCTAAACACCCTGTGACACAACTTGTGGCCACTTCCTCTTATCCTCTTACTGTTACCCAGGAGAAGTGACCAACCTCCATCACTTCTTTCCAGTTGTACAGAGTGATAAGGTCCTGCCTGAGCCTCCTTTTTTCCAGCTTAAACACCCCCAGCTGCTCCTCATGAGATCTGTGCTCTAAACCATCCCTCAAATCTGCATTTCTTGCTTTTTTTCTTCCAAGTTCTTTGGCTTTCACTGAGTTCCCACTAAGCAGGAGCACAGGGCACAAGCAGTGCACCAGCCCTGCCACTATCAGCAATGCCTCCTCTAATTGAATCTTCAAATCTTTCTGACAGGAAGAGACAGGAGGGAAACTAGATGCTTATTGCCAGGCCCTGGGTCCCCAAGCTCTGCTGCTGCCAGCTCTGCTGAGCACTGGGATGCTGGTGAGCATCACATGGTGCTCCAGAGAGCACCTGCCTGGCCCCAGCACTGACAAAAGCACTTCCAGCACCCCAGGGAGCTCAGGAAGGAATCCCCAGAGACAGGAATGGCCTCAGAAACAAAGGGTATAAGGTGCCAAAAAGAGAAGAGAACCGAGAGTGAGGCAAGGGGGGAGCAAAGCCAGGGGAACACCTGAGGATGGGCTGTGGAGTTCAGCCTTGGGCTCAGCAGGGATCAGGACACTGAGATCTCACTCAGCATGTGCAGGCTGGCAAGAAAAGAAACCTTCTAAACAACAGCAGCACATCCAGAAGTCACTGCCCTGCCCTCACAGCAGCTCCAAGAAAAGTCCCTTCTCTCCATCAAAGATTCCATGGCAGCCAGAGGCACCCAAGGCATCACCAAGCCCTCTCTACTGGCACAAGAGGCACAAGACCAAGAGGTCTCAGCACAATAATTCTGCCTGGGCTCTTACCTGAGTGTTCAGGAGCTCCAGCCAGAGAACATCCTCACCCCAGAGTCACACCAAACACCTCCTGCTCCCAGCTCTGGTGAGGAAGAGGCAGGAGGTGGAGCTGCCATGGCACTTGCTGAGCAATTGAGCAAATTGCTAATTGAGAAAAGGTGGGCATGGGAGGCAGCCAGAGTAGGGAGAGGTTAGTAGTTCAGAGTGTTGGTGGTCAGGTATGAGAAAAACAGATCTTGGCCCATATTTAAAAAAAACACCCAAAATTTTCCCTAGTAAAGGTTGCTACCTGCCACCTCTCCCACTACAGAACAACTGAGCCCTGATGCCTTAGGATTTTAGCTTCTATATTTTTTAAATCCTGTACTGCTTTAGTGTATAACTCTTAACCCCATATAGAGTGTTAGTTACTCTCTTCCTATTTTGGTCAGACAAAGCAATTCCTCCAGGCCTGAAACTCAAGCACACCCTACAGCCTCAGGCCCCAGAAAGGGTAAACAAAAGTGAGTTGGGGGGAGAGCAAACTGGGGGAGTATGACTTCAATACCTGAAGCTGTAATTGAAGGATTGACCCCAGATATGTAAATGGACCAAACTTAGAATTGTCTGAAAAACTCGTGACCATTGTCCACCTTGGGTGTAGCCTCTGTGAGGTTTCTGACTGCCCAAGGTGTATCTGTTGAAGGCCTTTAATAAATACCTACTCTTATTCTCTTAATCTTGTCTAGCCTCTATTCTAGTTATCCACTCCAAGGCAACAGCCCCACCTCATGTAGATCAAAATCATTAAACCCTTGTGCAAGGGCTGTGCTACTGTGGGAAGGGGGTCACATCCCTCCCCAAAGAAGCCAACTCTGTCCCCAAACTCCCAGCTCTGGATGGCAGGTCAGGTGAGCACTGCACCCTCCACACCACTTCCCCTGTCCTAAAACTTCCCTCTCCACCTGGGTGTCACTGGCCCTTACACACCCCAAATTTTGCTCCTTCAGTGCTTAACCCCTGTTAATTTTATTCATTTTTCAGTTCACCTGTAAGAACCCTTGATGTGAAAAGCAGGGGTTTTTTACCCCTTTCCTTCTGACTTTTTTTTTTTTCACATAAGGCTTCTGCTGGGAAATGTTTGTAATTAATAGCCCTTTAAATAAAAGATAATTAAAAATAATGTGGAACATGACAAAGCCTGCCAGCAGCTTGCAGTCAGGGTGGCTGATGGGGGCAGTGCACCTGAGTGTCTGCAGACAGAGGTGTTGGGGTGTGGGGGCACTGCAATATGCTGGGGTGGGCTCATCCTGGCCTCACTTCACCCTACAACAATTGCTGTATCACCAAGAGCATTTTGACTTCTCTGTCTCACCTGTGGGGACATTGGGGTGCTTCTCATCACCCGCCTGTGGGAGGGGGCTAGGACAAAGTGCTGGGGCAAGTGGAGACCAAATGCCACCCTGCAATGGGTCCATACAGACCCAGGGAGCCTTCCTGGATAGAAAAGTCTGATTTTGACAGTCTTAGCAAGCCAGGCACGGAGAAGTGGCTCGTTGAACCCCCACTGAAGCCTGTGCTCCCCAGTCACCCTCCTGCAGGAGCTGAGCACTGCAGAAGCGTGGAAGTGAGGACTGGCTCATTTAAATTTAATGTTGGTGAGGAGATTTTCCTCCTCCTTCCAGCAGAGAGCAGATGCTCTCGCTTCACATCGGCGTCTCTAAATCACTTCCCCAGCAGCGACGTGTATGGTGATGTCATTGTTTATAACTTAATAGTTACTATTTCATAGGCAAACCTGAAATTTTTCCCTTTTAAAGATACATTGAGATGGATTCTGGGCTTCTGCCGCCGAAAATATCCTGTTGGTCTCATCATTAGCCTTCTTTCAAGATCAAGGCTGTTTTCCTCATGGCACATAATTAAAAGAGCACTTTGAATTTTCAGCAGCTCACAGCATCTTCAGGATGCACGGGAACCCAGGCAACAGAGGCAATGCCCCGAAGCCATGCCAGGCACGGGGACATGCAAGTGAGGGATGTGCTGGGAGAGGTGGCAGAGCAGCAGGGTGAGCCGGGCAAGCCCCGGAGTGAGGCACGGCCCTGCAGCTCCGTGTGCCCCTGCTCTCGCCAGCCCCGGCCGTGCCCTGGGGAGGTGCTGGTGGCACCCGGGGTGTTTTTAGCCAGCCCCGCACGTTTTGGCTGGATCTCACCGCCTGTGTGCGGCTCTCCCTGGCAGGAATCACCACGGCCTCGGCGAGCCCACAGCAGCAGGAGCAGCTCTGCCGTGGGGTTAACTCGTGTGGGGGCTGTGGGGCAGCGCTGGATCCGGGCCTGCCCAGCCCCGTCAGGGCTCTCGGACAGACCAAGCAGGACACAAGAAGACGCTCAGGTGCAGGAGGTGGGTCAGGGCTGTCTGTGTGGGAGAAGGGCAGAGCTGGTGGGGATCCAGCTGCTCCGTGGGGTGCAGGGAACACAAGGGAATGTGGTGCTGAGAAAGCTCCACACCGCCGGGGCAGGCTAGTGCCAGCCCCCTGCCACCGCTCATGCCCCCTATGCTGGAACCAGAGCAGAGTGTTCCCACATCCTCTCCTTTCTTGGAGTAATGAGTGTGTTTGGAGATTGCAAAGCAACACAGCCCCAGCCTCTCCCTTGGGAGCTCCCCAAGGAACAGCCCAAGTCTTCAGACCACCAGAGATGGGGCAAAGGACGAGCAGGTGCCCCACACCAACCTCCCAGCAGTCCCACAGCAAAGCACAGGACACGAACAGGATCAAAGCCTGTCTCTGCCTCCTGGGAGTTGTTGCAGTGGAAAGCCTGGACACACCTGTGTCCCAAGTGGCTTCATCTCCCCCAGCACAGCCCTGGGCAAGCCCCCACACATCAGACCTGGCTACAGCACTCAGTCACCCTCAGAACAGCAAGTCCCAAGAACTTCCCCAAGAGCTACTTTCCCACAGTACCCAGGTCCTGTTTGCTTAGGACAGACAGAGCTCACCCTTGTGAGGACCAGCTACCACCCAAAAATCACCCGGGGCTCCCCTCACCATGTGCCCGACCCATTTCAGCACCCAGTGAATGTCCAGCTGTGACAGACCTGACCTGGCCCCAGCACAGACCAGTGATGCTTTAGTCCACATCCAGTCTCATGTGCACCCCCACTCAAGCAGCAGCACAGTGGAGACACGATCCTGGCTTTATTTCAGCCCAGTTGGGTCCTGGCCCTCCAAGACCAGATCTCTCCCAGCCCTGGAGCTGCTCCTGCCCTTCTCCTGCCCCAGTTCCTGCCCACAGTAGTGTGAGCAGACACAGAGCACTTGCATGCACAGAGGAGCCAGCAGTGAAAGGGAACATATTAATGCTCCCCTAACCACCAGAGGGGAGTTAATGACATCAAACTGGTTTGTTGTTGTTGGTTTTGATTTTTTTAAGCTCTGGCTTCTATCTGTCATTACTGTTATATTGCATAACCAGGGAGAAATCTGAATGAAGTTAATACCTGCGGAGTGTGGTGCAGAATATTCATGTACTGTGAACCAGAATGAGGGAAATGTGACTCTTTATTACCAGTGGAGGTTGTTAAATATTTTATTTTCTGTTTGAGACACGCTATGGCACATGAAACTCAATTAGAATATAACTAAATCACACTCTACATTATAGATAAATGACAACAAATGAAGGGGAACAGCCTGAGCTCCCCAGTGCACAGCCTGGGGGAACAAGGGGGACAACTTTGAGAGGAGGGCAGCCCCCTCAAGACACCTCCATCCCAGCCAGCAAGCAACAACACAGCAATGTTTCCTCTGCAGGGCTGATTTTTGCCCTAAGACATCCTGAGGGAGACTCGGGGAAGGAGGACAGATTCCATTTCTCTGCCAACCAACTCATTCATTCACCTGAAACAGCCCCAAACTTCCCCTTCCCAATGCACCACAAGAACTCCTGAGCCCCCTGCACACGTTTCCTTAAATCTGACTGTGTCTGGTAATAAAAACCACAGTAAAAAAGAAAGACAGATGTCAAGGAAAAATATATATCAAAGGCTGCACTGG
The DNA here is from genome assembly GCA_013396995.1 of Dicaeum eximium. Taxonomy (NCBI): domain Eukaryota; kingdom Metazoa; phylum Chordata; class Aves; order Passeriformes; family Dicaeidae; genus Dicaeum; species Dicaeum eximium. The sequence continues at coordinate 132,625 of VWZP01006521.1, read as the reverse complement.
TGCTGTATTACAGAAATGCTGGGGCTTTCTATCCCTTGGCTCATCAAAGCCAGGCTAAGGACATGGTCAGGAATAGAAAATTAGGGGCTGAAAGACCTTTGGGGTTAATTCTGTAATTGTTTGCTCTGGGAGATGCTCATCATCACTGGAGAGGTTGCATGGATTGAGTTTTAAGTGGCTGCTGCTGGGATCAAGCAGAGCCTCTGAGCAATATCCACAGGAATATTGCTGTGGGTGGACAGAACAGACAGGCATGCTCTTAACCCCGACAGGCATTTTCTCCCTGACCCTGCCAAAGTTCCCAGGCCGCTGGGATTTCCCTTTGGTGGCCCTGTAAGAGTGTCCAGCAGAGCATCCCACAGTGTTGCCATGGAGATGGGGTTCAGGAGGAGCTTGGGGCTACACTCCCCTGCGGGGGGGTGGCAGGACCCCACTGCACTGCAGCCCTTCCCCTCGGCTGTCCTGGGAGATAAAAGGGATTTAGGGACTTCATTAGTGCCACAAGGATCTCATCCAGAAACAGGGGAAGGATTTGTGGTGGTGATCAAAGCCAAGGCCCTTCATTAGTGGCAGTATCCAGGACTTTCATTAGGCTGTGATGGGGGAGCCCAGAGCTGCATGGCAGACAGGAGGATTGGGAGGTGGTGAGGAGAGAGAACAGCACCTTCCTCGAGGGCTTTTTGCCTGTGCTCCTCACATCTGTAAGCCTCAAAGGACATCAGGCCCTTGCTGTCCCCTCCAGGCCATTCCCCTCTGGGGATCTGCCAAAGCACTGCAGTCATAGAGAGGGTGACACTGAACCTCTGCCCTGCGCTGCCCTGGGTTAACTCAGCCATGCTCAGTGCTCTCCCTCCCCGGGGTGCTTCCAGTCTGACTGCCTCCTACCTCCTTTTGCTCTGCCTGCTCTCAGCACAGGGTTCTCCTGATCCTCAGACTCCTCCTCACCTCCCAGACCGGGCCCTCCCAGAGCTCCTCTCTAGCACTGCCCACAGAAAGCAAAGCAAGAACCCTTCCCCTGCCAGAGTTTAGCCCCTGGCCAAGCCTGCCCATGGGCTGAAGGGTTTCCAAACACTATGGGGACACCTACACTTGCCAGGGCACATCCCAACCCCATGAATTTGTTCCATTGACACTCAGGCTGCAGCTTCACCTGACAGCCAGGACCCCCTCCAGCACTTCTGTCTTTGTAGACTCCTCCTAAATTAGATTCTTCTCTTTATTATCCCTGCCAACCCCTTAGGAGATGGGAAATAACTTTATCTCCATCTTTTTCCCTTTTAATTTCTGTTTGTTCACCAAAACATGGATTTCCTTTCTTTTCTGGGAGATAAACACACCTGTTCTGGCTGCATCCCAGAGGCAGTACATCCTCAGCTCGTGGTGGGGGCAGCAGCTCCCACAGCCCTCAGCAGCTGATAGAGACCTCATTCACAGCCATTAAAACATGAGTTTTAAAGCACAAGATGGTGAGGAAGAGGAGCCAAGAAGTGTAGAAATCTGGGTGCTGTTGGCACTCTGAGCAGGCTCCCAGGAGGGACGAGAGGGTCGCACGAGAGAGCAGGGCCTGGTCCAAAGGCAAGACCTGAGAGCTGCTCATGCAGCCCCAGAGGGACAGGGACCCCTTGCTCCATCCCATCCCAGCCGAGAGGCCATGCCACTGTCACCATATGCCACTGTCTGACCACAGAGCCAGGGTGACATCAGTGCCACTGCACCCAGCACCCTGCCTCTATCCAGGGCCCCGTGAGTAATTTGGGATGCAGTGGCCATTTTTAATAGGCTGGTATAAATATTTATGGGCTGTCAGCTATGAAAAAGGACCCTGCCTCGTGCCCTGCTGCCAGGCCAGGAGGCAACACGAGGGAGACAGACCAAGCCCTCACTGGTGGCCACGGGAGCACAGAAACCCCAGAGGTCACTGGGACATCCCCAGTTTCCATCCCGCTGTGAGGATGCCCGGTTGGTGCACACCTTGCAGGTGGCCCAAGCCAGCTCATCTCCAAATTGTGGCTGAACACCAAACCAGTTTCTGGTGGCTGTGAGGTCCCCAGGAGAGAGGGGCGAGTGCAGCGGCACTGGCCCTGGCAGGGGCCGGCTGTCAAACCCGAGCCTTGGGTCCGCAGCTCGCGCCTGTCACGGCACCTCCGCTCTGCTGAGCTGGCAAACCCCACCAAAGCTTTGTGCTGAGTCACAGCTCTGCCGTGCATCGCCCCGGGGACCGCCTGCCACCCGTTCCCTGTCCCCACTGCTCCCTCCCAGCCCCACAGCACTCAGCAGCACCGCTGCCCCAGCCCCAAAAGTGCCATCCCACAGGGATGTGCAGCCCCATTTCTGCATTTCTGAATACCTATTGCTGCCTCCTTTATACTCTTCACCCCGTATCGATCCAGTCTGGCTTCTGCGACTCCAACTAAATTAGCTGCCGTTAATCCATGGATAATTGCAGCGAGCCCGGCTCTGCCTGTCCCAGATTCACGGGTGGCAGGGACAGAGAGGAGAGTGCTGCATCACACAGAGACATTCAGGTTTCTCCTCCGTGGGTAAAAACCCCAAACAAGCCAGCAGGCATCAGCCCAGAGGCACCAGAGAAGTTGCCCCAGGACATTCGTGCTTGCAGCCAGAAACCTGGCTCCTATGGCTGGGAGCTGCTATTCCAGCAGGACATTTGTCTCCAAAATCTGGGCATGGCCTCCCAGCTTCAGATTTCCCCAAGCCTCAGCATTCCTATGGGGGCTTTAGTCTCAGGTAATACCATGAAATATTGCTACCTGCTCCTGCCAGGCTGCAGCACACAAGGAGTTAACTCCAAATTCCACCTGGCCATGGGGAGAGGAGCAGCCTTAGCCCTCCTGGAGTCCTGGATAAAACCTCAGATGGAAAGCAGAGCCTGTTGCCCTTTGATTAGCAGCCTAGGCTCCCTGGGGGTCCTCAGCATCTCCTGCCTCTAATTTGGCAGCTCACAAAGTGCTGAAGGAGTGGAGATGCCACTGTCACCTCACCTGGACTGACAGCCTGGCACAGCACTTGGGCACATCCCCATGCTGATGGCAAGGCCATCCTTCCACTGCAGTTCTGATTCCTCTGTACACCCCCAAAACCCCCCTCCCACCCAGGCACCCCCAAACCTGCACCTTCCACCCTGAACATCCTTCTGTAAAGCCTCCAAAATAAACATTTAATTTTGATTTAATGCAACAGTTACCACAGGCAGTAAATACCAAAAATGTAATAAAGGAGGATTAATGGCCACATGCACCCCTGCTCTGGCCTGCAATGGCCAAGTGTTCATTGCATAACCCTGAATTGGTGCTGATGGCCTCCTGCTGTGCCACAGGGCCTTCAGCCATCCCTCCTCACCCCTCCCTGCCTTCCCAACTGCCGCCAAGGTTGGCAGTCCCTTGCGAAATGGGCAGGATTGCTGCAGCTGCCATGCAGGAATGGGACACTTCCAAGTGGTAAACTGGTTCTAAGCATTGGCCTGTGGGTGAAGAGCCTGTTCAGAGCAGCTGAGCATTACATGGGGATGATGGTCCCCAAAATACTTTGGCCAGTGCAGCTGGCAAAGGCAGCCAGCCTGGGGAGAGCTTCGAGCTCCTCTGCACAGCTCTGGAGCATAGAGGCTCTGGGAGTGGCCAGGCAGGGCACACGCTCCAGGGCCATGCAGAAGGGGTGTGGGGTTTGGACAGAAATGGCCAGGACACGCTTTTGTGGGAGAGGAAACTAAAGCACCAGCTGAGCCACAGGGGACACCCCCACGGAGTCCCCACAGAACAGCCTGGCTGTGTCCCCTTGGTCCCTGGCACCAACCTGCACAGAAGGTCAGTTTAAAATGAAGCACGTTTTGAGCAAGCCAGCAGCCTCAGCTGCAAATCCACTTGTCAGGAATATTGGAATTACTTGGAGCTGGATGGTGTGAACATCTATGCAAGGCGAACGCTGAGGCAGGGAAGTGTAGCAGGAGCTGCTGAGCCCCCCAGCCCCCTCCACTGCCTGCAGATGTTCCATGGGATGCCAGAGGAGGGTTGGTGCAACCCAACATGGACCTCCACCCACGTCCTGCTGCAAGGGGACCCCCAGCAAGCACCCCAAATTACCCAGGAGAGAAACTGGAACTCAGGGGATTCACCCTGGCAGCTTGCTGGCTGCAAATTCTCTCTGGGTGAACACTGCAGTAACTGGGCTCAACAGCACAGGATTAGCTTTGGAGGGACTCCTCATACCAGCCCCACATCTCCTGCCCCCCTGCACCTGCCTGCCATAGGTTCCCCTGATATTTTGGGGCATTATGGAGCCTTTCCATCACTTTCAGAGCAACCACTGAGCAGCACTTCCAAACCTCCTCCTGCAGCAGCCCCCAGCTCCCAAAACCTGTCTCTTCATGCCCAAAGTAACCCTCAGGCAGGACCTAATCATCCACTCAGGCATAAAGAGATCAGAGCTCAGGTGCTGACTATTTGGCCACCCAAGTGTGGGGCAATGGCATGCTCAGCTGTGCCAGATGCGGATGCTCATGTGTGGATTAACCATGTGCCCAGCTTAAGAAACCTGATTATTTTGCCCAATGTACCTTGCCAAAGGCATGCTCAAATTGCACCCCCACATGGTTTTTGGATGGGGGTATTGACACTGGAGCAGCTTAGGACACCCTTCTCCATCGCCCCTCTCCCACAGATGCAACATCCCCCACAACAAACAGCTTTCAAAGCCCATCTCCCATTGATGTCACTTCAATGCCACAGGAGATAAAAGCTGAGAGATCCAGAACCAGTGCTGGGTTTTCCAGGGAATGTTAATTAGAGGGAAAGCCTCATTAACACAGCAATGGTGGCTGCTTACGCTGCCTCCCCCTCACCCCATGTGTCCCAGACACCCCAAAGGGGCGTGGTAGGTGTCAGGCCTCCCATCTGCCTTGGTGGTCTGAGCAGTGGGGTGCCTGGCACATCCCCCAATGTAAGTGTTAAATGTTAAAGCAGGTGTTTATATAAAAAAAGATACCAAGAGAAAACCTGTTTCTCCCCATCCATGGCTGCTGGGGCTCCCAGGTGACCCCAGAGCCCAGGGCAGAAGGAAGTCCCCCTGTGCCATCTGCAGCAGCCTGATGGCAAACCTAAGTGTTTGTGGGGAAAAAGCAGCACATCAGTTACCTGATGTGTTTTTGGAGAGCTTTTTTGACAGCTCTGCAGCTGGAGAGGAGCAAGGGGAGTGCAGGATGTTGCCTCCAGCCACCCTGAGTGGAGAAAGCCTCCGCATCTGCCACCAAAGGGAATGTGTTAGGGGATCAGGAAAACAGGTACTGTGAAGTGGCACAGGACCCCTGAGACCCCACTCCATCATCCTCCTGAGGGCCTGGCTAGGCTGGGCAGCACCCACCAGCCCTGTCTCCTAGTAACTGCCCCAGAAAACAACCCTTGCAGCGAAACAGCATTTGCCATGAAATTGGAAGGCTGGTGATAGGAAAGAGATGACAAGAAAGGACAAGAAGCACTACTGGGAGGGTTTAACCACTGTAGCCACCAATGAGGAGCAGCACCCCTGGGTGCCCCTGCACTGAACTTGGGCAAGGGGTATGAAGGGGAGCTGCAGTAGAACTCAAGCAAAGCCATCCCCTGCTAAGGCCATAAAGCCCAGTGGTGGCTCCAGGGACAGGCAGAGTGTGGGAAGCACAGGACATGGTCACCAGCACCCAGGGACAGCAGCAAGGCAAAGGCACTGGGAGGACAGAGGTGCCACAACAACAGTTATTCATTACAAAGAACTTATCATTCTTTTTTGTTTTGTTTTACTGAGAGGTGAAGCCAATTCATCCTGACAGGGGTTCACAGCACAGCTCTGCCTGGGGGCTCACAGAGACACCAACAAGCTACAAGGTATGGGAGGAAAGCACTCTGTGTCTGTGCCACAGGGGGCTGGCAGGCACCAAATTGTCACCCTAGCCCCGTGCCACCTCTGGGACAGTTGCCATTTGTGGCATCTATGTGGCCTTCCCCACAGGCACTCAGCACCAGCCCTGCTCTCCATGGATGCTCTCCCAGCAGACACAAACCAACTCACTCTGAGCACTTCTGAGGACGGATGTCAAAATCAATCCCCACAGCAGAGATGCCAAACAACAACAACAACAACAACAAACCACAACAGAAGAAAGCAGGCAGACAAGCAGACATCTGTCAAACCAGCAATTTTCAGCTGGATTTCCAGAAACACCTCAGGTTTTTAAAACCAAGAGACAAGAGGAAACAAAACCCCTCCAGACAATGGCACCTAGCTAGCTGGGGTGTGAGGTGCTGTGCTGGGGGAGCCCAGGGTGTCAGAGGGATGCTGAAAACCTGGTACTCACCCATTTGGAAGCAGGGAGGACAAGAAGGGAATGAGGGGAGGAAAGGGAGAATAAACTTTACATCAGCAGGTTTTTTCCATGCACTATACATTAAGTTAATGTATATTACAATCTCCTCTGTAAGGGAAACATACCACAGCTCTTGTAGCCAGTAGCACTTTTAAGAGCACTTGACTCCCAAGTCATCCAGGTGCTTTTGATAGTATTACCCTGGGTTGCTATAGAAACCCTAACAGTTTTCCCATCTGACTTATCCATTAACACTGGGATTTATATTTAATTTGTTTTCCTTTTTCTCAGCAAGAAGAGGTGAGAAGCAAGCATGCATACAGGGGCAGGAGATGCTCCTCAATGAGTGTCTCCTGGCCATACCAAAAACAGCACCCAGGACCACAGTCAGTTGTGCTGTGACACTGCTGCAGCAACAGCGCAAGCAGAGCCCGACCTGCTGCAGGTGGCAAAGGGCAGAGCCCCACTGCACTGCTAGGAACCATCTGGGATGGTGCTCATGGTGCTTCTGTTATGGGGTTCTCCCATGTTCCCGTGCCAGTCTGTCCCACTCTTGCCTTCCCACAGGCAACAGGACTGAGGTGCTCACGGTCTGAGCATCCCACGCAGCTCCTGGACAGACGTGACAGGCAGGGAGCAGGTGAAGTTGCTGCAGATATAGGCAGTGGCTTTCCCATCCTTCCTCTCCAGGGATGCCAGGAAAGGCAGCTGGCGGTAGAGGAACCCAGCGCTGTCTCCATCCGCGACCATCAGCACCTGCCCAGAGAAGGAGCTGTGAGAGCCAGAGAGGGCAGCCAGTGCCAGCCAGCAGGTCCTTCCTGCCCCCCTGACATGCTGAGGGCTGGCAGTGTTCCCCCACACACTCTCCCAAAATGGGGAGGGGATGGGGAGCTGAAGGGACCTACTCCAGCCCTCTGCCAGGGTTCCACGTGGTCACATCCCTATAATGCCAGTGCAGGAAGAAGCATGATGGAGATGTGGCAGCTTTGCCTCCCTTAACCACACCGGACACTTGGCAGCCAGGATGAAGCACAGGGATCAGCAGATCTCAGCCTAGCCAGCTCCCTGGGGGCACCTACCCAGCCAAAGAACAGCCCCAGAAACAGCTGCAGCATTGCCCCATCCCACCTGCAGCCCCATTCCTCCTGCCCTCGCCACACTTCCCAGAAAAACTCAGGCAGCAATGAGCAGTGGGTCAGGGGCTGTCCCGGCTGACACAGCAGCATCAGCCAGAGGTGATGACTGGGCTGCCAGGATAATTAGCTTTTCTGAAAGGAAAAATGTTTGTTAAAGCCTCAGGGCTTACAGGCTAATCAGGAGGAAGGTCAGGAGCTAGCATCGAGCCTCATGCCAACACGGATGCAAAGAGTGGGCAAAAGGCTGTCCCTTCCCAAGGCACAGAGGGAACATCCTGATGCTGGAGAACACAGCTCTCCCTTGCACACTCCAATCCCAGCCCTGCATGTGTCTGCTGAGCATGGACACACTCGCAACATATCCCTACCATTCATGCCAATGCCACCAAGGGATGCTGACACCAAATGCCGCCTCTCAGAGCACAGCACTGACATCCAGAGAGACCCACACAGCCTCATGCATGCCTGTCAGGGGCTGCCCACACCCTTGTGTCCCCAGGGAGCACCACATCCCCAAGTCCCTGCCCTGGACAGTGGCTTCTGCAGTCCTGTCCTACCCCCATCACATCTGCTTGACCCAGCTCTGGCTCAGCCTGTCTCCTGCTCCCCCCAATCTCCTCCCCCTTCGCCTTTGTCTGGAATTAATTCCAGGAGTGATTAATTACCAATTCATGTCCAATCTGAAATTCATTATTCATTTTTCTCACAAGCTCCCCAAGGTCCTCTCACGGGGCCAGGATGAAGGTGAGCGGCAGGCGAGCGCTCTGCAGCCGAGGAGATAATGGGATCCTTCATAATTACCCTAAAGACCATTAGCAGGGCAGGGATGTATGCCAGCAGCTGGGATCCAGCCCCAGAGCAGGGATCCAACCCTCTCTGCTCCCAGCACCAGGACACCCACAGGAAGGGCTATCAGCATCACCCCTACTTGCATCCCCAAAGAGCTGCCTGCAGCAAAGGGCTACTCCAGACCCAGGGTCCATTTAAAATCACAACCTCAATGCAACTTTAACAGCAGCATCTCGTTACAGCAAGGATTTCAGGGTGAGGTTTGTAGGAATTAATTACTGGAACAACCTAATTGTGTTCCTGCACACAAGCCTGGCCCCCTGCACCCTGCTGTCACAAAGGGAGTGGGGGTGCAGGGGACACAGGGATGTTCCCCCAACTCCTTGGCAAAGGCAATTCCCAAATCAGCCATGTCCCTGCAGCAGGTGACACAGGGCTGCTCTGCTTAGGGCAGATTCACGAGGCAGGAAGGAGATCTGAGGAACAGCTGGAGAGGGATGGAGGCAAGTGAGAACAGGAGCACGCTCGTGTCTGTGTGATGCAGCATGGAAAGAGGGACAGCTGTTGGGAGGCAGGGGGCTGCTCCCAAAGGTCACAACTCTCTGAGAAGTGGGATTCTCCCTGCTTCCTCCCATCACTTCCACAAGGTGGGGAGTCATTGCTACTGCCAGAGATCGTGCTCCTACCGCTCCTGAACACTCATGCTTGGGGAAGGGGAGGTACATATCCACAGGGCTATGCTCTTCTAGGGGAGAGCTCTTCCCTCCTGCCCCAATTCTTCCAGGAAACAAACCCAAGCAGGAACAGCTTTGGCTCCATCCCATCATCGCAACATGAGGAACACATAAGGGGCAAACAGAGCTAGACTCCCACCCTGCCTGCTGCCAGCTTCCAGCTGCAACCTCTCACATGCCCCTCGAAGCATAGGTCCCCTGCAAGCAGCCCTGGCAGGCATGACCATGGCTTCTCTCCCTGGATGGAAATATCCATCCAGAATACCCAGCCCTCATCTTCTCCCTTCCCCAAGGAATGCAAAACCTTGGGGGAGAAAGATCCTCCCCTGGGGAAGGAGCATCCCCACCAGCCAGGCTTGTTACCAGCTTTGCAGGAGGAAGCCAGACTGCAGGGAAGAAGAGGACATGGCTGAGGGTCAGGGGTAACACCCGTGTGGGCTGAGCTAATGAGAGTACAGAGCAGAGGATTCTGTGCTGCTGGCTCAGCCCTCCCCAGTTCATCCTAGCTGGGGTTACAGAGGCAAAGTGGTGCTTTGGCTTCAGCTTCCCAGATACTGAGATTGAACACACCAGTCCCTGGCACCAGGACCCAATGGCCAGGGATGAATCCAATCCAAACACTGAGCCCTTCACTCGCAGCCCAGTCCTATTTCCCTCAGCTCCATAGCTTTGCTGAGGTCAAAGCCATCATCCCCAAGGCAGGGACACTGCTCACCAAAGCTGATGGACACCAGCTGCTGTGCTGCCCTTCCCTGCCAGCTCCAGATGCAGCCAACAACTCCAGCCCCTCTGTGGGATGCACTAATACATCTCCAAGCAGGGATGAGGACAAGCAGAGCCAGGCGGGAACCCCAATACACAGCAACAGCTGCTGAATGGGAGAAAAGCTTTGGGAAAAGCCAGCATCTCCCAGCTGGTGGTACCCAGAACTGGAGTGAGGCACTGCCTCATCCCTTCCAAGGAGGCAAGGGTGTCTCCAGGCAGCAGGTGACCCAGATACCAACTGGGTCTGCACAGGACATGACACATTCACACTGGAATGAAAGGTTTCCCCTTGGGAAAGCACTGGGCTCAGGCTGAGAGCAGTGTAAACAGTCAACAGCAATAACAACCACTGCTGCAGCCACTTCTGGGCTGGACTGCCCATGCTTTGTGCAGGGCTCAGCCATGGCCGTGCTGGCTGTGCTTAGATATGAAAAGGACAGGGTGCTTCCCAGAAGAGAGGCAGAACAGAGGAGGATGGGTGCAACAGCTGCACTGGGAGAAAGGATGAAGCACCAGCAGTGCAGGCAGCAGAGACAGGGAAGGGCTAGCAGGCAGGGGGCACCTCTACCTTGTTTGGGCTGAAGACAGAGCGGATGCACTGCAGCATCTCTTTGGTGTCTTCTCCTTGGGGGTCCCCACAGACGACAACCTGTCCAGGGGAAGGGTGGGTGGCAGGAGGGAGAAAACAGAGCTGTGACTGCACCCATGCCATTACCAGCTCCACTTCCTATAGCACATCCTGCACAGGACACTGAGCCCCAGCCCATACCTGTTTGAGGGTGTGATGGAAGACAGCGGTGGCCCGGACCATCTCTGGGAGGGTTATGGGGATCTTCTGCAGCCTCTCTGAGAAGGCAGCCAAGATCTTCCCAGCTTTTTCCACCCAGTCCATATGACCGGAGTAACAAGCTGCTCGGAGCAGGTTTGTGACAGTGATAGAGTTAGGGGTGGGCTCTGCTCCATCTTGGTCTGCAAAGGAGAACATCTGCCATCAGCCCAATGCCTCACCAGCATCTGCCATCAGCCCTGTCCTCCCACACCACAATCCACAGAACACATGGCCAGGTCCCTGAGCTCACCATCCTTGAGACGCAGGAGCAGGGAGGGATCACCGGCCTCAGTGGAGAAATAAGCAAAGCCTTTAGGATCCCAGAAGAGCTTGTCTTGCATGTGCTGGAGATGAAGGGCCCACTCCAGCCAGCCCTGCTCTAGTGAGGCTTCATACAGGTCAAAGAGCGCCTGGATGACAAAGACATAGTCCTCCAGGAAGCCCTGGATGGGCACAGCACTGGCAGACAGAGAAGGAAAATCAGAATCTCTAAACTGAGCAGGTTAGAAATGTTCTCCAACTGAGCAAAGCCCTGTTTACTGGTCTCTGCTACCCAAGGAGATGCCACCAAGCAAAGCAATGGCTGTGGTCATCACACAACTCAGCCCCAGGGTTCTGTACAGGAGAAGGCAGGGGAAGACACTTGCCAGCATGAAAGATGAGGAACAGGAAAGGTTTTGACTTCAATTCCTCCTCACTGGCTGGGGGACACTAATCCTTCCTAAACTGCACCGGAGCTCTATACAGAACAAACAGCCTCCCTCCCTCCCAGTTCAGTCCTGCCTGGAAGAGAGGAAAGGGACTGCTGGGGATCTGGTCAGCACCTGCAGGTGGCCAGTCAAATCTGTGGACTCTCTGATACTCACCTCTGCTCCACTGAGTTGTCCTTGCCCCGGTAGCAGCTCCGCAGCAGCCTCCCGCTGTCAGGGTCGAAAAGGTGTGTCCTCAGGAAAGCAGCTGCCTGTGCAGCCCTGCTCACATATCCCTGCTCGGCCAGGGCAGCCCCAGCCTGGGCAAAGCCTGAGATCATCAGCCCTGTGGAGGCAGAGACAGCAGGACAGGTCAAGGGAGCACATGGAACTGGTGAGAGGGTCACTGTCAGTGCTTTGAAGGATGCTCAATGTGAAGCTCATCCTCCCTGATGCCAGCAGGTCAGGTCTTAGCTCTTCTGCTCAGTTCCAATCACTAATGAAGTCACTTGCTGTCACCAAAGAGATGGGCAGACTACTGTAAGGCCAGCAAGAGCTGAGCCTTCACTTGTGGGGAGATACAGGGCTCAAGACTATTCCAGTTTGCAGGATAAGTCCAGCCCATGCCAGCTCCAGACCCAAACACTCAGGAATTTACTGCTGGGAACAGAACCTGGGCTCCTGCAATTATTTCCTGAGGCAGGATGCCCAGACAAATAGACACAGTGCTGTGAACCCTCACCCATGCAGCAGTAGGGAGGGGCTCTGTGCCCACCAGGGTCCTGGGTCCCCAACTCAGACCCCTTCCTCACAGCCCAGCCAGAGGAGCTGGACTGAGCCAGGGGAAGAGTTTTGCTGCTCTCTGCTGGCAGCTGGGGAGGGAAATAAAGCCAGAACCGTATCCTGATGCTCCCAAGGCCTGCAGGTGTGGCACTGCTTCCACAAGCCCCTGATCACAGGCCCTGATCACAGCCTACCCAGTGCCTCTGCGGGAGCTCTCCAGCTCCAGCAGAACCTGTTGCTACCAGGCCCTGGTGGGTGTCCAGGGAAGGCATGTGTCCCCAGAGCAGAGCTGCTTCTCACCATTCCATGCTGCCAGAATCTTGGTGTCCAGGTGTGGCCGTGGCCGCTGTGCCCGAGCTGAGGACAGTCTCTGCTGGCATTCCTGCAGCAGGGCCCTCAGCTGGGCCGGCTCCAGCCCGAACCGGGCTGCTGTCAGCTCCGGGGAGCAGCGGGCAATGAGGACGTTCTTTCCCTTCAGCTCCTGGTAGGGGTCCTGAAGGGAGAGGGAGATATGTTCTAGGAATGCCTAGGAATCGGGCTTGGGAGGTGTTGGACTCAGTGTTTTGGGGCTGCTCTGCCATCCCTCCATGCCTATGGATGCAGGTCCCTCATCAGTGCTCCTGACACCAGGCAAGTCTTTGCTCTCCCTCACCTTCATGGGGTCCACGTTGCCAGCCTCTTCCACTCCATAGTGGTGCATGAAGACATCTCCCAAAGTTGTCCCCTCTGTGGCCCCCTCAACAGGGTCAGGGAGGAGAGCCTGGAGCTCCTCGGCTGCCCACACGAAGAAAGCTCCTTCTCGTTTCTCTCTGGATGTGGTGGTTGGGTAGGAATCTGCATCTTCTGCACTGTAGAAACCTCCTGCCTGAGAAAAGCGCAGCAGAGAGACCCTCCAGCTGCAGGACAGCACTTTCAGCCAGCTCCCCATCACTGCACGGCTGGCAGGCTGGCTAATGAGCCTTAGTAGTGCTCCAGACTGAGCTCAGCTGAGACAGAAGGGAAGGAAAAACAGCCCCAAGCCACATCTCAGGGCAGGGTAAGTGGCTCCCTTTGGCTCAGCTCAGGGAAGAGCTTACCTGGTCACTCAGGTCCCGAGAGACGTAGAGTAGAATATCTCGGACAACATCAGCAAAGAATTCATCCCCAGAGATCTGAGGGAGACACAGGGTGGACATCAGTGTTACACAGGTGGTGGGGGGGCAGGAGACACAGTAAGATATGGTGAGAGATTTCAATTTGCAGAGTTGGCAAGGAGCATTTGAAAGTCCAAAGATTTTAAATGAGGGATAGATTCAGAGTAAGACCTTCAACAGAAATCTACTATCAGTGAATACTGCATATCTACAAAGGGCAGTGAAGAGTAATGCTGGAGTTACACTGAGGTCAGAAGCAGCAGCATTATCTGCTGACTTGCAAAGACCAGCCTAAAGGCTGTTTCCTCCCCCATTATGCTCAAAGCCCTGGGGCTACACTGTCATGGGTTTGTGCAGCACTTCCTAGATAAACAGGAGATGAAGGGGAGTGTTGGCCTGTTCCATGCCCATGGGATGGGGAGTATTCTGGGGAACAGGCTTTGAAGCTGCTCCCCAAACCAGGCCAGTCCTCACAGCCTACAGCAGTGGGAGCACACAGAGGGATGCCAGAGCTGTACCTGGAAGGCTCTACTGTACATGGCTGCCAGCTGCCCCTGGTCATAGAGCATCTTCTCAAAATGAGGGACATGCCAGTGCTGGTCGGTGGAGTAGCGGTGGAACCCCTGCAGAGACCACATGAAGATGTCTCTACCCCACATCTCCACCCAACACCTCCTGGCCATAACAGGGGCTTCCCCCAAAGATTTACTCCTACCTGACCAATGTGGTCATGGATGCCCCCATGGGCCATCATCTTGAGGGTGTGCAGAGCCATCTGCAGTGCCTGGGCACCTTCTGGAGTTGTTCGGTGAAGGGCCCAGTACGTGAACAGGAAATTCAAATTCACTGAAACACAGGAGAAAACAGGAGGCTGTGGAGTGGGCTCTGCCCCCACGATGCTGTCTGCCCCCTCAGCAGCAGAGACCAGACTGACCTGGGGTGGGGAACTTGGGGGATTTGGAAAAGCCACCATAGTCCTCATCATAGGATCTGCAGAGCTGCCTGAAACAGGTGTCCATCACCTCTTTGGCTGGTGGGGGTGACTCCTGGCCTCGCACACGGATCTCTGATGTGTGTCGCAATGCTTCCAGAATCCTCTGGCTGCTCTCCAACAGGGCATCTTTGTTCTCCTTCCACTAAGATGCAAGGGGAAAAAGACAGTTCTTCTTGCCTTGCACCAGTCCAAACCACACCTCCAGTTCTTGATCACCCTCCCCAAATCAGCTCAAATCCACTTCTAACCAGGCCAAAGCTGTGGCTGGTTCTCTGGGCTACTCTTCCTCACAACTGAATCTCCTAACTCAGTCACCCTTCAAACCCAGCCCAAGTTCCCTGTGCCCCCTTTGGTTCAGCCCCGTGTGCTACACCATTCCTGCCCCGCACCTGCTCCGCGATCCGGAGCAGCACAGTCCGAAAACCAACATGATGAACTCCATCCTCAGGAGGGAAGTATGTCCCCCCAGCAAAGGGCTTCAGGTCTGGGGTCAGCCAGACACTCATGGGCCAGCCACCTCTACCACTAGTGGCCTGAAAGACAAAACGCATGTGCACCAAGGTCACGCAAGAGGCACCTGCTCTGTGCTCTCCCAGCACATCCAAGAGCCTCACTCAAAGACAGATGTGAGCTTCTGTCCACCCTTGAGACCCACCCAGACCACCCCATAGACTGGTTCCGCTTGCCTGAGAAACATGGCAATGAACAACACCCTGAGGGAGCCAGTGAAAGCCTCCTGGTGCTCCTTGCCAGTCAAAGCCTCGCCCGTGCCTCCCTCACCTGCACGAAGGTCAGGTACACTTTGTCCACATCTGGCCGCTCCTCACGATCCACTTTGATGCATATGAAGTGCTCATTCATGATCTCCCCAATCTCCTTGCTCTTGAAGGACTCCTCCTCCATGACATGGCACCAGTGGCAGGTGGAGTAGCCAACTGCAAACAAGCTCAGGTGGGTGAGGAGTGGTCCTTTGCAGGGAGCAGGAAACACATGATGGGGAGAACACTCATGTGAGATGGGAACCCTTGCTATGGGCAACAGCTGCTGCCTCCCTGGACAAGAGATGGAGGAGAAAAGTCTCCTGAACTCTCCAGCTGTGGATGCTAAAAGCCAGCCAAGGGTTTGGTGCTGCATGTAGCCCATTTTCAGAGAGAGCTACTCCAGCACGTGGTTCTCTCTTGCTTGGTGGTCATCCATACCTACATGGCTACTCACACACCAGCTCAGGATGCAGCTCAGCTTATCTGATCATCTACTGACCAACATGTGGGGACATGAAATATGCTTTGTTTCTGGTTACCTGACAGGAATATCGGCTTGTTTTCTGTCTTTGCTTTATCAAAGGCTTCCTGACCCCAAGGGTACCTGTGGGGGGAAGACAAGAGTCCCTCAGCCCCATAGACACAAGGAGAGGAGGAGAAGGAGGAAGGCGAAAGGTTCCCCATTGCTCTTACCAATCCACAGGGTTGTGAGCGTGCTGCAGGAGGTACGGGGACTTCTCGTTAATGAGGCGGTTGGTGTGACAAGGGACACTGGGGGGGCCGGGTGTCCCCACCGTGGCCATGGCTGTGATCCCCGTTAGAAATGTGCGCCTGTGACACCAAACAGGTTCGTGGGTTCCCTGCTCACCACAACAAAGCTCAGCCTCTGGACAGAGCAATGACAGAGCAGAGCATCAGCACCACCACCCTGGGTCCTGCTGTACCCTAGGACTGAGTGCTGCTCCCCACTATTCGCTTGCCACCCTGAGGGAACCATTCTCAGCCCCAGGTAGCTCTGCTGGGGCTCAGTCCACCCCAATCCCCTCTAGGACCTTACAAGTCCTTCCCACTCACTGGATGTTGGGGAGGATGATGCAGGAAGGCCCTGCAGAGATGGTTTATTGGTGAAAGATTTTAAGAATGTAAAATCTGCAGAAGAGATAGAGTTAAAAGCAAAATTTGAGCTATAGAATGCGAAGCAGGAAGACGGTGATTAAGTTATCTGAAGACCAGGCCCCTGATGATTGAAGAATACTGCTCCCCAGACAAAGGGATAAGGGGTTGGGCCCTGCCAGGTGATAGGGGAAAAGATGGGTTTGCCAGGTTTTTAGTATGGTAATATAATAGTTCTCATAGGCTGCATGTAAATTCTGTAGGTTTTGTATCCTGTACTGGTTGGTTGGTGCTAACCAGAGTATTCAGCATAGAAGGGAATAAATGGGATTGTAACAGGAAGTTCAGCCCCTTAGCACCACGCTTCAGCCGGTGCTGGTCAGGTTGGCTGTCCCCACGAGCAATAAACCATGTGTCCAAAGAGCTTCCCTGTCTCCGGAAATCTCTCATCGAACCCCAGATAGATCGCAGCCTTTTCTAATAACTGGAGGCTCAGAGGAGGCTGTTCTTCCAGTTTGCACACCCCACCCACGGTGGGGCGAAGGCCATTCCCAGAGCAGCCCCCGCAGCACACTCTGGGGGCACACTCAGCAGCTGTGAATGCATGAGCAGCACCTAAGTGTCCTCAGAGAGAACACCCCTTCGGAGAGGAAAATCCCCTCCCGTGGGGTGGATGTGGGCAGGGGGAGTACAGGCTCTTCATGGTGAGGGGAGTGAGGGGCAGGAGATGACCAGAGAGACCCCTCTGCTGCTGGGAGGATGCAGGGTTTGGGTATGGGGATGCAGGAGGTGGGAAAGGGGTGCAGAACGAGGGTACAGAGTACGTAAAGTCGTGCAGGGGCTGCAGCAGTGCGAGGAGGATTTAGGGAGGATACAGGGGGATGGAGAGGGATATGGGGAGGATGTCGGGGAAGGCAGGAGAAGTGTACGGGTGCGGAAGAGCTATGTATAAGTTCTGAGGGGCTCAGGAAGGTGCAGGGAGAATCTAGAGGAGATGCAGGAGTGGTACAGGGCGTTGCGAGAGAACTCGGGGTACGCGGGCGCTGCAGCGAGGACGCGGGGGGCACGGGAGAGGTGCGGGGAGGATGAGCGGAGCGGCGGGACGCGGTGACGGCGCAGCGGGGCCGGCGGGGGCGCAGCGGGGGCGCAGCGGGGCCGG
>VWZP01006521.1:0-115009 GCA_013396995.1 Dicaeum eximium | reverse complement strand
CCGAGCCGCACTCCGTGGTCGCTCAGAGCAGTTTATTGTCGCACGGGGCACTCACAGGCTACACTGGGTCGCTCAGCGCAGTTTATTGTCGCACGGGCACCCGCAGCCGCNAGGGAGCGGGAGCAGCCGAGGGAGGGCGAACCCCACAGGGTGAGAGGATCCGCGGCTTCCACCCCCGACCCCGCGCTTCCCCAGAGCCCCGCGGTTCTGGGGCAAAGCCCCACCGCGCCCGGCCGACTCGCGGAGCCCCCGCAGCACAGCCCTTCCTAAGGCCTCCGCCACGGCCCCTCACAGGGGAAGGGGCTCTCTGCTGCCCGTCAAGCACCGGGGCTCATGCTGGCTGCCCCCCAGCCAGCCCCGTCGTGGCCCCCCACACGGGCCCTCGCAGGGGAAGGGGTCCCCTGTCGCCCACGGAGGACGGGGGCTCATGCTGGCTGCCCCCACAGTGGGCACGGGGAGGGAGCTGCGTGGGGGCACTTCCCGTGCCGCTTAGCAAACCCCGAGTCTTGGTGGAAGGAAAGATCGGGGGATTGTAACAGCTGGGGAGGGGTGAAAGTCCACATGTCCAGAGGGTTCAGAGGAAGGGGTTGAGCCCCCCGGGCGCGGACGGCGGGGCCGGGGGGCCGCTCAGCGGCAGTAAAGGCTGCGGCAAGGTGCTGGGGAGCTCGGGGAAGGCGCCAGCCTGCGGAAGGGCACTGGCGGAGGCGGGGAGGGCGGCGGTGGCAGCGGGGACGCTGCTGAGGGGCAGCGGCAGGGACGCGCTGTAGGTCATGGAGTTGGCGGGGTGGCCGCTGGGCAGGCCGGGCACTGGCGAGCTGGTCCGCATCTGGTTCAGCGTCGGCTTGGGCTGCTCGGAGAGGCTGAAGGGGTTGGTGGGGGACGGTGTGCTCAGACCTGGCAAGAAAAAGATGGGACAGGTCAGGGCTGCCAGGCCACTCCCAGCACTTCTCCTCCTCCTCTTTCATCCCCCCCACCACCTGCCCAGCGCAGGGAAGCCCTGGCCAGCAACCCTGCAGCACCTACCCGAGAGAAAGGGGTTGCGGGTCTTGGAGGCCGGAGTAGGTGCGACCAGGGAGTCCAGGTTGACCAGGGAGGAGGCGGCGGGGCCAAGGAAGGCCTCAGGGGTTTTACAGTCCTTCCGCTCCTTGCCGGGTTCAGGCAGGGAGTCCCCCAGGTTGCCAAGGTCGAAGCTCTTTGTCCCATCCTGCCTGGTGCTAGGGAACAGGTCGCCAAAGGGATCGGGCTCTGGGATGGAGGAAGGGGAGATAAGACACATGAGCCAGCTGGGAGACACCAAGGGTCACAGCATCTTCTCTTGTCACTGCACAGGGCAGCTGACAACAGATCTCACCCCAGGTCACAGCATGACACAGTGGGGATGTGCCTGCAGCATGGCCTGCCCGAGTATCCCCCGAGCCACCATGGGAAACAGCACAGTTGGAGATGTGGGCACACGCAGAGACGTGGGCTGCTCCCTCAGCTGAGGACTGAGGCCAGAGCACGTGCCCATGGAAACAAGATTTGGCCATGCCAGCAAGCAGCTACACACAACCAGCCCTAGAACTGCCTCCCTGCCACAGGCAGGAGCAGGTCACCGTCCCCACCTGCCCACTCCCAGCTCTTACCCACAGGGCTGCTGGACTTGGCCGAGGAGGGCGGCTGCAAGGGCTCCTGCTCCGGCGGCTCGGGCGGCTTTGCAAATGGGTCAAAAGCGTTCCTCCCTGGAGCTGGGGGGAAGAGGGGACACTCAAGGAGAGGAGCAAGCAGGGAGGTGGGGGGCAGGAGATGGAAGGGCAGGAGAGAGGCAAGGGTGGCTGCCTGCAAGGAGACAGAGAAGAGGGGATGTGGTGCGGGGCATGGGACTGGAGGGTCAGGAATGTGCACTGGGGAAGGCTTAAACAAGCTAGGTCATGGGATCATTGCAGACCAAGACACCCCTACTGCTTGCAGCCATTACCCCGTAGCAAGCAGGTCCCTTTCCCAGCCCCAGCAGGGTCAGGTGGAGGGGACAGGTCTGCAGGAATGCTTTAGCAACTAGCACTGGCCCCCAGACCAGGTTCTGCAATCCTCACCAGGGACCAAAACTGGGGTAACACATGCAGGACCTGTACGGGGCTGGAGGAAACACCCAAGAGGAACTGAGAGTGACACTGAGCTTTGAAACACAGGCTGCTCCTACAACTGTTTCCCCATCTGCAACGTGGCACCTGCAACAGTCCTGTCTAGTCCTGGCAGGGTGTACAGGGGCCATTTGGGTTGAGCAAATAGGTATCACTAATGGGACACAGCAACACCTGGCATTTCCTGTGGGATGGCTCTACTAACTGCCATGTTAATTAAAGCAGCCTATTCTGTACAAAGATAAAAAAGTTCCTTGAAGTCTTCAGGATGCTGAGGGGTGAGCACAGGTCCTGCTGAGCGTCAGGAAGGTGGGGAGAAGGTGTCTGGGGAGCTGGTTGAAGGAGGAAGCAGGGAGAACCCAGAGATGCCCACTTGGAAGGAGGGTAGTGATGGTCAAAGCTCTCCTCAATCCTCGGCAAAGCCAGAAGGTCCACTGAGCCTCTTACCAGGGGTGGGAGGCTGCTCAGACACAGCAGCCCAAGGGTCAGGAGCTGGTGTAGAACTGGAGCCCTGGGGGGCTGGGGCAGATGCTGCTCCCCAGGGGTCTGCAGGAGGGAAGCCAGAAGACATCGGTGCCTTCCCCCAGGGGTCAGAGGCTGCACTGGTGCTGGGGGGAAAGTCCCATGGCCCAGCAGAGGTTTGCTGGGATGAGGCGCTCGCCTGGGAGAGGGGCTCCCCACCAGGGTCTGGGACTGGCACCCAGGGATCCGCTGCACTGGTCCAGGCAGAGGCCACCGGCTCCACTTTGGGTTTCATATCTGGAAAAAAAGGGAGAGAGGAACAATGCAGAGCGCAGAGGAATGCTGAGTGGTGGGTATGTGGCCAGGAGACCGTGGCTTCCAGCAGTACCACCTGGGAGTGTGACAGAGTAGGCACCAGAGGGAGAAGGCAGAGGTCCTCACCATTGAGCTCCTGGGGACTGGGAGGAACAGAGGCAAGGGACAACTTTCTGCCACTGTCCCAAATTTTGGCAGCCTGCAAGCTGTCCTCACCTGGCATATTCCATGGGTCAGCAGACGTGTGGCTGGAGGGGGCTGGTGCCGGCCCGAATATATCTGCCAGCTCCAGAATAGAGGACTGCAGATAGAAAGGCAATAAAGAAGTGAGAGGAGCCTGGGGCAGACCTGCGGGATCATCCCTGTATGGCCACCCAGCCTCCAGTGCTGTACCTGGCTTTTCTTCATTTTATCTTCTTCTTGCTCTTCGTCCCTGCCTGGGGCAGTCTCCTCCACAGGTCTCTGCTGCAGGGAGTTCTCCCCTTGCCAAGTCCTCACTTCCTGTGGGGACAAGGGATGGGGCTTGTGAGCTCAGCAACCCTGCAGACAGCACTTTCTCCAGGAGACAGACCCAGCACAGGAGCTGTCACCAAAAAAGTCCCAGCATCTGAGCAGACAGCTCCTCCAGGGCCGAGCCCCCCAGGAGAGCACTCAGCAGACAGCCCGGAGCAGCGAAAGCAAAGCGGGCACCGGAGCAAGGTGATGTTTTGGGCTTCGGTGCCACAGAGAAAAGACCAAGTGCAAGGAGAGCGGAGTGCCAGGACTGCAGGACACAGGTACCTTCTCGTGCTCCTCTTTGCTCAGCGCGAGCGCGAGCTGCAATTGCCTTTCTTCGTCTGTACTGGAAAGTGGAGGAAGTGGCTTCTGGCAACAGAGGAAATTGGGTGACATTTCAGCTTGCCCCTCAGCTCACAGGACTGCTTGGAGATTGTCCCTCTCCTTGCCATTGCCATTCCTGCAGCCCCTTGCCTGCCTGCACAGCATCTGTGCACATCCAGCTGGCCTTGCCTGCATACCACCAGCCCAGTGTCCCTGTGCTCTCTAACCAGCTCCTGCTCAGGTTCCCTGCAGCCCCTGCCCAGCTCCTTCCCTGATCCCATCACCTGCTGTTGGATTAAGGCTGGGATGACCCTAAATTAGGCAGTCAGCATCTCCCCTGGGAGGTTTTTGGGGAGCCTGATGCAGTCAGTGAAGGAAGGAGAGTAAGGCGTTGCCTTGCCCTGGCAGCCTGCTGGGGAAGATGGTTTGTGACACCAACCAGCCTCAGTCTGGGATTCCTGCCAGCCCCACACCTAGACCTGAGTAGACTTTGGGGAGAGGCTGTCGCTGTACCACCATGGTGGCCCCAATCACTGACCCACGACACTTTTCCAGCAGTGTGGGGACTCATGGGGGCTGTGAATGGGTACCCTGGTAGGGGGTGTACGTTTGTCGACACCCATAAATGTGTGCACATGCCTGTGCAGCCCAGATGGACTCCAACAAAAAGGCAACACTTTCCAGAGAGTGTTTCTACAGTGCTCATTGGAGCAGCATGAGGAGGCTATAAATACTCCAATTCCAGGACAAAAATAGGGATATACACCCTGCTCTGCCTCCAAAAGAGCCTCCATCAGGCAGGAAAGACTGGCAGCAACAAGCACTATCCCCAGAACACATCCCCTGCCCTGGCAGGACTGAGCTCATGGTGCTGAGTGCCAGCTCCAGGGCATGCCCACAAGTCCAGCCATGCAGCTCCTTGGTCCCCATGTCCCTCTGGCTTTGGGTACTGGCTGTACCCACAGACTCATGCACACCGTGCTAGCTGGTTGACAGTGAGCAAATAATCCATCCTTGGTGGAAAAAGGGCCAGCAGATAAGAGATGGGACAGCCTGAGGTGGCTTCATACTGGGCACAACAGCTCACTTGCTTGATTCCTTCTGGGGCTACTTCCCAGTGCTCCTATTAGCCCAGTGTGAAGGACCAGACAGTGGCAGGGAGCACCTGGATGCAGTGAGCCCCCAGGCCCAGGGATGCTGCTGGCCCTGCATCTACACAAACCGCTGGGCAAGGCTTTGCCTCCTAAAACCTCTGTGGGTAGGCAAGAGGAATGGGGGCACTTAGCCAGAAGTCCTCAGCAGAGGAGGGCAGCCAGGTTGGGGGGGTGGGGGTTGGGGTAGATCCAGAACACCCCCCAAGTTCATCCTGGGGTCTGGGAGGCTGGACAGAACCCAGCCTGGTGCTGTCCTCTCTAATACGAGAACAGGGAGCAGGGGCAGCCCACACCTCCATCTGCCCACTGGTGATTTTGGATGCCAGACACAATGAGAGCAGCCTGGTGCAGTTGCAGGTACATGCACCAGCCTCAGGCAGCCCCCAAAATCCTGCCCCTTCCCAGGGAACTGACCCACTGTGTTCACAGATAAGGTAACGTACAGGAAGATGCCCCATGCCTCAGGACAGGCAGGGCCACTCTACCTTCTCTGCCTCCTCCCGACTCATGGCCAGTGCCAGCTGCAGCTGCAGCTCCTCCTCTCCTGTTGTCTGGGGCCGCGCTTGCTCCAGGTCAGAGGTGAACCGTGGGGATGAGGATGATGCTGGGAGATAAAAGAGGAAAAGGGGAAGGAGTAGCGTCAGGACTGAAGTATGTTGGGAAGCACATCAGCAGTTTCCAGGCCTCTGTCCCAATACCAAGCCTCCCCAGGAGATGTAGCCACACATTAGAGCTCCCTACCTTGAACATGCCATGAGTTAAAGGCTGGAAGCACCACCAGCTGCCACTGCTGCTGGGGTCCACCACTGGCCCAGCCAAATCTCTGCCCTATGGTGCTGGATGGGCCTCACCATCACCATGATGCAGAAGAATGAAGGGCACCAAGCAAGTGCAAACCAAATGCAACACCAGCATCCCCTGAGAGAGCCCAAGTGAGCCGCCAGTAACACTCACAGTTGAATGAAGAGGGTGAGCCCCGTGCCCGGCTGTAGTCTTCTCCATAGGGTGATGCCCGGCGGCCGTAGGTGGCCTGGTGGCTGCCACTGCCCATGCCCTCCAGGGCCATGCGCTCCTTGGTCTGCAGCGCGTGCGCCCGCTCCTGCTTCAGCCGCTCCTCGTCCTTCAGCAGGGCCATCACCTGCTTCACCTTCTCCCGGATGTTGATGCCTTGGTCCTTGCCATCACGGTCCACATACTGAAAGTCTTTCAGCGTCTGGATGGTGTAGAGGTTCTCCCGGCACTGGTGGGTCACCTTCTCGGAGCCAGTTTTGATGAGGTAGTCCAGAAGGGTGAGGGCTTTGTAGACGTGACGCCAGTTCTTGCCGCTGTCGTTCAGCCGCCGCCAGATCATGCCCATGACCTCGGCGAAAGCCACTGTGTTGAAGGTGAGGTCAGCAATCTCTGACATCAGGGAACTGGGAGGTCCCCAGGGATCATTGGAGGTGGCCTCCCGCACCTTGATCTCTGCCTCTGAGTAGTTGTGCACGATGTTCTTCACCTGCCGACGCAGCGCCGAGGTCGTCATGGCTGTGTGGTGCTGGAGTCCTGCTGGTGGCAGGCGGGAACGGTGGACAAGGGATGAGTGAGCACGGCCACAGCCTCACCGGCACCTGCGGCAGGGAACAGTGACACAGAGATCTCAGCATCACCCCAACCACCAAGGCCATCCCCAGAGCCCTCGGCTGGCACCAGGGATATTTCTCAACGTGGATGTGACCATCATAGTGGCATCAGGTGCACCCTGCCAGGCTGCCACGACTCACCAACTCAGACACACAGGATGCTCAAGGGAAAAAGAAATCTCATGGCAAGTGATACCCAGCATTGCAGAGCCACCACAAGTTTTGACTCTGGATTCAGAAATATTTAGAGATATTTATTCTACCCTGCACTCCTGCTTCTAAAAGTAACCATCTGAAAATAGCAGCTCCCTCCTCCAGATCCTATCTACCTCAGCTCCACTGTCCTGGCAAAGCTGATTTCAGACCCTCCCAGCCCTTGTGCAGCCAGGAGTTCCCCTGTACCCCCAGATGCACAACTGGCAGCTGCACGCAGCCCTGCTTGTCCCAGTTGTCAGCCCAAGGCTCTCAGTGCTGTCAAGGCTGCACCGTGCAAACCCAAAACCTTGTCAGGAGTCAGAGCCTATAGCGACTCACTAGTCCTGGCAGCTGCTCAGGCAGGTTTTCCCAGCAAATTTGGTAATTTTGCTCCCGCGAGAGGCTGGCGAATTCAGTGTGCTAACAGCCAGCGCCAGGTTAGCCAGCAGGATGGATAATGCAATGCCCCTCTCGCTAAAACCTCAAGCTGTCTGAGCCTCCTCTGGGCCTAGATGCAGGGGCTGCAGGGGTTGGCACGGCTGGGAGCTGCCCTGGTACTTCCCTACGGGCAATGCCTGTCCTTGGGATGTGCCGCACTGACACAGATGCAGTGACATGGGGCAGTCTGGACCTATCCTCACATGAGCTCATCAGAACCCTGTGCCCTGCTCCATGCTAGTCCTAAACTCTCACCTTCTCCCTGCATGGTGAGAAGACACCGTTCACCCTCATTTTGTCAGAGGGCCAAGCTGAGGGAGAGGCAGAGGCTGCCTGGTGCTGCCTTGCCCTTGGCAGGCTGCACTGCAGGATTTGGGAGCCGAGCTGCTCCCAGAGCCCTCACTGCAGCTGTAACAAAACTCACTGGCAGTTTTCCCCCATCCAAGATAACGTGTGAGCAGAGGAATATCTCCCCCACACAGCAGTCTGCAGGCAGTGGTTATCAGTGTCCGTTCCATCACCCACCTCGGGTGCCGGTACCTCCCTGGACTGCAGCTGCCGCACCATATCCAGTGCTCTCCCAGCTCAGAACACACTCCATCCCACCGGAGCTGGGCCAGGGCCGTGCTGATGTGCCCACAGGCCATGCACGGCACCCACCACAGTCCCACACAACCCGTGCGACCAGTCCAGCACCTCCTGCTCCTGTGGGCCAGCAGCCAGGCGCCCCACAGCTCCGCCAGCAACATCTCCCGTGAGTCACAGAGGAGCCTGGCACCGCCACGCTTGCGGGCGGACGAAGTTTCTCTCGAGTTGCTTCCCTGCACCGATTCCCTTTCGCAATGCAGCCCGTCAGCGTGGCCTTTGGATCCTGCTGTGAGAGCCC
The DNA here is from genome assembly GCA_013396995.1 of Dicaeum eximium. Taxonomy (NCBI): domain Eukaryota; kingdom Metazoa; phylum Chordata; class Aves; order Passeriformes; family Dicaeidae; genus Dicaeum; species Dicaeum eximium. The sequence goes on along the minus strand of VWZP01006521.1, from coordinate 106,998 downwards.
ATGGTGCAGGTGGCCAGGCCACTGCCTGCCTGGCACACAAACACCTCCGTGACAAGGGCAGCGACACAGCAAAGTTCTCCAGGACTTGGCTCCACGCTCTGCTTTCCACCAACACCCAGGTGGAGATAAAGTCACGTTCTCCAAAGGTGCCACCAGCCTGGAAAGCACCAGCAAGCACACTGGCAGTCCAAGGAAGAGGCAGGATGGTTCTTTCTGCCTCCAACAGGTTTCCTAGCTGGACAAACCCCAAGGTTCAGTGACAAAGTCCCAGCATTGCTCATCCTAGCCAGAAATCTGACCCCAGCTGGACTTTGCCCGCCATGAGATGGCCTGGGAAGTCTGAATGGAAAGAGATGGGAAGCATGGGCTGGGGCAGGGATGAGAGGAACGTAATCAGGGCTGGAGCTGCCAGCGGGGTTTAGAGCTGCGGGTTTATCAAACACAGTATCATCCTCCCGCTCCCTGGAATATAAAGGGAGTGAAACAGAAGCCGTGTGGGAGATAAGGCGGCAGCACCCAGCAGCTCATATGGAATTACTGCAGTGACCTTGACCAAGACTGGCCAGGTGGGAGAAGGACAGGGCTGCGGGGCTAGGTCCCCATCGCCCGCGGGCCGGCGCAGGGGGCTGCGGGGGCGACGGGGGGCGAGGAGGAACGGCCCGGAGGGGGAGCGGTAGGGATGGGGGGATGAAGGGAGGGGCAGAAGGGACCTGCGAGGGGAGGGGGGCCGGGTGGGGGATTTACAGCTCCGTGCTTAATCAGGTGCAGGGCTGAGAGGAGCAGCGATCGCCATGGGGGGAGCAGTAGGGAACGGCCCCCGCAGCGCCGCTCCCGCAGCCGCAGCGGGGGCCCGAGCCCGGCCCGGGAGGCGTCACGGCACCGAGCTGCCCCCGGGGCCCGGCGTCCCCCGCAGCCCGCGATGCTCTGGCGTCCAGAACATTCGTCCTTCTCCTCCCCCTCCCCCCCGCCGCATCCCGGTGCCGGGGGCGCGCAGCCCCGGTTACCTGCGCGGTGCCGCCGCCGGTGAGCGCGGGCTGGAGGCGGCCGCAGCCGCCGCTCCTGCTGCGCGCCGCCGAGTTGCCGGGCTGGCTGGGCAGGTCCCGGCGGCAGGTCCCGGCTTAACCCCTTCGGGGCCGCCCGGGCACCGGCAGAGGCGCTCAGGCCCCCCCGGTGCGGCGCGGCGCAGCTCTGTGCGGTACCGGCCGCGGGGGATGCGGCGCCGAGCCCCTGCCCCGCCGCATGCGGGAGGCGGGGATGCTGTAAATGCTCAGTCACTGCCCCTTCTCTGGCAGCCAGCCAGGCGCTGCTCGCTGCTGCCTGCGCGCCTGTATTCTTTTTTTTTTTTTTTCCCCCTCCTCCCCCCCATTATTTTTAGACAGAAATCCACGTCCCCGGGCGCGGAAGAAGCTCCGAGGGATGTCGACCATCCCCACCACGCAGTTCCCTCTCTGCTACCCAAGGCCACGCTCGCAATTTGGGTTCTTTAAATTATTATTCTTTTTTTTTTTTTTCTTTTGCTAGGATCTAAATTTGGAGTGTGTTCTCCCCCTGCTCTGAACAGCTCCCGGAACCTGGCTGGGGGGAGAGAGGGAGGCATCAGATGACATGACAAAATAAGTCATGTCTCTCGATCATTTCAATGCCACCCCCTCTCTCTCGGCCTCTGCCTTCCATTTTAATAACTGACAGCCCTTCAAGTATTATGGATATATATAATCTTTTTAATATCACTGACATTTTTCACGATGGAAAGCATCTCAGGGGTGCTGAGACATTCTGGGGTGGGAGGGGGGTCGTGCCTTCCTGCCGCTGCTCCTGCCAGCCACACAAAGTGCTGAGCTGAAATCCATCCTGCCCCAGGGTCCTGCCTTAGGTCTCGGGGGAGGCCATGTGCCTCTGGGGGTTTTGCACATCTCAGCAGCCTGACATTCCCAACAGGCTCTGGCCGTGCAGGCTGAATAAGCAGCTAGTCCCACTCCGAGCAGCAGTGTGGGAAAAGAGCATATCCAGCATCCAAACCCTCTGCAGGTCAGCCCAGACAACATCCCAGCTCGGGAAGTGGCAGGCATTCTGCGTGGCAGCCCAAGCTCCAAGCTTTCCTCTTCCTCCATTCCCAATGCTCCTGCTTCACTGTGTCACATGGTGAGGCAGACAGCTTGCCTTTCTTCAGCTGCTCACCCAGACCCCCTCTGCCACTGAGAAACCTCTGGAAATGTACTGTCACCTTCCGCTTTGCAGCATTTTCCTGCAATTCCCCCTCTTCCCATCCTCTCTGGTGGTGATGGTGTCTTCAGGCCTCACTCACGTGATGGGTTTGGAATGCAACTCCTAAGGCCAGGAAGGTTGCTCACCTTGGTTATTTAGCAAACACAACACAAATTATTAACACTAATACAAATAATTCCCATGCTTGGGAGAGGAGAAGGAATAATTTCCTTGCCTGGCTGCAAGGACTCAGCCTTACTGTATCCTGCAGAGTACAGCCCTGAGGGTCTCTGTGCTAAGGACAGAGCCCACATTTCACACTAGGCCTGTAAATAAGAGGTATATGTTTCTAAAGCTATTCTGTGGAAGCCACCTCTAATTCCACTGCAGTTCCTGTCCTGTTACTTCCACAAATCAATGCAAAAGAGGAAAGAAAAAAAGAAAAAGGGGAAAGAAAAAAAAAAAAAGGGCAGCTGGCTCACAAACACAAAAAGCTGCAGCAGCCAGACAGCAGAGCATCACAGTTGCTGGGCCAGCACATCCCTTCCTGCATGCTGCTTGTACCTTATCCCTCGAGGACACTCTTGTCCAAGGCTGGAAGAGGCACTGGCAATATTTATGACAAAAAATTATGACAGGAATTTAGACCATTGACAGGTTTGTTCTCCTTTGCAGAACTCCTATGCCGCCCACCTGCCCTCTGCTACCAGTCTCCTCCCTTGGAGGGGAAGATGCCAGCACAGGATATTGTGCTTCCATTGTACGTGACTGATGTAAAACTTTCATCTACCCGGTGTTGTATTGACAGATTTTCCTGTGGGTAGATGAACACATGGAGCCTGGTTTCAATAGGCTGAAGATATGGATCCATGGAGACATGGATGGGCTGTGCCATCCTTTAAGGTAAAGCTACCAAATGAAAGGATTCCTGCCTCTCTGACAATCGTGCTGCCTCTAGAACATGCAGACTCCCTCTCTCCCAAAAACAGATGGCTTGAGCAGTTTGAGTTGGGCAAATTCACAAAGCTGATAATCATCTCCAGGGAGGCAGGAGCTATTGTCAGAGCCTGTGAGACACACCCCAACTTCAGGCCTTTTTCCTCCCAATTCTCAAAATGTTGCTGAAATTCTCACTCCAGGAATGCTAAGCAGAGACATTCCCTTTGTGGGTCTGTGCCCGCTAAGCCAGAGGAGGCTCCTGTTGCTACAGAAGCCAAAATGCTTCCCCACACCACTAAGAGAAAACATCTCAAAACGTGAGGAGCCTCACCTGGCCAGTGAAAAAACAAGCTGTGCTTTGCCCATGGTAATGCTGGGAGCCAAGTGGAGAGATAGATCCTCTCCCCAGGGACAGCACAGGAGTTAAAATGAGAAAGCAGAAGACACCAATTCAGCACAGAGCACTCATTTCACACTACATGTGCAGCTCCAAGCCGTGTGCCAGCCCAGGGACAGGGTACATGCCCAAGGGACACACCTGGAGCCACTGAACTCATGGCTGAGCAATGCTCTGAGTAGGCATCGGCTGCCTAAGAGCTCCAGTGGGATCACCATCCCCAATTAATGAGCTACACTGATGTTATTGCTCTAAAGGGCCAAAGCCTTTCTGAGGAATGCTGTCCAGCTGCTTTAGCAGGAAGGTGGCACTTACTGACACCAGGCGAAGACAGACCCCACTCAGAGCTCACCTGCTCCAAGTAAAGTCCAGTGGGCCACACTCAAGCCTGGGATGCCTCCACAAAAAGCCCCATTCCAGCAGTGATGCACATAGATGGAAAATGATGATGAGCCCAGACACACAGGCAGACAGACAGACAAGAGGGGTGGCTCTAACATGAGGACTTACCATGGCTCAGAACTTTTACAGCACAAATTTCACTCATTTAAGAGTCATTAGTCTTGTAAGGAAGAAAGCAAAACCTGGCTCAGAATGGGGCATGGGTACCTCGATCTCAATGGAAAGAGATGGCAAGATCAGCACACAAAGGAAATCTGTGAGTGCAAAACCAGGCAGGGTGGCACACCCCTTGGGACAGTGTTTTACTGGGATCTAGAATGCCTCAGAGAAGCCTCCTGTCAGCAAGTCCCAAGGAGAGACTGGACAAGCTGCCAAAAATATGATAAAACCCAGGATGGATTTGTCTACTCTCGTGGTACCAGTATTCATGAGTACAAGACCACCCTGCTCACTCACCTGCTAGCAAAGCACAATCAAGACACAAAGAACATACCTCATGTTAACTGGCACTTTTAAATTCTCCTTTAGCAGAAATACCAGTATTTTCCAGTCTTAACGTTTTCTGAGGTGGTGATACTTCTTGCCTTGTCTCTTCTTGGCAAGCATCATCTGTAGCAGTAACAGATGATCTAGCAATAGTCCCACATCATAGTGTGTCAGGAAAGAGACAGCCTGGATGTAATCACTGAATCACTTCAGAAAGAAGAATCTCCACGCCATCTGTGTAAATATGGATATTTATTTTATTTTTTGAAAAGCAAGTCTATTTCTACATACAAAGGGCTTCGCTCCCACTTCAGAGCATGTTACTGCTTCAGATCCTCAAATAAAGACACCATTTCACTCACCATTGAATCCAGCAGCCTGTAAACCTGCAGAAATTCAGAGAAGACAGCTGCAGTGAAAACACATGAAGAAATCTTGAGGCTGAGACTGACAGAGATGGTTTCTGAGGTACATTTTTATACGGGCACACACACAACCACATAAAAGTGGCAGTGCAGCTGACAGAGCTCTAGTAATAACTTCCTTGGCTATGAAGTGTGTTTAACATTATCTGAGGTACAATTAATTCAGCTGATCCCTCCAGAGTCTGCAAGCAATGCTAAAGACATCCCAGACAGAAGTCCCGCATGTGGCTATGTGATGGCTGGATTTCTGCTAACAGATTCCAGGCTGAAACAAATTAATTTGGATTTCACACTTACCTTGCTGCAGCACAGGGAAAGGGGGAGCAGAGGGGACATATGTCTGCCAGTTTTCTGAGTTTAACAAAATGCTTGCCTCTTCCCCCGAGCCTCAGTGTGCCTTACAAGAAAAAAACACAACCAAGACAACGATACAAACTCACTTCAATGTAGAGCTTTTCCCGGTATGTTTCAAGTAAAACAGAGTCCACCTGCTCCTGAACAGGTTCTGCCCCATCTGTAGTTGCACCTCCCTCTTCCACCTCCTGCTTCTCATCTCTTCCTTTCACAGACTCTGCTCCCCCTTTCACATCCTGCACAGAAATGGAAGATATTTGCTTCTCATCTTTTGCTTTCAGCTTTCTGCTGCCTGAATGATCATAATCAGGGGCAGACCAAAGAAAAAAGGGACATAGGTCAGGATGCTGCTCAGACTGCTTCAAGATGCATCTCCCAGCAGTAGAACCTCTTTCACTGGGTTGGAAATCAGCTCAAACTCAGGATACACGACCTGAGGATGATCACACTGTCCCCAGCACTCAGGTTTCACCAAACATCCCAACACCCACCTCTTTCTCTTTCTCTGATGTCCCCCTACTTTTTTTGCCTTCTTTATCCTTTTTCTCTTCTTTCTTAGTAGCTATTTTGTCTTCCTTTCCTTCTTTTTTTGCTCCTTCTTCCTTTACTTCCTCTACAAAAGAAAGGATTTCAATTAACCAAAAGCATCCACAGATCCAGAAAGCCCATCCCACTGCACTAGCACAGTGGGAATGTGTTCCTTTTGCAGTATATTTTCCTCTTTTTATTAATCGGAGATGTACTGCACTGAAAAACAATACCTTGAAGATTTCTTTGTTTAAACAAGGAATGAAGAGTCTCATTGAGGCAGTATTTGCTGGGTCAGTCTGTGTGAAAACCACGGCTAGACCGAGCTGAATTAAAAGGCTTTTTTTGTGGGGGTGTTTTTTTACTGATGCTAAACCACAGATCCCAATTACTGTCACACAATCTGCCAGTTTTTTTCCTGATGCTTCTTCCTCAGGGAGACATGTTGAAGTTGACATTTCAGTTCAAATTCATCATGTTTTTATATTTCCAACAGCCCACAGAAAGCAGTTGCTGTGCTAAAACCACCATTTACCTGTTTCCTCTGGAACAGCTTCTACACAGGTGTCCTCCTTTATCAAACCAAGCAGGGATCTCAGCCTCAGAGAGTGACTCACCAGGTCATGAACTGCTCCACGCCACAGCTGGAGGCTGAGAAATGAGGAGGATCAGAAGGGAGACAGTGCAGCAACTGCCACCTTGTTTGACCCTGTGCCCAGAAGGGAAGGCACTTACAGCTGACAGCTGCCCTGTGCAACTAAACCAACAGAACAGCACCCCCTGTCTAAATATCTGTACAGGGGGATGCTAAATTGCTTTCCTCATGTTAGATCCCTCCGAGGTCTCAATGGTTTGCAAATCAACAGGCTCCCAGGAACCCATAAATATTACTGTGAAACTAGGTCTGCTCTTCAGCATGACACATGTTGGTAAATCAACCTGCTCTGTGTTTACCAAGAGGAACCTGCATCCTTGTAATTTAGAAGTAACTCAAAGCTGTTGATATGTTTACAGGCTGAAAGCCTAAGCAAAGAACAGAGAGACTGTATGAGGGAGGAGACAGTTATCTGAGTAAAAGGGTACAGAAAATACCCAAAGGTTTCATAAATACAGACTAGAATAATCTTGCCAGAAATAATCTTGTACACCCTCCAAAATTACATGCATTTAATATTCTAAATTTATCTTCAGGGAGAAAAAAAAAAAGGCATTTGGGTCCTAGATAGCTGCTACAATTAAGTTATAAAAAACCAGAGTGTAAAGATGACTTCTAGACCTCATATAATTATGTGCACTCTGAATCACAACACTTGCAACAGAGCTTGCTGAGGCTGTTGATCACACAATGTTTTCACAAGCTTTTCCTTGCAAAGGTAACCCACCAGAGTGGATACAGGACGTCTGACTGAGTTGGCCTCTGTTCAACACACAGCTCCAGAGCTGCCTTATTGAGCTGGGTCAGTGCCTCTTCCCGCTGCTCCTCCCCAGAGATTGACATTATAGCCTGTGAGAGAAAATTCATAGGGGCTGTGGAACACTTCTCAGTCTTTATTCCCAGTCCCTGAGCTCAGTGGAGTAGCCCACAGCTCTCTTCCTGGACACCAGTCTGAAACCAGGCTGCACTGGGCACTTACACACCCAGATGGGGCTTCCTACACAGCTAGGATATGGCCAAGGTACCCAAGATATGCAGAACAAACCCAGATTCCCCCATTAGACATGTATTAAGCCCCTTTGCAACTTCAGGTGTTCTGGAAAACAGGGTTTTATCAAGCTAGAAGGTTCCCTAATAAAGCTTATTTATAAAACAACAGAGAGATTTCCAAGAGAGCACTACAGAAAAAACATTGACAGAATCCAAAGCACTCTTGTTTTAATCTAGGGAGGTCTGTACTTAATCCACAGCCTGTCATGAATTTCCCCTTAGATCTCTGATGCATAGAAGGACTCTCCAAGGAGAGGAGCCCTTGGGGGAGCCACAGGAGGCTGTAAGCCCAGCCTGCCCCCCACATTCAAGCCTGGGATGACAGAAAGCTAACAGGGTAAGAGCTTAAAATATCTATTATATTGTGTGGTTCTCTCTTCCTCTTCACACAACAGCCCACAAAGTCTCTCTTGGGAATCTCTTTCAAGAGCACTGAGGGTGTGGTCAGCAGAGCCAACACACATCATAAATCTCGCAAATTCCCAGCACACTGACAACAGCCCTTTAGGTAGGCTCACACTGGGGCAGGCTGGGCTGTTTGTAGGGGAATTAACACACCATCAGCTTGTGCAAGGGTTAGGGTTAGGGTTGACCACCTGACATGACCACCTGTTTAAAGTCCTTGAGGGAAAGGTTCCATCCTGAAGGACCTGCTTCTTCTTTCTCAATGCTCTTTTCCCTTGGAGCCTCCTCTAATGTGTACTTCCCACGTGGGAGCTCAGTGGTGCTGCTCTGGGCAGAGAGAGGCTTCAAGGTGCTCTGCTGGTACTCCGTGTCCTCTGCAGTGCTCCTCTGGTCCAAGGGCACTTCCTCCTCCAAGGCTGAAGGTACAGTCAGGTGCTGTCTCCATAGTTTATGCAGCTGCTTTACCATTTGATGCTGATAATGCAACTGTGATAATGGGGGAAAAGGTAAACATGAGCTGCACCTTCCCTCTTCAAACCCAACTGTTAAAGCCTCCATGGCAGACTCTGCCAGCTCCAGAATCCCAGGGATGCAGCAGCCCCATGGCTCTGCCCTCCCCACTTATTTCAGTTATGCAGTACATCCAATAGCAAACATCACCTCGGGATTTTTCCTGTGGAACAGCTCTTCCTCTGTGACACAGGCATCCACAGGAGACGGGGTGCGCTCGGGTGTCCGAATTTGGTCAAGAAGTTCATTCAGGCTGTCTTTCACTATAGCAGCACCTTCTCGAGCAGCCAGCTCACTCTGAGGCACCACAACAAGAACATGTTGTTGTGGGAGTCCTCATTCCATACACACCACACAAATCCAGTCCCACCTGTAACCACACTATTCATTATACAGTTATTATACAGGGACACCAACAACTGCAAACCCCGCTGAGCAGAGCAATACTTCCAACAGTTTTTCAAGTAAACTCTACAAATCCTGCCCCCAAACTATATTTTTCAGTGCACAGTGTAATTTTCAATTTAACTGCTATCATAGTGTACAGCAGTCAATCTCCTTCCCAATAAGTAACTAATGAAATTAATTACCAACAGAAATTTCATTCTTTAAAGGACCAGTATGAACACTTTAGGAGACACAGTCATGTCTTTAGTAACAACATTACAATAGACTGCAGAGTTCCTGATGTCATTTAGCAAACATGCTCATGTGCAGACATTCTGTAAATCTCACTCTCAGCAGTAATTGCACAACAATAAAAATACCATGTTGTCCACTCCCACCCTTATCCTCTATTTGCATATAAAGTTCAAAGCTCAGCTACCCAGCTACATGCTTTGTTACCTCCAATTTCTCTCTGAAGTCAGCCAATTTATCCTCATACACAGCAGTTCCCCAAAGGGTCACCTGAAGCAGAGCTCCTCCTAATAACAGAGGATGTGTCCTAAATTCCCAGGGCTCACTGAAAATTCCTGCTCTCTCTGACTTGAAAATAAAGGAAAACCTCCGAGTTTCTCCAGGCAAAATTACACCTGAAATAAGAGAGAAAATGCACTGGTCTGCAAGAAGCCACCTGGTTAGCCTGACCCTTTTCCAACACCACCCAAAGTGTCCTTATCTCTCTAGGAGACTCTTGCCCCATAGTTTAGCTGGTTATCACACTTCATCCAGCTATCCTTCTCCTTCCAGATTTACTCTCAGTCCCTATGTTCCTGAACTGGTGTTATTCTCATTGCACACTCCTTCTACAGCAAGCTCAGTTTTCTCTCCAGAAGATTATGCCCCATTTGCCATCGCAAAATTATTCACTTCTCAGTATTCCACCCATTTACACTCAGAGTAGAAGCAGCCTCCTTCCTTTAAGTTCCAGGAGAGGAATCTGCCTTGCACAGCTCTTTTGGGGTGAGTCAGCTCTGACACCCAGGGTGACTTCCTCAGGAGAAATCACCCAGCAGTGCTCTGCCATTAGTCAGACTCCACATCCCAGGTAACTCCCAAATTCCTGCTCTCTGCTTGAGGTACAAAGGTCTTGGAGACCATCGTGTCTCATACCTGGTCTGGTATCAAAGTAAAAACAGGGCATTCTCTTCCCCTTGGTTTCTCTGGAGGGGATCTGCTGGGGAAGCCTCATCCAGTTGTACCAAATGGCAGCTCTGCCATCATTGGTCACTGTCAGGAAGCTTTCAGCCTTCTCACTAGCCAGAGTCTCAAAGGTGAGCCGGGCAGCAATACCAATTTCCTTCTACAAGGAAGAGGAACAAGATAACAATTTCTACTCTATCTGGCAGGATTTATCTTGCATGAAGTCATAGCTCAAATAAGGGGTTGAGCCTTGGTAAGACAACTTGTAAGGCAGGTCCAAAGAAGTGGCCATTATACAGAGAAAGCCTAGGAATCTGAACTGCACACCACAACGAGAGCCTTTCTGTTCCTAGATCTCTCTGGAGCAAACATAGGGATACTCTATTATGTTCAGAATAAGTCCCCCATTCTGTGGCCTTGGAGTGACACTTTGTACAACTGTGACTTGGGAACTCAAACAGGCTTAGCTTGACTAAACAATTAAAATCTCACAATTACCCTGTAAGCAGTGATGCCCTTGATCCAACGAGCAGGCTGGCCACAGAAAACTAAAGATGGAACATTTTCAGCTTCTGGAACCACAATGAAGGAGTCACCTAAGGGGTCACTGCTAAAGAAAACAAAAGCCAGCATTTTTTTCATGGAGTGAAATTCACTTCCAGAGAGAGGAGAATCAGGGGTGATTTACTAGACCCTGTAAGAAATAATCCCATTTAATGTTTTCTCACACAGTAATCTCTTTAGGGACAGAGCCCTGCAGATGTGGTGAACCCTTCTAGCTACACATAACTGGCAAGGAGGACAGAACAGCCAGCATCTTAAAGAATGAGACCTGCCTGAAGTACATGAGTGAAAAGGGACAAGAGGCCCTCAGATTGTGCCTGTTACAGATGGACAGGACAGGGAAAACTAGGAAATTAATTATGGAAGACAAAAAAGAAAAAGACAATAAAATGGAGGTAGTTTTCTATTTTCTAGAAAAAGGCAATAAAATTGAGGGAATTGAGAGTAGCATCCCACCCTGCCTGATGTAAGCTCTGAAGTCACAAGAGTGAACACTGGAGGAAGAGCCTCAGCAAAACTTTTCTCTGCCCTTGCTCCTTAGACACAAGGCCCCAAGGCACAAAGGTTCCTAAATCTGGCGATTATAATATAAGAATATGCCTTTTACTGTGTCCCAGTGGAGACTTGCCTCCATTCTGGATAAGAACAGTTAAGGATATCCTCACAGACTGGTAGTGCACACTCAACATTTTTTATTTTGTCACAAAGTATGCCACAAAGTAAAACTTACAGGGTCTCAATCTCTTCAGAAATGGCCGTATGTAGAAAAGCCTCGGCTGAGACAGATGTGAAAGGCTTCCCTTTCCCAATCACCTCCAGTCCTTCCAGATCCTGGACATACACAGAAATGACCAACTCACAGTTGCTCTTTTACATAGAAAGGACATTAAAACACCAGACAAATGCACCAACTCAGTCAAGTAAAGTGAAGTTGTGGTATCTTGCTCCGACGATGGTTTTTAGAGGTATCTGAAGAATGCTCAAGGGACACGGGAAAGAACCAATTCTGAGATTCCCAAGAATCCTAGATGACTGCATTCCCCACTGGCAATGATGCATGGAGAAAGTGTCCTTCACATGTTTCTTATCCTCAGAGACAGGCTTCAAAGACAAAAAAGTGAGGTTTGTTCTGTTTGTAGGAGGGGCCACCTGCCTTCAGGAGATTATTTCAGAGTGTGTCTTCCACATGGGTAAAGATCTCTTCCCTCTGCCCCACAGCACTAAATCAAAGTCCTGCACCAGTACTTGGCAGGTTTTTCTTTGTCTGGGTCCTGGCAGCTGCATGCTGCTGGTTTGGGGTCCTATTCTGAGGCTTCTACATCAGTCCATGCAACACTTTGGGCAGTCAGACAACTCTTTCATAGGTGTGGCCCTTTGGAAATGTGGGAACTTCCACAAAAAGCACTGTGGGACAAAGTTTTAGTTTACTAATGCTTTTTTCATATCCAATTCTTGGCAATTTTGTTATTCTACAGTACCTGACAAGAGACACAAAGAATGTCCTTGTCCCTCTGGTCTTACCGGTTTATAAAAGCCCAGCTCCTCTAGGACAGATTTTAGCTCCTGCCGTCGATGCTTCAGGAAAAGACTCTTATCCCAGTTTAGGTGGCAAGGAATCTTCTTTGGAGGCTTCAGACCTGTAGAAATACCCATACAAGAGCTCACTCTCTACACACTAACATGCCTAGTCAAACTTCATTCTCTGCCAAACTTTGGCCTTGGTGTTTTAAAGAGGAGCTCAACAGGGAAGGAGCTGCATCCTCCACACTTGTGCCCCATTTCTTTGGAATCATCTCTCTGCAGTATTCCCTTACCTGTTTCCCTCTGGACAGTTTGGGGTTTCCCCACATAAGTGAGTGGCTCTGGGTGCCCACATTCTGTCCGGGTCAGGGTCAGAGTCAGCCCGGTGAGTTCATCCCCAATTTGGTCAGGAAGGCTCCAGAACTCGCTTCCCACTCGGTATCCCTAGGGTTGGAAACAAGGCTCCCACTGATTGTTGTGGATAGTTGTGCAGCTACCTGCTATTTTCACAGGCACTTGAAGCTAAAAAGAAGAGTCTAACCCTGATTATATGAGCATTTTAAAAATCTATGAATTATCCTTGTCTGCAGTGCAAGCCAAAATTTCTATCAGGCTGCTGTCAAAGATAAAACAACTTTCTTCTATCTATTGCACATGAAGGTTGAATGATATTAAAATAAAGCCTCACAAAAATGCAAATTCTTTGACAGTGCTATAAATGTGAAAAAAAAAAAATTAACACGATACTGCCATAACCCTCCTGCCTTACCCATGCCCTTTTCTCCATGGCAATCACTAAAATCCAAGCCTGAAGCTATCAGATCTTTCTGCCCCTGGAAGAGCAATTGTGACATGTTCCCATGCCATTTCCCAGGGCAAAAGAGTCCTTGGTGAGAATCAAGAAATGCCACTAGCTCACCACCACTTTCCCCTGACTGGTATGGATAGCACAATTCAAGTTTTTATTTTTCATATCCCTGAAATCTCTGCTCAGACACCAAGCTGAGGGATTCAGAGTGGCTTTGATAAACATCTCCTGACAGCACTTCAGAGACTTACTGAGAACAGTGTCTGTGCTGTGTCACAGGAGCAGCACAATCAGGACACACAGGAAGTGGGGCTCTCACCTTTCCAGGAAATAGGGCAGGGAGACTCCGGTCAATGAGGTCACGTTCTTCCTGGATTTGCCTGTAATCATCCGACATGTTCATCAGCAATTCATTCTCTGGCTTGTGAAGAATTTCTATAAATAAAAAACATCACATCATTGGTGCTGCACTTCTGGGCACACTCTTTGCCACTGTTATTGTTCACCTGTAACCCACTTACACTGCTCCCTGACAAATCCACTGTCCTCTCCCCAACCAGAGCTACCAGCTCACCTTCCCACCACATCCAGAGCCAGCAGCATGAGAAGTGTGGGAGCTCTGAGAACATGGAATTAGACTGCAATGGCAATAGCATTAACCCTGGTGGGCAATGACTGCTGTGATTTGCTGTGGGGATATCAAACGTCTCCACTTGCACACAGAATTTCACAGAATGACACCTCCGTAGCTTTTCTAACCTCCTAGGTGTTTCTCCTGCTTCTTCCTCATTGCCATATGATGGCTCCAGTTCTGGAAAGCTTTGTGCTGTGCTAGCTGGGTCTCATGTGCCTTTTCTTTCTTCTCTCCTCCATGTTCATCTTTTATAGCTGCTGCAGTAAGATCTGGATGAGGAACCTTAATAGCATCTGCTAGCTGATGAGAAATGAAACATTACATGAACCTCTCTATGCACACCAAAACAAGAATTTTGGGAGAGGGGAGAAGAATTCTTCAGATTGACAACACTGTTACATTAGTAATCTGAGAGGAAGGAAACCAGGGCAGTAAGGACACACTCAGATACAATGGAAGTATTTATCTGAGTAATGAGACTCCAGCAATGGCACTGCTGCAACACCACCTCTTCCCTGACACCATCAGCAGGGCACAGCAGGAAGAGGAAGCCTGTGTAATTGTTCCCTCCATGACCTGGTCCTGCACACAGGTCTCCAAAACCTGCTGGTGCAGTTTCCCTGAAGGTAAACCCTCCCCCAGAGTGTAAGAGGCTGGGAAAACCACACCTCAGGCCTGCCCTGCTCCTGATAGGCACTGGAAAGCATCGAAAGGTACTGCAGGCACCATTCTACCTCTGGAAAAGTGCTACACAGCATCATTTTCCTAACTCTAAAAACCAACCTGAGTGTTTTTTCTGGCCAAGGCTTCCATCCTTAACTCCTGGAGACTTCCCAAAATGTGATGAGGGAGGATCTCTTCACAGCCATCATCAAACTGTCTTGGTCCTACAACACACAAATAAAAATACGCAATCCCAGAGCCAGGTCATTAAAGTTTGGCTTAGCAAAACCAAAACCCCGAGGTAAGATGTGAGGTTGAACCCTACCAGGAAAAGTCAGTGGTCCCCTGGGTGCCTTGAGGGGATGTGCTACGAGATGTGCCACCTGCTTGGGTCGGTATTTTCGGACAAGGTAATTCTTCCGAACTGGAATTCTCCCAGCATCACGACGAAAGTGTGCAGCATGAACCTTCAGGAAATAAACAGTCACAGTGCAGTTAAATACACACTGACTCACCTTTATTCCATCTGATCCTTTTAGGATATGCACAGCAGTCATATCAGTGAATTTCCTGTAAGGGTCCTGCGAGTCCTGGATAGGGACTTTTCACACAGACATGTAATGACAGGACAAGGAAGGAATGGATTCAAAGTAGAAAAGTAGGTTTAGATTACATATTAGGAAAAACTCTCCCCTGTGAGGGTAGTGAGGCCCTGGCACAGGGTGCCCAGAGAACCCCTGGTTGCCTCATCCCTGGGAGTGTCCAAGGCCAGGCTGGATGGGGATTGGAACAACCTGGAATAGTGGAAGGTGGGGTGGAAATAGATGAGTTTTAAGGTCCTTCTAAGCCAAATCTTCTATGATTCTTCCCCTACAAGACACCAACATAGTGTCACATACCAACTCAGTTACTGTCTTACTCCTCTGGATCTTGGTTTACAACAGGGGCACGCAAGGAGAGTTTTAAATCACTTTCCAGAAGAGATTTCTGCTGCTGTGTCACTCAAATGCTTACACTCACACATTGTGACCTGAGTTTTGGAAGGAAAGCCATAAGAGCTACTAAACAACTCACAGATCTTATTAAATCATAAAGTTGAAGATGTGATTTTGAAGAGGCAGATGACTTATCCTTCCATTTGAAAGGACTGTATAGGCACTTATAATCTTTTACTTTTAGCAGATGAACCTGATGAGCTGACATTTTATCGTGATAAAAAGCCTGACAGACAAAATGGCATGAGAACTCAGCTGCAGGATTGAGTTTTGGCTTAAGTAAATGGGCAGCACCCTCTGTTAAACACCCAAAAGGAGAGTGTCAGTTAAGGCAGCTGTTTCTAGCAGGAAAAATACTCATACATACTTTCTCCAGGTCCTCCACTTTAATTTCAAGTGCCTGGATGTCCTCTCCCTGCAGAACATATGGAACAGGCTCGGGCTCTTCTGCAATTGTTGAATAGGGCTGTTCAAAAGTCTTTTCCTTCCTGCCTAAAAAACAGATGAAGAGACTTCTTCAATCTCCCAAGGAAGCACCGTAATCCTCTCAGGCTGGTTAATGATTCCCAGCTGAACTGTTTTGGGATTATTTCTCTTTAAGGCTGCAATAAACAATTAAATTCAGCATCTCTTGTAATTGAAAAAATCAACCTCTGAGAAGCTGCAAAGACCAAAGTGGGTCAAGTAGGAGTGAATTGTCTCACACTTTATTCAGATGAAAGACAACGGGTAAGATAAATGCAAATAAATACAGATCCCTGCAGGTGGAGCAACACAATCCTGGGAAGTTTCCACCTCCAGCTGCAAGTACAAGCACACAGATCCCCGATGGGGCTAACAAAGCACTGGAGTTCAGCAGCCTTCAGTGGCAGAACAGCTCTGCGATACCAGCACAGCTCTGCAATACCAGAACAATTCTGCGATACCAGAACAGAACAGCTCTGCGATACCAGAGCAGCTCCACGATACCAGAGCAGCTCTGCGATACCAGAACAATTCTGTGATACCAGAACAGAACAGCTCTGCCATACCAGAACAGAACAGCTCTGCCATACCAGAACAGAACAGCTCTGCCATACCAGAACAGCTCTGCGATACCAGAACAGAACAGCTGTGCGATACCAGAACAGAACAGCTGTGCGATACCAGAACAGCTCTGCGATACCAGAACAGAACAGCTGTGCGATACCAGAACAGAACAGCTCTGCGATACCAGAAGAGCTCTGCAATACCAAACCAGCTCCGCGATACCAGCACAGCTCTGCGATACCAGCCTCGGACAGAGCCGGCTGCGGGCCAGGCCAAGCTCAGGGCTCCCACCAGGGGCTGTTACCCCTTAACCTGTGGGCCCCTCCCACTACTACCTGCTCCTTTAAAAACACCATAATAATGAGAGGAGGTCACTGCCTGGGGAAGGGACTGGTTCCGGCCGCTTCAACCGCGGCCCNGAGGGCAGCCGGCGGCCCGGGCACCGCCCCCTGCCGGCGCTCCGCGGTACCGCTGCCCCGGGCGGGGCGCGCCGTGCGCATGCGCCGTGCGGCCGGGACACGGCCGGGGCCAGCCCGGGAGCGGCGTGTCGGGACACAGCGGGATATCGGGACATACCGGGCGCCGGGACCCTGAGGACATTGGGACACCGGGGACACGGAACACCAGGGTGCCGGGACATCGGGATGCAGGACACCGCGTGGCACCGGGATACCCGGACACAGCGGGATGTTGGGGCGCCGGGGCTCTGGGATAGCCGGACACCAGGGCCACTGGGTGACCAGAAACACCAGGGCCCCGGGACACCGGGCTTCAGGACACCCGGGACACCGGGGTACAGGGCCTACCCTGCAGTACCAGCTCCCCCCGGCCAGCGCCCCCGCCCCAGCACCGCTCGGTCCGCACGCTGCTCCTGTGCTTTATTACCCACTGTGGCCGCTCGCAGCCCTCGCTCGCTCCTCGCCGGGTCCCCCTCAGCGGGTGCCGGGCAGCGCCCAGCTCCCCCCGCAGCTGCCGGAGCAGGCCGGGCAGCAGCGAGTCCGGCAGGCCCAGGTGCTCCGCAGGTCTGTGGGTAGGAGGTGGTGACCCAGGTGAGAGCCGGTGCCCCAGGGACACCCCCGGCCCCTCCCGGGGCTCCCCAGGCTCACCCCCTGTCCGGGACAAGCCAGCCCTCCTGCAGTGTCCGAGCCGCCCCGGCTCCCCAAACACACCCTGCAGGCTGAGCTGGGGGAGAAGTGCCCCGAGCGCTGTGTGCCCAGGGCAAGAGAAGGGTGTTAGTGATGGGGCATCAGCATCCCAGTACCCAAAAGAGCAGCAGGAGAGCTGAAGAGGGGCTTTGGAGAAGGGGATGGAGTAACAGGAAAAGGGAGGAATGGATGGAAAGGGCAGATGTGGATTAGATCTTGGGAAGAAATTATCCTGTGAGGGTGGTAAGGCCCTGAAACAGGTTGCCCAGAGAAGCTGTGGAGATCATATCCCTGGAAAAGTTCAAAGCCGGGTTGGGCTCGGAGCAACCTGTTCTATGGAAGGTGTCCCTGCCCCTGGCAGGAGGTGGAAGGAGATGGGCTTTAAGGTCCCACCCAATCCAAACCATTCTGTGATTAGCATTAGGTCAGTGTGGGGTGTCCCCACAGGTGGCTCCTCAACCTCACCTGTGATGCTTTCATCCATGTGCAGTCCCAGGATGAGCAGCTCCTCCAGCCTGTGGGAACACGGAGAGCTGTGGGGCAGCACAGACAGGGAGGGGGCATGGGGGGAGGGACCCCAATACTCACTGCTCCAGCGGGCTCAGCACTGCCTGACTCCTGGTGCTATGTCCCTGGCTCTGCACCTCCCACATGCAGGCAACAGGCTCCAGGGTCTGGACACGGGCTTCCCATGCAGCCACCCTCACCCTGCAGCACGAAGCGCCCACGTGCCCCTGCAGCAGCCAGGCAGGGGGACAGCAGAGTTCATGGCCCCTTACCTGGCCCCACACCGATGTACTGGTCAGCCCAGCAGTATGAGAGGTTGTGGATGCTGAGAGAGCCCTGGGGTGAGGGGAGGGGCTGAGCCTGCTGGGGGAGCAGTGTGACATGGGGGGACACAGCATGGGGGGCATCCCACTTTCCGTGCAAAATCGGAGACCTCGTAGTGGCAGAAGCCGGTGGCCACCAGCACGTTCCTGGCAGTCTGGTACGTGTGAACCAGCAGATCCTGGGAGGTGCGGGCAGGGCTCCCCCACAGCCTGTGCTGCCAGCGCCGTGCCTGCTGCAGAGTCAGCTGGTACAGGGAGATGTGGTTGTCACAGAGCCTCAGGGCTGCCTCCAGCCGCTGGGCCCGGGCATCCTGGCTCTGTCCCGGCAGCCCAAACTGGAGGTCAATGGAGCCAGGGCCAGGGAAGAGCCCCTGTGCTGCTTCCACAGCCTTCCACACCTCTGCTGCCATGTGCTGGCAGCCCAGCATCCTCAGCATCATCCAGCGGCTGCAGAGGGAGCACGGGGACAATGGGGTCACAGGGGCTGCGGCAGGGACAGCCCCTCTCACCTGGGCACCGATGGAGAGGCGGTTGAGCCCAGCTGCCCTGAAGGGGCAATGTGCTGGTGGAGCTGGGATTGGCCTCGAGTGTGACCTCAGCCCCAGCCGGACGGTGAGCAGCAGCCACAGCCTCCAACACTGCCAGGGCTGGCCAGGCTGGGGGTGCCCCCGCCGAGGGGACGGAGGGGATGCTGTAGGGCAGAGGGTGGGAACCGCTGCAGGTGGCACGGAAGGGCCCAGCATTGCCATGAGCCCACCCTGGACACCCACCTGTGCCCCTGGCTGAGGCGGGGCAGGGTCTGTGCCTCCCGCAGCAGGCAGCGGTGCATGGCTGCCTTGTCCATCGCCGGCACCGCATGCGTGGTGAAGGGGCAGCAGGAGCAGCGCTTGCGGCAGCAGGGCCGCTGCGGGCACGGGGCGTGTCGGGGACGGACATGCCCTCACCCCTGGCCAGTTCTTTTTGAGGGGGAACAGCCCCAGCCCAGTGCATGGCCCCCAGTGCCCCCACCTGACCCGCAAGGCACACGACCCACAGGTGTCGTGGGTGACCCTTCGTGTGCAGGGCTCAGGGACCCCTCCGTTCAGGCTAACCACACGACATATACGAGGCTGGCCTCTCCCCGACGTGTCCAAGCCCCACATGCTGTGAGCCCCAAGGAACCACATCGACCTTCCTTCCACCTGTGCCAGCCCGGTGCCGCTCAAGGTGTACAGCCCCAGGCCCCACGTGTGTCCCCACGTGTGTCCCCACGTGTGCACACCCGTGACTCCCCGTGCACCCCCGCACATACAAGAGCCACGGGGTACCCCCGTGTCCCCGCTCAGGTGCATGGAGAGCACGAGGCTGGGGTGCAGGGGCCGGGGGAGGCACCGGGGGCAAAGTCTTTGGCTCCCAACGAGGCCATGTGGGGGGTGCTCGTGTCAGTGTCCTGCCCCGGAGCCGGGAATCCGGCAGTCAGGGTCCTCTCCGGTGCTGGGCGTGCCAGGGCCAGTGTCTTTCCCAGACACACTGTCCGAACGCGTGTGGTAAATAAAACAGGGCCAGAACTGGTAACTAAAAAAGAATGTTCACCGCTATGTACCTGTTGCAAAGGTGTCCAGAGACCCCATTCAGTATTGTTAAGCAAAAAGCCCTTCATGTCCTGAGAAGTCATTCCCCCTTTACCTGTCCGATTGTTCATCCCCTTGTAGTTATAAGAATTTACCTGTTCTAGTTGTTCACCCCTTTAACTTACCTGTTCCAGTTGTTAATCTCCTTTTTGTTCTAGTTGTTCTTTCAATTTTATTTCCCTTTCCCTGTACCCTCTTTCCATCAGGCATCATGTCCACTGGTCCCAGAGTACTTTGTGCACATATGCAAATCAAGAGACATTCAGTAGCAGCCGAAAAGAGAGACCCCAGAGACAATGAGCCACCATAAAAAATAAAGAAAATAAAATCCCCAAGCTGGCAAGAAGACAAGGAGCAGCCAGCCAGCAACCAGAGCTGGACTTTGCATTGTCTCCATAACGAAATAGCACTCTGTCAGAATGACACCCCTAGTACTTCAAAGTGCCAAGGTTTTTTACAGACTACTCCCATGAGGATGTGTGAGAATCAGTCCAAGAATCCCTCATTTTTGCCTCACGATCATCTCTGAGGGCTGAGACCACTCAGAGACCCTGGCTTGGCTAAGGTGGGAGGACTGCTAAGGAATGTGCAAACCTTGCAAAATGCCTGTCTGCTGAGGACTGGTACTGCCAGTGCTGATGAGGAGATCAGTACTAGCCACAGCAGACTGTTTACCTAATGCCTGTCTATTAGGGCAATAATCTCTGCATTAGATGGTCATCAATCTCCTCTGCTTTTGGCCCTGTGCCTCTCGCTTTGTAAAAGACTATAAAAATGCACCCCGAACTCACCACCCTTCGAGATATCCCTGATGGACAGAAGACCCTGCATTGATGGATGGCTGGGTGAACTTTGGCATTGGTAGCTATAATCTCCCTGACCCTCTTTTTCTCTCTATACCTGGTTTTTTTTTCTTTCCCCTCTATCGCATACTAGTGCTGATGAGCACTCAATAAAGTGCATTTTGCTGTTTTGAGTGCCTGGTGTTGTTTACTTTTTGTACTCTGAGATGAAATATAAGAACCATCACAAATCCCAACCTTGTGGATTGTGACAGGATGGAAGCCCCAGCTCTGCCGAAGTGACAACTCCTTGGGCCCCCACCCCAAAGCTGTCTTTCAATAAAGGCCTTTGAAAAGGAGCAGGTCTCCTGGCCCTATTTGTTACATGAGGTTTGGGACCTCTCCCCACATCCTTCCCCAGCTGCTTCTTGGGGCCAGGAAGGGTTTTCCGGAGTTTTGGCGGAGGAAAGTGGCCTGTCCTCACTCAGGGTTGTGCAAACCCGTAGCTGACGAGCCCTGACATTCATAGTTGCCTCTATTAATAGTCAGTCTAGAGGAACTCTGAAATGCCCATGACAAAGGCAGTGACCACAGATTCCCATTCCCAGGCCAGAATCGCGTCACTCGGTGTAAACCAGCCCTGATGTAACCTTCCCACTCCGGGGAGTTTCCAAGCAGGCAGCGCGGGCTATAAGAGTGGGAGGGACTCAGGCAGGGGCAGGGCAGACAGCACAGAGCGAGCCTGGAGCATGGCACACACCGAGACCTCACTGCCGGACAGAAAGGCCAGCTTTTCCTCTTCTGTGAGTATTTACAGCTGGGAATGCATCGTCCCAAGGGTTGGGAAGGGGCAGGGGGCAATGCAGGAGGTGTCCTGGCTGGCAAGGGCTGGATATGCTCTGGGGAAGGCATGGGATGGTAGGGAAGGCTTCCCTGGGACCAGGCTTTGCCAGGGCACCATGGATGGTGCTGCCCCACTCCCACAGCAGGAGCAGGAGTGGGGTGGCAGAGACTGTTCCCCCTGTGCTGGCTGTGCCTGAGACCCATTGGTTTTCTTAGCAGGGTGTCTGTCCTCACGAGCCAGGGCTGATGCCACCTCCATTTCTTATCCAGTGCCACCCATCTACGGTGAGTACATGGGGTACCTGTGGGCAGAGCAGGGGTTGTGCCAAGGGTGGAGGTTCTGATCAGGGAGGGGACGAGAAGCTCCACTCACTGCAGGCCTGTCCTGCACCTGGGGTTAGTTCTGTGGGAAGCAGAAGAAGGTAAACAGTCCTTCCCTAGACATCAGTCACAGAGGCCCCGTGTCCCCAAGGTCCCTGGCTGCACTTGCTGTCATGCAGGTAACAGTTCTTCCCTCAGGAAGGCGACAGAGGTAACCAGGGAAGGGACAAGACCCGAGTGAAATGTGGAAGGATCACTGCAGAAACCAGCCCCTCGAGCAGTGTGGGAACAGGGCAGGAACTTGCTGGAAAGACACTGAACAGAAGGAGCTTGGCACAAACCATCCATGTTTTTTCTTTCAGAGTGCAGACGTGGAAAGGGGACTTGTCCCTGCCGTCTGCTTCCATGGGTAGAGCCCACAGTCCAGCTGGGATGAAGGACTGACACCTCTCTGACACTTCTCCTTTCTCCCTGCTGCATCACTGCCCTCCACCCACTGAGGAAGCCGCAGCACAGAGGGGGCCCAGCCTTGGCTCTGCTCGCAAAGGAAGCAGGAGGGAGGCAGCAGGAGGTCAGTGAGAGCTGGCAGGAACATTATCTGCTTTCCAGCTGGGGTGGGACACTTCTGGTGGCAAGGAGGAGCTCTGCCATCCCTCTTCTCACAGGAGTGTTTCATGGTTGGGAGGTACCAAATAACTCCCGTAAAATGCTGTCCCAGGTACATCTGCTTCACGCTGCCGATGGGACAGGAATTTTGGTATTTCTGCAACACCCTTACTGTCTGTCTTGTCCAAAACAACAAAATAAACAAAGCCATGTCTACCTTGGAGAAGGTTTTTTTTTTTGGGAAGCAACTGGGGGAGGTATGGAAATGGAGTGAGCTTTCCCAGCCACTTTTAGGGAGCCCCAATGCAAAGCCTCATTCTCTGAATCCCCTGCCCCTCATTTCAAGTTCAGTCGCTCTTAAATGACCCAGGGGTCTCACAACATCCAAGGAGAAAAGGCATCACCTACCCTGGGAAGCAAGGCCAGGACATCTGGACTTAGGAGCATCAGTAAAATACCACCAGCATATGTTCAACTCCTGTGAAATGGCTGCAGCCAAGCTGCTCAGAGACACACAAACTGGACAGAATTCCAGAAATAAGCACACCTTCCTCATACCACAGTATTTCTGCTGGCAAAGAAACAAGCCAAACTGGAAAAAAAGGCACTCTGTTTTATTGACTAAATTGCCATCAGCCTGATGTCAGGAGGGAAAGTCTCCACTGCTTAGCCCAAGGCACAGGTGAAAAGCAGACTCAGAGCTGACTGAAATGGGGCTGATTTATCCTGGTTTTTGCTCTGCCTTCCCAATCTCAGAGCTGCAGGTGCTTCTCCATCTGCTCCCTCAACTTATATTTCTGAATCTGGAACAGGGGGCAGAGAGCAAGGAGAGAGACTCAGAGAGGGGCTGGGACAGAATGTCAGGGTTCCTGCCCTGCCCCAGCCCCTCTTACCTTGCCTGAGACAGTGAGTGGGTACTGGCTCACAAACACAACATAACGGGGGACCTTGAAATGCGAGATCTGGGAAGAGAAAGCCAGGGCTACACAACCTGAAAGGAACAGCCTGGCACTGTCAGGGCTGGGTCCCCCAGCGCTCTAAATCCATGGGCTTTCATCCACCAGTCTCCAGAAGGCACTGGGTGTACCTGTCTGGGAGGAAACTGAGGACTGAGAACCCACCTTCCCTTTGCAGAAAGCTTTAATCTCTTCCTGGGTGCAGTCCTGCCCAGCCCGCAGTCGGATGCAGGCACAGATCTCTTCTCCCATCCTCGAATCCTTCACACCAACCACCTGCTCGGGACAAATGGACAGTGTGACCCTTGGGGATGTCCCTGGGCTCCCACAGGGTCTGTGTGCTGGCCATGGTGTGTTCCCTGACCCCATGCCATAGGGCATAGGAGCACTGTGGATGCAACATGGACCTGTCATCCAAAAAATGGGGCAAGAGGTTTCACAAACAACAAGGACACTTGGTAGGCTGCCATAAGTGCTTCAGGATCTCCAGATGGAATGGCAGGGGAGAGATGAGGTTGAATTAAAGGATTATTTAAAACCCTTATAATCATAGATCTTAGTGGGCCTCTGCCTCTGACACCAAGAAATGGACTTCCCAAGCTTGAGCTCTCTCCAAAGTTTGCTCCCACTATTCCACAAGAATCCTATGTCATTCCCCACCTTGAACCACCATCTCAAACTGCCAGAGACACGTTGATCCTTTTGAGTCCAGAGCAGTGACATAAAGCCCTAGAAACCATATAAACAGGGCTGGTTTGCAACCCATCTGCACTGGGACTGTTCCAAAGAGAGATGCTCACCTGGCACAGACAGAACTCTGACTAAATAATCAAGTTTTTTGGGGAAACTTGTCTGGCACAAAAACCTGGAGGAGAACAATCCCAGCAGACAGGGAGCAGCTGCTCAGTCCTGGAAATTTTTTCTGTCTTTCGAAGGAGTGAAACAAAGTCTCACTCCCTCATCTCCAGGGACTTGTTGGAAGAGTCTTCCTGGATGTCAGAGTTAAGCAATTATCAGTAAAAACTGTCCTTTCAGACTGTTTTCTGAGTAAGAATTTCAGAGGGAGCTATGAAAGTGGACAGGCAGTTTAAAACCGAAGAATGACAGGCACTTTGCAGCTGGAACACAAGGGAATTTGCCACAATCCATATGCCCCATGCTAGGAGCTCTGCCTGCCCCTTCCATCCCATGAGCCTCTCCCTCCTCCTTGCTCACCAATATTGCATGGAATTTGATGCTGAAAACAGGGAAAGACAAGCAAGTTCCAAACAGCAGTCCCAGAAGCTTTATGTTCAGGATTCCCAAAAACAGCTGCTCACCCACCCCACCTTCTCCCACTCACCTGGACCTCCTCAACCTTGGGATGGGTGTGGAGGAACTGCTCAAGCTCTGCTGGATAGATGTTCTCTCCTCCCCGAATAATCATGTCCTTGCAGCGCCCTATGATTTTGCAGTAGCCGTGCTCATCCAGGCTCGCCAAGTCCCTGCAACGACAGCACCCTTCCAGTCCTGTCCCAGCTGGGTGCAAGGATGGCCAATGCTCCCACCCAGCCAGGGTGACATCAGAGGAAAATGGCTGAGATGCCACCTGAGCACAGGGAAGGGAGCTCCTGTTACAGAAATTGTACAAGCACCAGGGTTTAGGGGGGAGGCAATGCCTGCCCCTGCCCTGTACCCCCACAGTCCCTCCATGCACGAGTGGCCAGTAACAATCCCCCTCTCCAGGGACATTCAGCACCAAGGGCTCTGTGCTAAAAGCAGTTCTGAAGTGTCACAGACCGACCAGAGGGATAAACTGGCACAGTTTTTTCTACTTTGGAAATCCCAGCCAAGCACTCCTATACACACCCATGCATCCTCATCCAGTGTCACCCTGTGGGACCATCTGGGAGAAGTTCTCAGACTCACCCTGTCTTGTACCACCTCTCAGCAGTGATCACTTCACTTGTCTTGGCAGGGTCATTCCAGTAGCCCAGCATGACGCAGTAGCCACGGATCTGAAGCTCCCCAGGAGCGTTCAGAGGCACAGACTGCCCTGTTTCTGGATCCTCAATTTTGGCCTGGAAGAGAAGAAGGGCTTAGTTAGACATCAGCACCAGCCAGGGAGGGTGGAGTGAGGTCTGCTGCTGGCAGAGCACCTGGAGCACGTGGGGAAGGTCATGGTCACCTCTGTGTGGGGAAAGATGTATCCCACTGTCTCGGTTTTCCGGTCAATGCTGTCATTGGGGAACCCCATGAAGGTGACAGGGCTGTTTTCTGTGGTCCCATAAGCAACCTGCAAACACAGGAGAGGAAATGTGTCTCAAGGGGAAAGGAAAGCACACAGCTTCAGGCACAGGAAAGACAAAGCTGGTCATGACTGCAGGGGAGAGTGAGGTGTGAGGAGATGTTCTCCCAGACCACTCAGGTGACAGGGAGTCCTGCTCTGCTGGCTGTGGGTGGGGCCCTCCAGTCACTTCTGCCAGAGAGTCTTGGAGAAACAGGAGAGAAAGCATCACTGCACCTGCCTGCCATGGCCTCCTTCACCTCCCTCACAGTGCTCCTGACCCCATCACCCACAACACTCGGGTGTGTCACGTACTTGTGACACCCTAACTGCTATTCTTAGAGGACTCCAGGGTTCACAATCCTCTTTTTCAACCCTTGCTTCTCCAAGCCCTGTGATGTTGACTCCACACCATCTCTGCCAGACACTGACTCTGCCTTGGTGCCCTTGCAGCCAAGGTGCTGAGTTCACCTTGCATCTCTAACAACTCAGGGAACACAGGATATCACTTGGGAAAAACCCTGGAGCCAGCAGCAGACTTCTGTGGGAGACAGTGTGTCCTGCAGCATGGCTGCTTGCTGCAGATCCTTTTGTGCAGACATCAGCCCTGTAATCCTTGTGAGGGCATCACGAGGCTGCTCAACACTTGGCACAGCTGACCTTACAGACCCAAAGCCTCATAGCAGGGAAAAAAGCTTCTTGCTGCTAAACCTCACTCACAGCTAATCCTGATGGCAGGCTCTGAGCCACCTCAGCTCAAGGTCACTGCTCCTCAGAGGAAAATTCCAGTGCTTTATGCCCAGCTCAGGGCCAGGCTGAGGTGGCAGGAGCTGCACAGGAGGTGCCCTGGGCAGCTCTGAGCTGCACCAACAGCACCATCGCTGGGATTGCTGCTGCATCTCCAGCTCTTGGGAGCTGTGTTTCAGCAGTGGGAGCTGCTGGAGCACTGCTCTGGTGTCTCTGACCCACTATGGGTAATGTCATCCCAGTAATGTCACCTGTGGCTGCTTTGCTGTGAGAGCATGGCTGTGAAAGGGCTGATGTGGGAAGCATTTCCTCATTTCTCCTCCAGTTCTCCAGACTGACACGTGAGCAGCTCTGACCCACAAATTGCCCTGGCACCCAGATCTTGTCAGCTCCTTCAGAGTAAATGCCCAGATGTGCCTACATGGTCATGGCTTGGGCATGTGCTCACCCAGCTCCAGGCACTGTGCCCCAAATTAATGTGGGGCTTTGCAAAGGACTGTGATGAAGCATGTGAACAAGGATGAAAACATCCTGAAGGAGCTGAACACAACACCAGTATAGTGCACAACAGTGTAATAGCACTGGAGACTTGGTGCTTTCCACTGCTTGGAGCTGCTGGAGGATCTGATGTTGGGCACAGTCTGTCACAACAGCTGATGCTCTTGTTGACTGCACCAGGGTCAGCACGAATTCAAGCTGGAGCCTGCTTTTATCCAGGAATCTGGAGGAGAACTTCTCCAGGATGCTGCAGGGACCATCTGGTGCAAACTGCTCTGATTGCCCTATTTGAGCCCCCAAGGAGCAACTGTGAATAGGCTTCTGCTCCCAGACACAAGGACAACTTCCCAGCCAACCCACAGCATCTCATGCTCAGACTGGATTTCTCTCCCACCCACTAATACGAGTCCTGTGGCTGGATCAAATGACTGACCAGACCCAAATCCAAGACCTTAAACACTTATTAAAAATCTCAGTGCCTTTGTTTTTTTTGGGTTTTTTTTTGTTTTACTCTGCTGGATGAATTGCAGTGTTGGTCCCAGGACCCCAGCCAAGCCCTGAGTCAATCCCTTCTGCCTCTCTGGGTCGTTCCAGCAGTTTAATTGGATGCAGGAGCAGGCAGCTCCCTGGCAGGATGATGCTGGGAGTGCCAGGCTCCTCCAGATGCCCAGCACTGTGCCCTGTACCCCAAACCCCAGCTATTGATGCCTTGGCCTGTGGCTTGTCCCCATGAACACCCTCACACCCTCAGGAATGGGCTTCCCAACTGGTTCAGAGGGCAGCACAGGTCTGACCCTCCAGCCTCATCTGCTTCCCAATTCCTGCCTTCCCCTGCCTGCACCCGCACATCAGTCTGCAGCCAGACACCAGGATGTTCTCCAGCTCTTTCCAAGATGTTATCTCCCTCTTAGGATGGTTTTCCACAGCTGTATTCCCGGGATGGAGGCAGGGGATTGAGCAAACACTTGTGCCAACACAGCTGTCTGTCCAACCCTCATCTGACACGTGGACCATCCAACATGTCCACTGTCAGCAGCAGATGAAACAACACTTCCACAGAACTCCACACACCAATTTAAACTTGGAGATATCCATGAAAATTCCTAGCCTTCATGACCCAAAGAGACACTTAACATCATTCAGCCTTGTCATCTGGTGTAATTCAGTCCAGAAAACCTCACCCAATAATTTCAGCATCAGCTCCATAATTTCCACTGGAGCTGTATCTGGTGTCAAAGCAGAGCTTTCCAGAGGCAAAGATTCCAGCTTGGACCCTTAGCTTCGAGAGGAGCTACAAGAATACAAAATATAATTGACCACAAAGCCTTTTTTTACTGTAGGACCACAAGTGACCCCCCAACACCCACTTCAGTCCTTCCCTCAGTGATGACAAGGACAGCTCCAAAACAAACTGCTGCCTACCAACAAGAGATTCATTCTTTGTGAATCCCAAGCCTCTGTATAAACTAGGAATAAAAAGAACATCTTAGCAGAACTATGTTTTTTAAAGCACATTTCCCAAACATTTCCTGCTAGTGCTGTTCAAATACTGGTCACTGTGGAACAGGCAAAACAGCCTGAAGAGGGAAGCGTCTAAAAATTAAAAATAAAGTAAAAACAATCAGACTCCAGTCTCTTTAGTAAACATTTGGGAGGCAGGCTGATCTGGTGGAGACTGTGGGGACTTTGAAGACCCTAGGTTTTTCCCAACTGTGCTGCTTATTTACTGCATAACTTGGAACAAGCCACACCAGCCCTCTGCTCCTTGGTTTTCCCCTGCATTCAACAGCAATAAAAACACTCAGTGTCCTCCACATTCAACTGCTGCTGACAGGCTGGAATGAAAAGGCTGGGGTTTGTACCCCAGTACTCCAAGTGTATTATACTGGGTTATATTGGGTGGGACTGGAGCAGAAGGTCAGGGCTGCAGGAAGGCATGACTTCCTTGGAGGACACCTACCCTGGACCTGAGCACTGCTCAGGAAGGATCTTCATATTCCTCATCACCACCCTCTGGTTGTGCCACGCTGGAGGATGATGATGGTAGGGCTTGAACTGCCAAACTAAAGCCTACAGAAACTGAGTTTTGCTGGGGACAATATTGGCCTCAGAAAAAAAGCAGCAAATTGAGCGTGAAATAATAGAGATTTTCAGACTTCAAAGAGGGCATCATGAACAACAGAAAGCAGACTGGCAACCCAGGAGATGTGGTCAGGGACGTCTAAAAGGTCCTTTGAACTCCTCTCAGTGTAGCATGCTGGATGGATCTAATTATCCCTAAACCCATGCTGAGTGTGTCTGTCTTGGAAAGCTCCACCAGAGTCAGCCCCAGCCCTTCCCATCACAACCAGCTTCAAATCATTCTCAACTGAGCAACAACCTTCCCTCACTCAGCTACTCACTACCAAGATCACCCCAAACTTTTCTGTCCCCTGGGGACATGTATCACCTTGCTTTGCAGATATCCCACTACCCCAAATTGTATTGGAATATTCCTGAACTTTGCTGCTGCAAAAAACAACTTCTGATCACATCCAGCCTGTGTCACACCGAGCTCTCATTTCCTTCCCCAGAAACAGTACCATCTTTGTGTCAGAAAACACCAGGACACAAACAAACAAACAGGTCCTGCAGGACAAATCTCCAAGGGTGGTCACCCTGTTGATGTCTCTCTCCACCAAGAGAACTGCCAGACAGTCCCAATTTGGATGGGGCTTAAAACAGATCCCAAAAATATTAGGTGCCCAAAGCACCTTCTTTGTGCCGTGGCACGCAATGGCTTTGCCTCAAGAGGAGACCAAAAGGAGAACCCAGAGTGCCCAGGCTGAGGCTGCACTGGGAATGAATCTCCTGTTATTGCCCAGTGAGGACAAGCTGCTCCTCGTGGTCTTGAGTTAAAGCTGCCTCTCTTCTCTCCAGGCCAAGCAGAAGCCTTGAGGCTTGGAAGTGCTTCCCCCTTCCTGCCAGCAGTGCAGAAGTGCTGCCCAGTGGCAACCAGCAAGGACATGGCACTTACTGGTTTATCCACAGTGTGATAAAAGGACTTTGCTGGGCAATTAACTCCATCCTCCCTAGTGCTGACGCCAGTGCATTTGGGAAAAGTGAAATTAAAATGAAAAAGTGAGAGGAAATGCACAAAGTGTCACGTGAAGGTAGAAAACCAGTTTTGGGGCTATCAGGATGCTCAAAGTTATCGGAGAAGGAAACTCAGCAAAAATCTAGGGCCAAAGGTAACATCCCTATGGATTTGGAGAGCTCAGCTCCTACCAAACACATGGCTGGAAGTCCAGAATCTTGTTGCTTCCATGAGGCACTTTAAATGTTCTCACAGCCCATTTCCACAGCTACAGAAACAGCAACTCATCAGGTCCTCCCCAAAACAAGGTGGGAGAGATGGGGAGGCCAAGGACAAGCAGAGATGTTGTCATCACATGGACATAATTTTCAATTTTGACAACAGAGGGGACTAATGGCCAGAGAACATTTGGGAAAGTCAGAAGTCTTGCATGGATCAATGGTGCTCCAGAAGGGAAGAAGGCTCTGCAAAGGAGGACAAGAGTCCTGGCCAGAGCAGTGGGATGCCAGGGAACATCTGGTGCCTCCCAGGGCAGACACAGCAGGCTGGGAGAGGCCATAAGGGCTGCCTGAGCTTCACAGGAGAGGCCAAGAGCCTCATCCAGCAGCTGCTGGAATTGGCAGAAGGAAGGGTGGGTGGACATCAATGGGGAGCCAAACTGGCAACAGATTAATGGGTGGAGGAATGCTCCAGTGGAAGAAAATGGTCAGAAGGAAGGAGGTGGACCCACCATCACCTCCTCCAGTTCAACAAGCAGCCCCCACACTGCAGTGATGGGGACTCTTCAAGAATTTAAAATAAAAATGGCAATTCAGGTCAGAACTCAGAGCCCTGGGTGCTATTGCTGGGACAGGAGCTGCCAGAAGAGAGGGGAACCCAGGAAAGCCTCTGGGACTCCCCTCTGCCCACCCACCACTGCTCCTCACACACTGTCTGGAGTGTGCTCTGCCCTTGGGACAAATCCATGGGACACTGCAGAACTTGAATCTTCTGCCACCCTGCTCCAGCCCAGCACACAGTGTCAGGGGCTCAGCTCCACGAGAGCTGGGGCACTCCAGGACACCCCAGAAGCTGCCTGAGCCCTCACCTTCAGCCAAATAAGGGCTGCATCCCAAGGCCAGCCACACTGGTGCCACTCCAAGAAAGTGATTGCAAGTCTGCACTGTCACAGGAAACCAGATCTGGAGCCCCTAAAAGCTACAGAATCAGGCTTAAAAGAGTAATGGACTATTTTAACTATGGAGCTTTCTTGATATGCCAAACTGTTCATACTTATAAAAATAAAGATTAAACATGGAAAATACCATCTCCAATATTGTACCAAACCAGGTCAGACCTGCAACATCAAAGAAGCACCCCAAATCTGTATTTATACTGCTTCAAAAGCTGTATTTATTTGCTTAGCTCACAACACCTCCAAAAAGGAGAGGAGGGGAGTTCAGCATCTGCAAATCACCAGGAATGTTTGCAGAACTGTTAATCAATTAAGAAAGAGAGGTGGCAGGATAATCCTGCCTCTTCTGCAATGTCCTTGCAGTGCTGGTCCCAGGGGATGTGTGAGGTAGGAGCTGGCCAGGACTCAGCTCCCCTTGACCGTGGCACAGGGACACCAACACTGCTCCATTGTCACCTGCAGACTGCAAACCACCCACGAGTGGGACCCAGGCAGCCTTTTGAGGATGGCTGGCCATTTGCTGGCCAGTTGAGGGCTGCAAAACCTGGTGTGGGAAGAGCAGAGCTGTCCAGTGAGCAGCTCAAAACACAAACAGGCAGCAGGCAGGGGAGAGGTGCCAGCTGAGGCAGATGCCAAACAGCTCCCACCACAGCAATGTGCTTGGAAATCAAAAAATACTACAGGAAAGAACTTCCTTTTATTCATCATTTGTGTCTGGAGAAATAAAGCTGAGCAGCAGACACCTTTTCCCTCTTGCCACTCTACTGTGGCACCAATAATAACCCAGCATCTGCTTAAACTCTGCTTTGGGCTCAGGACTGGCAGGAGTGTGGAGCAGGGACAGCTTCCCATCTCACACCAGCAGCGTGGCAGCTGTGTCCCAGCATCTTCACAAGAAAGCTACAGGTCTCACTGGGGTCCACAGCCACAGCACACACCCCTGCAGGGAGAGAGCACCCCTGTCCCCCCAGATCTGCAGTTTCAGCCAGAGAACAGATAAAGGATGGAAGAAAGTGAATTTTATCCTGAGAGGAAGAAAGAGTAGAAGGTTTGAGCAGTTTAACCTTTGAAAAGGGTCTTGTTCCAGAAATACACATGGGTAGGATGTATTTATGGATGGGGTTTGCCAGGCCCTCACCAGCTTTTTGCTCCAACCTGACCCACACTGGCTGAAATCTCTGCAGAAGCAGTAAGCTATTAGATTACTTTTTTTTGCAAGGGGATGGGAAATCCAAGTACCAGACTCTCAGGGAAGAAGCACAGATTCTGTCCCCAGATTCACTGCCCAGCAGAAACAGGCAGGGTTTTAAATACCACCCAGTTGCTCTTGCATATAATAACATAACTGCAGGAATTGTTAATCAAACTATTACAGTGAAAATTAAAGTGGTTGAACATGCTCAGAGAGAAAAAATAAAATCAATTAGTAGATAGAAGATGATGCTTTAAAGGTGATTTTTCTTTCTTTTCCAATCATTCCCCCAGCTCCCTGCCTGAGCTTTATGAGCAGTGCATACTCAGGGGCACTCTCAGAATCATGAACAGCAAACTGAAGAGGCAAAGAAGGAAAACACAGAAGGTTCTGTCTATCTCCTGCTTCTCTGTCTCAAAGGTCTTGATGAAGGCACTCAAAGAGCTTCTCCAAAGAGAAAAGCATGTGCATGACCATTGTGGTGCCTACTGAACCAGGCATAAGCCAAAATACCATTGTTTTGATCAAAGAGTTTTTAATCCCACAGTAACCAGGAGGTCCCTCCAGCAGGAGCATGGAGCTCTCAAGGTCAGAGCATCTCTCCAGAGATGAGAAGTTCTGGGTACTGAGGTGAGCTGCTCCATGTCAGGGCATCATTTCTCAGGGCTGACAAACACTGAAAGCCTGACATGGCCTGATTTGCACTCACATTGCATCATCATTCGGCCACAGGCTCACCAGAACCACATTCCCACCCCAGAAGCCTATTTTCACCCCCAAATTAGTCCTGCAGTGCAAACACTGCTCAGACTGACAGCTGGTGACCAGAGCAGGGCTGCCAAGCCGTTTGCATAACTCGGTCCAGAGCACACCCGGCAGTGCCAGCTGATTCCTTGCTGCAACAATGGAAAAACCCAGAAACCTCAGTGAATAAGTCAGTCTGTGTCCTAAGTCAGCCCTTGGATTTCCTCCCTTTCTTGAGCCCGTCTGGCCTCTGCACAGGCTCCACTGGGGCTCTGCAGCCAGCCTCAGGAGCAGAAATCTCAACAAGCTCACAGTTATATGCTCCGCTCTCAGCTGTTTGCTGCAGCCAGGAACTGGCTGGAAATCAGTTCAAAATGTTCCAGTGTCAAACCCCACCCACAACCCCTGGATCTCTCTCTTCACACTCAGAGAAGCAGGCGTTGGGGCTTTTAACTGCTTTGCTTTAGCCTTCTTTATTAGGAGAGCAGGGGACATCCCTTGTGGTGTTAATTCACCTTTGCCACTGCTACCCTAAGACAGGAACCAAGGCAGATGCCACTGCCAGCTCCAGCAGTGATTCTTTTGCTTTGCTACCCCTCCATCCCTTTACCAATGCCAAAGCTTTTCCCTTTCACAGCTCTGAGAGAGCCACAAGCACTGCCACCTACCTCTGCATCACTGCCTGGCATTTCATATCCCCCAGCCTCTGTCCCACCGCTTCCCTGCAGGCTCTGATGCTGCCCCATCCCTTGTTGGAAGGCACCAGGTGTCCTGACCATGACCATATTATCCTCAACTGTTTATAAGAAAAGACACAGTAGAAGTTAAGACTGTCTTTGCACTCCCTTTCTTGGCCAGTTCTTCAATGCAGCCTAGATCTGGAAGTGTTCGACCAAAATTTTGCATTGCAAGAGCAACTGCAGCACTGTTGGCCTTTGCCATAACCTCGTACCACTTCCACCTTCTCCAATCCCTGTTCAGGCAAACTCCTCTTGAATCAGTGAAAAAAAGGCACCCCACCCCCACCAGGAACCTTCCTCTGTGAGAACAAGACCAGGTGTTTCTCCCCAAACCAGCTGAGGCTAAATAGAATCCCAGAGCCTGCTGGAAGCTCCAGCAGGAGGTGGCTGTGGAGCTCAGCAGTGCTCCCTGCTATGCTGCTCAAACAAAACAGGCTGTTTTCCTCCCCTGCAGATGAATCTGGGCCCTGCTCAGCAGGGACCAGGGAGGTTCTCCACAGAGCAGGTTTGCATTGGTTCTTCCTGAGTATTTGCCTCCCATTTTCCTCCAGAGATGAAAACTACCCCTGCACATCGCTCAGCAGCAGGGCCAGGCAGGAGTGGATACTCCTCTGCCTGGTGCCAAGGGGTTAAGCTCACAGTAAGTTCCCAAAGCCAGTTGTTTCCAACTGGCTGCTGCCTGTGGTTTGTGGGAAGGGATTTTGCTTTTTAATAACATTATAAATAGGGCTGTGTTCAGTATGCTGCAAACCCGGTTACTCTCTCTCTCTCCCAGCCATCACTCTCCTCCTCCCGCTTCTCTTCCCACCACACTTAATTCCAGATCTGACCATGAATGGGTCAGGCTTCCTCCTGGGTGTCCTCAGCCTGCTGGCATGTCTTGTCTCCACCACGCAGGCATGTCCCCCCAGCTGCCACTGCCACGGCGGAGACCTGCAGCACGTCATCTGCGATAACGCGGGGCTCAAGAAGATCCCCAAAGTGCCCGAGCAGACACGGCTGCTCAACCTGCAGAAGAACAACTTCCCCATCCTGCCCACCAACGGCTTCCATGACATGAAGAAGCTGGTGTCCCTGCACCTGCAGAGCTCTCGGATCAAGGAGATCTCCACGGGAGCCTTCCGGGGGCTCAAGAGCCTGGTCTACCTCTACCTCTCCGACAACCAGATCAGTGTCATAAAGCCGGGAGCCTTCGATGATCTCTCTGATCTCACCTACCTGTACCTGGACAAGAACAAGATCCCAGACCTATCCAAAGGGCTCCTCTCCCCTCTTGTCAACCTCTTCATCCTGCACTTGGGCAGCAATAAAATCCAAGAGCTGAAACCAGGGGTCTTCAATGGGGCTAAAGACCTGCGCTGGCTCTTCCTCTCTGACAACTCCCTCACTAATCTCCTACCTGGAGCCATGGAGGATGTAGAAAACCTTGCTGTCCTCCACCTGGACAAGAACCAGCTGAGCAGCTACCCTGTGAATGCAATGAGTAAGCTGAGAGTGCTGGAGGAACTGAAACTTTCTCATAACCCAATTGAGGTCATCCCTGACAATGCCTTCCAGTCCTTTGGGCGATACCTGCAGACACTCCACCTGGACAACATGAAACTGAAGAAGGTGAGTCCCTTCTCCTTCCACTTGCTCCAGATCAGAAACATGGGGCTTGCTTTTCTTCCCTTTTGCAAAGCACTTGGTTTGTTGTCCCTCCCTTGCAGAGGAGAGGGGAGATGCAGGTCTGCAGGCTCTGCAGGCAGCAAGGCACTGACAACACCCTGATGTGGCTCAAGCGAGGGATGAGAGAGCGCACTCCACCCCTCTGTTGAGTTATTTATGCAAAACCAAATTATCTGGAACTGATTAAGCCTTCCGGATGGATGCAAGGCAGTGCACTCCCTCCCAAGCTGGAGGTGACATCGGACACAGAGAAAAGTATCTGGGATGTTCCAGGACAATTAGGAACCGTCCATGCTCACAGAAACAAGGTGAGGGATGAGAGTGAGCACGTCCCTCGTAGTGGACCCCTATCCCACTTCCACCTTGCAGAGCTGAACTGCTCTGCCTCCTTTGCTCAGCTCAGGTACCTGCTGTAGGTCGGGAGAGGGGGACTCCTGGGAGGGGCTGTGAATAGTCCTGGTTTCTTAGCCCTGCCTTGCAGACAGGTAGGGGTACAGCCATCACCTCCCCGCTGCCTCCCAGCCCGACACGTTACAAAGAAAGGTTTGTTTATTGATGCTCTCTCCAAAGGAACTCTCGAAGAATCTTACAAAGGAGCCCTGTTCCCACTGCAGGGGAGGAGGGACATTTGGGTATCCTGCAGGGTAAAACAACCCCCTCCTTTTTCTGTGAGAAAGCAGGATCCACAGGCAGGAGCATCACACTCAGGGAATCACTTGCATTAGGACCTTTGAAAATGCAGCCAGTACTGCAGAACCCAGCACAGCATTCTGATGCAGCCTGACGTCCTGGGTGAATCCCCGTGGCTGGAAAGGGAGGGTGCTGCAGGCAGAACAGTTCTCCCTGGGTGATGCTTTGCCAGGAAGCCCAAAGAGCACCCAGATGAGGCAGGCTGGGACTGCGTGGCAAAGCAACACTCACCACATGCAGGAAGATGTGAGGAAAAAGAGAATTTCTTCACAACTCAGTCTCACAGGGATGAGCAGATCACATGAAAGCCACAAGAAATGCATCAAACCAGAGTTTTCAAAGGGAGACAGCATCCCAAAAAGCTCAAAAACTGGCTTGTCCAGATGCAGAACAACACTAACTAAACCAGTTCAGTAATACTTCAGTATTTAAGCCCTTGTCCACTCTGAGCATTAACCTCTCCAGTATGGGACTGAGCAAACTTAACACTTGAAAAGGATCTATTGACCTTACTAGGCAAGACCTTAGATGTTCTGTGACAGCATTTCTGTCGACTCAGTTCTAAGGCACTTTCAGCCAAATATTGCAGCATAATGTTGTACCAGCCAGAGATATCAGAGTCCCAAGTTACATGTTGAAGAAATTAGACTCTGGGGTTGCTCCAGGGAAACAAGCATCCTTAGTTTGACCGAGAAGCACTGGTTAACAATTNTTTTTTTTTTTTTAACAGTGACTACCTGTGGATAGGAATTTAAAAGGCTCTTGTGCAGCCAGTGCCTCCTTTCCTCCCCAGCAGCCCAACAGGACATCATGTTATGGGACCAGCACTAATAGGGGTGGCTTCTGCAGCTTTAGGGCTTGCAAACATAAAGCTTCCAGCTCAGCATTTTCCCCTCAAATCCTCAAAGGCCTCACACCCAAACAGCCCATGTGTGAACTTTGCACTACTAAGAAACATCTAATCACAGAGGCTGCATGACCCAGGAAGTCACCACCAAATGCTGTAAATGCTGCCAGCATCTTTGCTGCAGCTCTTTCTCCTTCACAAACACGCTGTCCTTAGCTCTTCCCTGCATGGCTGCAAGATTTTTGAGCTGATCAAGTGTAAACTCACGCAATTCTACCCCAGCCTAAATTACATCTGAGCAAAAGGAAAAGCTTGAGCAAAATCTGGAGCCCAGGCTCCAGCACAGAGCTCCCATTGCCCCCAGCATCACAGACCCACACCAGACCCCAAGGGCTGTGTTGCACAGGCCAGGACCCTCCTGGTACCCAACACGAGGCAGGCGCCCCTGTCTGAGTGTTCAGTGTAAAATAACTTCACAGCAGTAATCCTCCATCTAAATAAGGGATAAAAATCACCCTTTTCTTCCCAAAGACGTGGTCTGGCAGGCGGCTCCATAGCTGTTAGCAGCAGATGTGAACTCTTCTCCTGGGGCTGGGAGAGGAATGAGCAGCTGAGACAGTAACAGCACTATCCAATCCTCCCGCCCTCGGCACGGCGTGCCAGCATCCCTCAGAGCAGCACTCCTGAGCTCAGCTGCCCCTGGCTCAGGTTTGGAAGGAGAAGACCAGCAATGCTGAGGGTCCAACAGCTGCAAGGATCTGGGAGTCTCCTAGCTAAGCCCTAATCCCATCCAGCAATGCTTTATCTGGAAGATGACACAAGTACACGGCTTAAAATAGTGCATTTCCTCTGTCAAGCTTTTCAGCTTGGCCCTGATGGTCCATGAGAAGTGCAAGGTTCTTTTCAGAAATGGGAGCACAGGTCCTGGGGCTTTGGGAAGACCTAGTGAGTGTCCTCTCCAACTTTTGGAGAAAGCTTTCCTCCCACTTTGAGAGGAGGGAGAAATGGTTTGTCATAGCCAAGAAGAGCTTTGTGCTTTGTCAGGGAGCCCTTCTCCAATCCACCACTGCCATGTATGTTCCTGTTGAGGGGTTTGCTTTCAACAACTTTCTAACTTGAGTAACCATGGGCTGAAAAATGTCAGGGATGAGGCCTCAGGGAAGAGGGGAGAGGGCTGCGGAGTCAGGTCTACAGCCTCTCTTGCTTTTTGGCAGCTTTCTTAGGGGAGGCTCTATCTCAAAGCCTCCCTGTCAACCAAGAAAACACAAATTTTACTGCATCCCTTGCAAAAAAATCCACTGGAAATGAGAAAAAATGGAGGAGGCTGAGGTGCTGGAAACCTGTCTGTATTTCTACATTGCTCAGATGCCAAGTGTAACTTTCCATTCAGAGCCCCCAGGCACTGCCAAAGGCTACAGCCCCTTGAGAGGCCACAAACACTCCTCCTTCAGTCCCTCCAGGATGGGCAAGGCAACAGGCCTTGGGAGGATTTCCAGCCTTAGAAAGGAATGTACCAGAATATATCTTCATTTAGAATGGAGAAATATGGCTCAAAAATAAAAGGTGTTGCCAGACTTCCATTGATTTAGGGATGTGGCTGCAAAGATAATCCCACATGGATTTGGGACGTAGCTCTCCTTGTAGGAGACTCCATCACCCATGAGCCCACCAACCTGCTGCCTCTCAAGGTACAGAGCTTCCAGCAAGCCAGCTCCCTGTTCACAGCTTCTTCTCTTGCTCTCTCCATGCTTCACAGAATGATAGAATAGCCTGGGTTGGAAGGGGCATTATAGATCACCCCTTTCCAAAACACCCTGACATGGTCAAGGACACCAGGTTGCTCCAAGCCCTGTCCAACCTGGCCTTGAACACTTCCAGGGAAGGCATATTCACAACTTCTCTATGCAACATGTCCCAGTGCCTTGTTCTTATGACACCCAAAGTCTGGAACAGAGGCCCTCAGCTTTGGAGTCCCCACTCCCCAACTCCACGTTCCCCAGCAGAAACCTTTGTGCTTC
Source organism: Dicaeum eximium (assembly GCA_013396995.1). Taxonomy (NCBI): domain Eukaryota; kingdom Metazoa; phylum Chordata; class Aves; order Passeriformes; family Dicaeidae; genus Dicaeum; species Dicaeum eximium. Next base: position 68,091 of record VWZP01006521.1, on the reverse strand, counting down.
AGTTTGCAGACAACGCGTTTGCCGGTGTGACCGTGCTGAAAACCGCCCACGTGGAGAACAACCGGCTCACCCAACTGCCCCGAAACTTCCCTCTGGACAAAATGGAGACGCTGACGATCTCCCGAAACCCCTGGCACTGCAGCTGCCAGCTGGCACCTCTGCGCAAGTACGGCCCCAGCGCGCCCCTGGGCCCCCGAGCTGTGCCGGGACGCTGCTGCCACACCTGGCAGCTCTCTCTCCCCACCCTGCCCTCTGATGTCCACGCTTTGTGCCCTTTTCACGTTCCTCTCTTCCTTCCTGTCACAGGTGGCTGAAAGGCAACCGCACCCGTGCTGAGGACACCTGTGCCACCCCGGCCCAGTACCGGGGACAGCCCATCAGGGACACCCCGGCCCTTCGCGCTTGCAAGCTGCCCACCAAGAGGTCCAGGAAGGGGAGCCGCCATTAAACACGTAAGATGGTTCCCTTTTAGTCGCACCAGAAGCCCCAGAATCTTTTGTGGCATCAGTCTTAAATGCCACCAAGGTTTGGCTTACAGCAGCTCATCCATCCACCCACAAATGTCTCTGCTCAGAGCTGCACCATTTTCTGGCTCCGTGAGCTCCCAGAGCAGAGAACCTGCCTGTAGCATCAGGGATGGAGTCAACTCTGTGAGACAAACATAGGCCTAATCGGGCTAAAGACAGGCGTGGGCAAAACATGTAAATAAATATTAAACAGATCCTGAAAATACACACAGAATTGTGGATATGTGGATGGACGGTGATGGGACAAACAGAGACGAGAGATCTCTGTAAGTCCTGGCTAGTTTCAGAGCATGCAGTTTATTGTTCAGGGTGTGGGTATAGGGGCCTTGCTGAGAGCTGCCAGCCACAGCTCAGAGCAGGACTGAGAAGAAAGAGTAGAGCAAGAGTGTAAAAGTAAGAGAGGGAATAAGAGCAGGAATAAGAGTAAGAACAAGCGAAGTAAGAGTAAGAATAAGAGTAAGAGAGCAAAATTCTTGTTACAATGCATTAAATCTTCTTCTATACTGAATATTTTAATTTACACTAACCAATCTAGTACAAGATACAAATCCTAGAGCATTTACATACAGCCTATAAGAATCATTACATTACCATACTGTGTTATATTTTAAACCCTAAAAACTACTCTTTGGACCCCTCTTACCAAGCAGGTAGGGTCTGCTCTGACCCTTGGACTCTTGGTAAGGAGGACACCATTGTTTCATCAAGAGGGGATTACCTTCTGCTGGCCATTCTATTGTTTTCTAGTTGTTTAGTAACCGAGGCTTGGCTTCTGAGACATCAAAACTTGCCTTCAATTCTATTTCACTTATAGGTTTCATATCCTCAAAGTCTAAACAGTCACAATTATAAGGCTTTCCTATTTCATCTTCCCCAACACAGAATAACTTTGAAATCTTCAGAGCTTCTATTGCAACATGGGAAAAATTTCATCTCTTTTTGTAGCAATCATTGTACATTAGGAAAAAGACCAAAAGCCCTACACTGTAACAGGGTTTAAGCCTCAATTATGCTTCAGGCACTATGGTGACATGCACCTTGTCCTAACACCAAAGCCCCATATCAAGTCAAGATGTAATTGTTAAGCAAAAGGGATAAACACCATATATCAAAACAAGGGTGCATTTAGCCGACTCTTACCGTGGGTGGGACCACACAAGCTTTACTTTTCTGGCCAACTGGAGATGCTCAGCCCTTTGCCCTATAAAGTTCCTCCAGGGCTGGTGTGAAATCCAGGGCAGGGCATTGCTGGGGAGTCTCACCCCAGGCTGCCCAGCCCATAAGAAAGCAGATACCTTTCGTAAGGAGCAGCTCTTGATCCAGCACTGCCCTTTCTGCAGCTACAATTCCCTCCAAGACAATCAGGTATTTAAAACCAATGGCTGTTGCCTTCAAATGAGTATCCCAGAGGAGGGAAGCTCAAGACAGCAAATATTCTTTGGGTAAGGTGTCCTGGGCCAGGAGGTGATTCAGAGACCAGGCTGCCTTCCCCTCCAGCAATGAGCTTTTGCTGACAGCCACTAACGCAAACACCAACAGTGAAAACCGATCACACAGACACCTTCTGCAGCTGGAAACCACCAGGGGTGTTAACTTCAGCCTGCAGAGGAGCAAAAAAGCCACAACCGTCATCACTCCACCCCAAGCATTTTACTTTTTTCCATCCCAGAAATAGGTCTGGAGTTTGTACGGATTCCAGAGGACTTTGAATGAGCCTGCAGGTTTGTAAGGTGTTGGGGAAGGGACCTTTGCTCATTTGTTAAGGAAAGTGCAGTGATCCTGCACTTCATCATGTGAAAAGTGGTGGGCATTGTGCCATGTTATGGCCATTTGATCCCCACCTTGCTAAGGATATGCACAACAGGATGGAGAAAGGAAATTTATGACCAAAATGTCAGGGATTATGCCAGCTGCTCTGTGCCTTTCTAAAGTGGTTATTTCTCTTGTAGCACCAGAGGGTTTTACGGATTAGAGATGGAAATACCAGTCATTCCATACAGGGCAGGAAAAGTTCTGCTCTAAGCACGGAAAAACTTCACTTTTCTAAACCACAGTACTTTAACATAGTTTATTTACAGTTCTGACCCTTCTTAATCTTCTTTCCCTGCCTGAACTCAATCCCAGTTCACTCCTCCATGGTGAGAGTAAGAAAACCATGACAATAATACCTGTTTTTTTTCTGTAGCCCTTTTCACCCAGCTCCCTCAAACAGGTTTACAAGTGCTAATGAAATAGGAAACTATTTATTCCAGTCTTGCAGAAAGCTCAGTGTCTTCAGGTGTCAGTGCCAAAATGCAGGTACACAAACCCACTCCAGTGTGGTGAGCATGAATTTTATGAAAGTACCTCTGACTTTATCATGCACCTCTTGAGAGCCAGGCAGGCAGCTGTCATATACAGGGGTTTGTATTTCAGGGATGAGGACTGACTTGGGTCACTGGCTACATTTAAGATGAAAGGATGGTCATTTCTAAAACTACACCTGCCCTGGATTTTCAGAACCAGATCATCAAAATAGTCTACTACTCTTGAAAATTTCACTCTGGGCTTCCTTTCTTTGCCAAGGAAGTGTTCCCTGACCACCAGCACTTTGGGTAAGATCCTCAGGAGTCACACAGGGAGTTGGCAGAGTAGCTCAGAGACAGGACCAACCCCTTTCCTCTGCTGTGGGAAGCTGTAACAGCTCCTTCACTCCAAACTCTTCACTTTCAATATGGGCTTTATCCACTGATTTTAAAATAGACAAATGTTACAAGTTTACTGCTCTGCTGGAAAAATCCCCTTAAAGATGTGGCCTTGTCTCTTTTTTAACGCCAGCAGGCTCCGGTATGGCCCGTCCTGGTGACTGGGCACTTCAACCATCAGAAAACTACTGACTTCTGAGTCCTCCCTTGAGCTTCTCCTACCTGTCAGAAAACACTTCTGATATATATGAACACCTGCAGCCTCCTCTGAATCCCTGCTTCTCTGCTTTTCACAAGGATGGAATCCACCTTCTCAATCTTTTCCGACATCTATGTATTTTAAAAGAGGCCTTTTTAAAAACTAAGCTATGCATGACCATACCTAGACAAGCTAAGCTAGATCCTGCTGGTAAAACACAGTCACCTTTCCCAGAAGAAACACATCCCACATCCCTGATCAACCAGCTGGTTGCTGTCTCTCTCACTCCAGAGGAGAGGGAGCAAATGGGAAGGTAGGAGCCTCCCTCCTCCAGCTTCTTGATTAGGAAAATTGGTCTCAACTCATGCAAAGAGACTCCCCTGCCTTCCCACAGAGGGGATCCCTGCAGGCCAGGGCTGAGGGGACAGGTGAAGCAGCGACCAAGAGCCAGTGATCTCCCAAAACTGGCCAGAAATCCTTTAAGGGAAGCAGTACTGGGAACCTCCAGAACTGGAGCCACCTGAAGACTGGATTCCCTCCCACTCTGTGGGGTCACCAGGATGTCCAAGAGGAGAAGGTGTGCATGGTGCAGGTGGCTCAGGCACCCCCTCCTCTCCCTCCCACCCATTCTCCAGAGGATCTAGCAGGACACCAGGATGATTATGGTTTATTGTCACACCTATTACAATGCCACGGATGCAATTCAACTACGTTTTTTAATCCTAAAGAGTTATATAAATATATGTCTATTTATTCCTCTGTAACAGTGTAAATGACCTTTAAGAGGGTGAAAATTCCTCTGCCTCCTATATAGAAATCGAATTGTATATTTTCTTATGTACATCTTCTGTATAAAGCTCTTGCTGCAAAGATGCAATCAACAAGTCTCTATGTGTCTGTCTGAGGGCTGGAGGGATCAGCAGTAACATGAGACCAGTGACACAAATATAGACTTAATCCTCTTTATCCCATGGGCAAAGCAACTGCTCGGGAGGGTTTTATTATTTCTCTTGCTACTAAACAGGAACATGTGACACCTAATGAGTCCTGGGCTCTCACAGTAATGCTTTAAAATATTTTGTGAGGTCAAACTGAAGTTTACTATAAAAAATTGGTAGCTGTCACTTGACAGAGTTCAAGCAGCAGCACCAAGGCTGTCCCTGGTGTTTCCAGCTTGGCACTAAGAGCATCATATCCGGGAAAAAACCTGGCTGCATCCAAGACAGCTTCAGGACAGATGCCCTGGATTCCCCTGGTCTGTGGCAGAGCACAGAGTTATCCCTGTAAAACCCTGGTGCTGGTGCAGTCAGGATCTGCCAACCACAACAGCCTAATCTGACTCCCAGACCCACATGTTTATCCATCACTACTGGCTGCTTCCTCAGCCTTGGGAAGCAGCACGGTACCAAATTAATTTCCTTTAGGGTAAAACAAAATAGTCCTTTTCTGGCTCTGTCAGATGGCAGGACATGCCTAGGAAATGTGTCACCTAGAGGGCCACTGACCCCCTTGCTGGTGGCCTGTCCCCCCCATGCAGCACATGCTGGTGGCTCTTGCCCAGGCCCAGGGTGGTGGGACATGGGGAGGAGCAGCAGGACACGTGGCCCAGCACACACTGCCCTTCTGGCAGGGCAGCATTTGGTGCTGCACATGTGGGTGGCACCATTCCTACAACCTGACTCAGACACAATAAAAACCACACAATGAGGTTTTACATCCACAGGAAATCCAGGATGGGGAAAGAAACTTGACAGCTCCACACCAAGAGGAATACAAGCACCCATGGACACCAACATGAACCAGCACTGCCTCTGCCATCATAATCCTGGCAACTGAATGTCAGTAAAAGTTTTTAAATGAGCAGCAGAATTTCACTTAATGACATTAAATGTGATGCCTTGTCTTCTCCCGAAGCTTTCTCCCTAGACAACTCAGCAGCACCAAGGCAGAACCCCCACTTCTGTCTTCCAGGTCCTCTGAGCCTTCCCTCTGCAGCCTGATCCCAGCAGCTCCAGGACCACCAGGTACCACTGTGGTCCAGAAACAGCCAAACTTGGTGTCCCACCATGACAAACATCCCCTGCAGCTCTGGTCACCAGCCATCACAACTCACCACAAGCTCTGGCATGTGCATCTTGGTGATAATTGTCCTCATGATCTCAGGAGGAACGGGAGACCCTGCAATAAGTCCTGAAAGAAAGAAGAAAAGACCTTAGAAAACAGCTATTTATGCCCAGGAGTGGTCCCTCAAACGGCTCTGCAGTCCCAGATTTAATGCTCAGAAGACTTGTGGGATACACTGATTCCTGTCAAAACACTTCCTAAATATTTTCATACAGGTTCTTGTTCTTCTAGAAGCAAAGGCTGCAGCAAGGCCAATTTCCCTTTCTCAACAGGAAAATAAACTCTGTAACTCAAACCTAGTCCAACCTATGGTTCTCCAAAAATGGAAGGATTCATAGCAGAAAGAGGCACAGTTTTACAGTGGGACAAACAGTCTCATCAATTATCACTATAAAACCAAAAACCTTTCCTCTTGCCTTGAACAGAGCAGCCCTTTTGGGAGAGGGCAGATCCCACTGCCACCTGTTCCAACCCAGGATGACAGAGCAAAAGAGCAGGGTAATATCTGGGCTTTGGTGGGGAAAGGATGAGACAGGATCATTTTGCAAATAGCAGAGATGATTAGGTAACCTGCTCAAATATTTCCTTCTGCTCCAGCACCACCTTTTCTCTGTGCTGTTATTGCCTCAAAAGGCCTGGTAGTCTGCCAGCTATTTCCAAGGTGGGCTGTGACAAGAGAGGAAGCCCCAGCACACGGTATCACACCCTTCAGCGCGGGGATGAATGACCAGAGACAGGCAGGAAGCTCCAGGTCTGAGAAAGAAATCGGAGCTTGGCTCTGCTTTAGGGACTGCACCAGTGAGGCACAGGAAGCCTCTGCTGCCACACGGTGGTGGCTGGAGAGACAAGGAAAATCAGCTATTTCCTGACACCTCTCCCTGCAGCTGAAACAGAAAGGTCCTTCCCTAGACTGCCTTCGGATGAAGGAGTCCTAAAATACATAATGATGGAAGGATTCCCCAAGGAAAGGAAATGTAGCATCAAATTAACAGGGGAAGCACAGGGCTCATGCAACTGAATTCTTCCCACCAGAAGAGACACGTACTCACAAACCTAAATACAGCCTGCCAGCAGGGAACCAGAAATATCCTGGTTTTCAGGATTTTTCCATTTGCATTCTGGCACTTACCTCCCCGGAGAGTTGACAGGTCGTAGGAGTCAAAGTCCGGCTGGGAGAGCATGTCTATGAACATGGTGGGTGTGCCGAGCAGGAAGGAGCATCTGGAGGGAGAAGGGATAGAAAGGCAAAGCTGCAGAGGTGGAAACTGGGGACAGCCCCAGCTGAGCACCCATCCCATCCTGTCCCATCCTGCCCCATCCCATCTGGGGCTGCAGAGCAGCAGCACAGAGGCAGGCACAGATGATGTGCTGATCACCAGCACACACAGACATACATCTACATAAAATACAGACACATATGTACACGTATGATGCAGACACAGCAAAAGCTCTTTTGTTTCCCAAGCTATACTTGAGGAACAATATGGAAATACAACTATCCCAGCAGCAGAGCTGGACTTGGAAAAGGATGGCAGGCATTCAGATGTAAAAACACAGCAGCCACAGCAAACCAAGGTGCCACTATGCTTCCCAGCCAAAGCCCTGTGGTGACAGGAAGGAACCCTTGATTTCAGGAGAGGGGTGACACACTCCCAAGCACAGCTGAAAAGGCAGACTTTGGTTCCTGAAGTGCAATCGAGCGCAGCAGCAAATCTGCCTCTCCCACTGTGGGAAGGAAGAGCACAAGCAAGGTCCTGGCAGGTGAGGCAAGGGAAGAAGCAGAGGCACGAGGCCAAGAACCGCTCCTCAGCAAAAGGAGCTCTCACTTCTCTCGAGCCACGGCCTCCAGCGCAGCCTTGCCCTCGAAGCTGGGCGAGGAGAAGACGCAGGAGGTGCCGTGCAGAGCCATCACCATGCAGCCTCCCACCGACGCCAGGCAGTGGTACAGAGGTGCAGGGAGCCCACAGCGACTCTCCTGGGATCAACCAGAGAACAGTGAGGAGAGGAGACCTCCCAGTGTGTGTCCAGCCCATCTCCCTGCTGAAGAGCAAAGATCTGAGCAGAGACATTTCTCCTGATCCACTTGGCTGGAAATCCGACATCCCACTGCGTTCCTGTTAGGTGAAAACACAACTGGCACGTCCTGCCTTTAATAAAAATCAGTTTGGGAAGTTTTTAATGTCATTATTTCATCCTGTAATTTTGTAACGTCTCTTCTTTGCTGGACTCCTTGGTCTGGTATTGCTTATACATTATATGCCAAAAGAAAAAGTGCTGTGAGAGGCATAAAATACACAGGGCTTGGCACATGCTATTAATTTTACTCTGATTTTTTAAATCACCAGAGATTCTGAAGACTGACTGAAACAACTCATCTATTCTCTGGATCAAAGCTGTGTTAGAAATAAGTACTACAGAACTTCAAAAGAAAATATTTGTCTTTAAAAATTTTTAAAAGAAACCACAAAAAGAGAGGTGACACCCTGATAAGAGTTCTAAGACTGTAAACATGACATGAAACGAAGTCATGTAAATCAAATTAAAACCTCATCAACAGAATTCAAAGCTAACATCCAGAGTCTTGTAATTATTTGAAATGAGTATTCACCAAAATGAAAAGTGATTAATTTCATGTTTTCCCCCCACAAATAGATAGCTTTTTTTGCCTAAAAAAAAGCTTCACATGAAACTAAAATGCAACATCAATGAAGTCCATTGAAATGCAAAATCTTATGCATTAATATCCCTCAACATCACAGGTAGCAAAACACCCTGCCCTTGCACTGAGGAAACACCGTGGTCTCTCTGTTGCAGTGGAGGTCCCCAAACCCTGTTCCCACCAAACCCACCTGCTCTGTGATCCCCAGCCTCAGACCAATCAGATTGGCATTATTCACAATGTTCCTGTGGGAGAGCGTGGCTCCTTTAGGGCTTCCTGTTGTTCCCTGCAAGACACAGGGAATTATGCAATAACACCACCTTTTCTGAGGGTGAGCTCAGGGGAGATTCCCCCTGGCAGACTCTGGGGTGATCTTGCACTTTTTTCTCCTATCAGACCTGGGAGACTGTTTTTACTTCTCTAACAGCACCTGAATCCCAAAACCAGCCCAATTTCAGCTGAATTCACCTGGCACCTCAGAATTCACCTGGCACCGTCTCATCTCCATCAGCCCTTGACAAAGGGCTGAACAAAAAGAACGGAAGAAGGGGAAATGCTGGAACACTTTCTATCCTACTGCAGAAGCCTGAAGCTCAGTCTCAGAGGGAGACAGGAAGGAAATGTGATGTCTGGCCTTGCACACATCGCTCCCTGTGCTCCCTGGGAGGAACCCAACCCCGGGCACGGAGCTGGCAGGGCACCTACTGAAGTGAACTGGATGTTGATGGGCTCATGGCAGGACAGCGTCTGCTGCACAGCCCTGAGCTGCTTCACGTGGCTGCTGTCCCCAGCCTGCATCACCTCAGCCATGTGGAAGGTGCCCGGCAGCTTAGCATCACACACGATGACAATGGATAAATCAGGCAGCCTGGCACAGAGAAAAATACCATCAGCATTAACAGAACAGGGAGAAAAGTGCCCACACTGGGCAGGGCAAACCTCTGGGCCAGCCTAACTTGTTCTCTTCAGATGAAACCTCCTGTGGGTGCTTCTTCAGCAAAGGCTGAGGGGACACAAGGCAGGACATGGCTGTGAGGTCAGTGCAAAGATACCAGATGCTCCTAACTCACCTTTTGCTGTTTATTCCCCCTGGACTGGATTTTTCTAGCTCAGGACATGACTGCTTTAGAATATCATAGTATTTCTGTGTTTTAAATTGAGTGGGGAACACCAGTGCCTTACAGCCAACCTGTGAAGGGAGACAGAAACTCATGAAAAGTCACGTTGGGTTGATGGTCAGGACATGATAAAGAGCAGCCACCAGCAATACAGGAACAGGTAGGTTCCCCATGACTAAAGCAAATGAGCCCTTACAGCTGTGCATTTTAGAACCCTAAAAAGCAGAGCTGTGCTGTCACTGCACACCCAGCATCCCAAGCCTGGATCCAGCTGTGCAGCCACTGCTTTGCTCCTCCTCAGGGCTGGACTCAGGATGATTTTTGCTGGTCAAGAAAGCAGAGCTGCAGCCTAAGGTTCCCTCCTTGTCCAGGATTGACACCCTTCATTGTGAGCACAAGGCAAACAACTGATTTTTTAGATTATGAGTCTCAACTCTAGCAAAAAGCCCAGTCCCAAAATATGAAAAAATAAATAAAGTTAAAACAAATTAATCTGTGTTGATCTGGAATGAAGATGTTTGAGGAAATTTGAAAAAACAAGCATTTCTAAAATCTGCCTCTAAGAGCAAGCCAAGTTTTTGGTGGAATTTTTGAGATGTTCCTCTTCCTAAGATTTTTCCACTTCTTTTTAAAGCACTAGCTATTTTGAAAATGAAAACATTTTTTATTCAACCCTTACATTTAGATAATCCCCAAACAAAACACCTTAATTACTCCAAGAATTTTTATTTCTTTTTCAGCAGCGGAGATTTGCTGAATTTGACCCAGATTTACAAACTTTTCATCTTCCAAAAAATGCATTTGTGTCCAATAAACTGTTTACATATTTACTCAGCTGTTCTCATTATTTTCCCAGAGTCTGGGAAATAAGGAGACAAAGGCTACTCCAATAAATTATTTGTAAGTACCCTCTGGGCTTTGTCAGAAAGGAAGATAAACATTCACTCTATTTTCTGGAACAGCCTGCCCAGAACCCAGGGGACTGAGGCTGTTTTGGGCCTCTGCAACTTTTTACTACTAATTCCCTTAAACTACAATTCTGGTTGAACCAGCTCTGAAAAACAGATGCTGTGTGGGGAGAGGAGGGCTGATACTGTACAAGATAAGAGTCTCTGGTTGGGACTCCCTCACTTGGTCTCCACCTGAATGGCAGCAGACCTGTCTCCAAAGAATGTAAAATATGAAAACTCATCATCAGTTTGCTTTTGCAAAGCCCTGGAAATACAGTAGGAATCCAAGGAATCCACACATATTTCCATATATACCAATCAGACTGCACAGATGGACAGGATCCAACAGGAGAAGCCCAAAAGTCTTCAGAAATTTTCTTATGCAAATAAACAAACACAAACAAATCCTTAGGGTGGTGAGGAACTCCAGAGATCCCAGTGTCAAAGGTGCATAATAAAGCTGGGAATGCTGGCAAATCTGGGAGGGCAAGACAGGAGCAATTCCCAATGGAGCTGAAGCACATTTCTGCTCTTACCCCAGGAACATTCCAGATTAAATCAGAGGAGATGAAAAGGAAAACCAAAGCTTTGCTAGGGGAAAAAGGGAAGAACTGAGCTGCACATTTCAGCAGGACAGAGAAGCCCCAGTACACCCACCCCAGAGGAGATGGTGCCCCACTGGCTCAACCCCAGTGCATGAGACTAGCAGGACTGCTGAGAGGATTAAATAAAGGATGAAACAGGAATTCAAACAGCAGCCCAACAACCCATTACAGAGTTACTGATACAAAAGAAATTTGCTAAAAATTAACTGCTTTCTAGGTAAAATTAACTTGGATGGTGCTGGGAACATTCAGAAGTGGGTCCCCCTCTTCTAATACCAGCCTTTCATTTATAGCTGAACAAACCACAGTGAAAAAATTGGCTGCTTAATCTTAATTTTTAGCCATCAAACGTTTAATAACCTGAATTCCTCATTATTTGGGCAAGGGAGCCTGAATAGTTTAAAGTGATCAGTGCTCTGCACGTCACAAACTCAAACCCAGGTAGGTATTCAAGGGTAGATGAGGCAGTAGGATTGGACAGCAGAGAGATGTTGAACAGTGGCAATACCTAGGACTTAAACCAGCTTAAATCCAAGGCCAGCCAGCCTTAGACAAGCCTGGGAAGGAGAAATCAAGCTACCGAGTAGATTGGTCCTTTCTGAGGTTAAAATTAGGTCCTTTCTGAGGTTCCACTTGCAAGGCTGAGATCCCTGATGGTAATTTTTGCCCTGAGCAGGAGGGGCAAAGAGGAGATATCAAGTCCTGCATTTTTTCCCTCATTGCCTGGTAAATGATTGCTGATAGGGGTGGTTGGGTTGGGGTAGTACTGGCAGTACCTGGCTGTTAGCAGAGAGAAGGATAAGCAGGATACAGCAGTTTCCATCAGACAGGGTGGCAGCCACAGGGAACAGCAAGAAATGTGGCCACTGAATTGCAGCTTCATCCCCTCTACACATCCAACACCAGCCCTGCTCTCCAGCCAGCTCTTCCCACACACCCAAATCTTAAGCAGCTCATCTGTACCATGTCCCTGCCAATCCCCTTCAACAGACAGGTCATGCATACGAACCTTCCTGAGCACAAACTCCAGCTCAGAGGCCTGGTAGGCTGGATTCACAGACACCTGGAGAGCCAGAAACAAGAATTTGATCACCTTCTTGCCTTGAACACCCTCCCCCCAACACAGATTTCAACAGAAAAGTTCCTCCAGGGTTAAGCCACACTCAGAGCCTCTCCTCCAACACAGAATTAACAGCTCACCACCACAGGGATTCCACATCATAGAAAATATATCTGAATTCTGTGTTTGTGTGAAAGAAAACAATTGGAAAAGAGATTTATGTGAGGTCAGATGTCAAAACAGAGCTTCAGGAACAGAAACCTTCTGTCTCACACGAGTTCATCCAGTTGATCTAACTGATCCAGTTCACTAAACTAGATCAAAACTCTCGTGCAAGTCAGGTTTCTTGATGGACAACTGTGATAACACCTTCTACCCAGCCCTCCAGAGTGGCCACTGGAGCTAAGCTCACTCACAGGTTCCTACTGAGCCATGCTTTTCCACCCCTTTCCTGCAACCACGATGGAGAAAATGGAGCAGAAGGCAGGGTACAGACCTCAACACAGTGCACTGCCTAAATAAGGTGTATTTTGGTCATGCTATCAAATGAAAATTGGCTTTTTAGAGATATGCAGCCTGGACTAGATTTTTAAGTGAGCCTTTGTTCCATGGAGCACTACATTTCAAAGGGATCTAAGCAGCTGGTAACTGGTTAGGGCAGCAACACCCCACACAAAAATGGCCCTGCAGAGAAAAGCACATCTCCTATGAAGAGCTGTTGCAAGCACTTTTTTGCTGCTCCTCCCTCTGCAGACTGCTTCCCTACAGAGGGGAGGACAAAGATACAGAGACCTGCACAGATCTTCCTTAAATACTTGATTCAGCTACAGATGACATGCCAGGTAAGAGCATGGGAAAAAAAGACAAACAAACTTTATTCTCCAGTATTTCCTATTGCTTCTTTGTCTCTATTTCCTTTCCCAATAGATTGCTAAAACCTAGAGACAGCAAACTCCTTACCAGGATGATTCCTGCCTGGGCAGCTGCAAACTGCATGAGAACCCACTCGTATTTATTGGGTCCCCACATCCCCAGCCGGTCTCCCTTCCTCAGGCCAAGGGCCAGAAGTCCAGCTGCTGCTTGGTCCACCTGAAAAATACAACACAAGAGCCTGAGGATCACTCACAGGATGCAGTGGGGGATATTGGTCTCCAGGCACTGCCTTCTGGAGAAAAAGCATCATCTTTGTAACTGAAATGTGACTGTATCTCCCCAGAACAGTCCATCAGCCCATGGCTGCAGCAGCTTCTGTGCCTGGAGCACAGACCAGCCCCTGCTCAGCAGGTTGACTGAAAGCATAAAAATAACAAACCTGGAAAAATACAACAAAGCAGGAAGGAAATCAAAATAGGCAATGATGTTGTTGCAAGTCACTTCTTTTCCAAAGACTCTTTATTGCCAAGTTCCTCATCAATTCCACTTAGGACCAAGCCCTACCCATATGCTGGGCCCATCCACACTGCTGGATCTGCCTCCCTTCTGGGTATCACTTACTTCAAAAAGGATTTGGGTGAAGAAAATTATATCAAGTGATTTTTGACCAGTTTTGGGTTCCTGTCCTCTTAAGTCCTGTAAGGAGTGACTGGGGAAGCTGGAGGGGCTCAGCCTGGAGAAAAGGAGGCTCAGAGGGGACCTTCTTCCTCTCTACAACTCCCTGACAAGAGAGTGCAGTGCAGCCAGGCGGGAGTCAGGCTCTGCTCCCAGGGAACCAGGGACAGGATGAGAGGAAGTGGCCACAAACTGCATCAGGCTGGGGTCAGGCTAGACATCAGGAGGAATTTCTTCACTGAAAAGGTTATTAAATAATGGAAGGGACTTCCCAGGGAGGTGTTGGAGTACCTGTCTCTGGAGGCATTAAAGAAACCACTGGATGCTGCACTCAGTACTGTGACCTACTTGGCAGCATCGTGATCGGCCAAAGGTTGGACTCAGTCTTTGAAACCTTTTCCAACATTAAAGATTCACATCAGATTCTGTGATTTGTTAATTCAAATTCAGCCACTATATTAACAACTACTTTATTTTGCAGGGTGGTAAGCATGTTTCAGGTACACAAATGTATGTATAAATATGCTGAGACATTCAGGAAAGGTTTTATAGTTTTGTTAAGTTATCAAATGAATTTATAAAATCTGCCTTGTAGGAAATATTAATCTGAGGAACAATTTGATTTAGTACTGAATTACAGCCTACTTCCTAAAATCAGGGTGAACACAGCTAATCTTGTTTATGTGAATGGATGTGACCAAAACCATAGTAAGCCTAAAAACCCACTAAATAATTCTTTCCTATCAAAGATCCCATCATACATTTATTAGCAGCTTTTCAGGTAGTTAGTTCCTCCACTCCAAAAACATATATTCATATATGCACACACCCACACACATCTGTGCATATGATATTGAGCCCTAGTCCTTGACTTTGCTCCATTGCCTTCATGCTTGGATAAAAATCTTCCCCACACTCAGGACCTCTGACAGCCAGAGTGACTAATCCAGGAGGTGGAGTTGACTCCAGTAGAGAAAAACAGCATGACACAGCCCATAACCCATCAGATACGTGTGATAATTTTAAAGTAAGAATGTTCATTATGGGATATTAGCATTCTGCACATGCTGCTTCCCCCCTTTCATCCCAAGGCTCTGAGGAGGATGAAGGCAGCACATGCCTGGTGGTGCATGCTGGAAATGTGCTGCTCCCTCTGCACCAGGATGGAGGCCCACACACAACTCACCTCAGTCCTGAGCTGAGCAATGAAATGAAACTGTTTCCCATTTCTCCATCACACCTGCTGCTGTCATCCATCACTCTAGGGGTGAACAAGGCACTCACCTCCTCTCTGAACTGAGCAAACGTTTTCCGAACCCCATCGCGGCAGAAGACCAAGGCCTCGCGGTCAGGAAAGCGCCCCACGGTCTCCTCCAGGCACTGGCCCATGGTTTTGTCAAGAAGGGGAACGTCTGTGGGTCCCTGAATGTAGCTGTTGGTCACCCTGGGAGACACAGAGGGCATCCTTGTGTGCAGGGCACTGGGAGAGAAAAGAAGAGGCTATTTAATATAACCTGTCAATACAGCTCTCCCCATCTGGAGGGATTATCAGCCTGCCAATGGCATTGGGAATACCTGAGGCACATTCCTGCACCAGTGGGAACCACAGACAGCTCTTTCAGTGGGTCAAGATTAGGAAGACTTCCAAGAGGACTTGTAAAGCTTATGCAGTGGCTTGGGGCACATGGACAACCTTGGTATCCCCAGGGCACACACGTGTGTGTCTATACCAGCAGACAGAACAGGCAGAGCCTCCATCCCTCCATGGGAAACCTGGAGAGAAAGGAGCCTGCCCCAGCCCTGCAGAACTGGCACAGCCTGGTGCTACCATCATTCACCTGCACTGAAAACCACACAGACATGTCAGCATGTCCAGACAGAACATGGGCTCTGCTGCTCACTGAGAGATGGCAACTGGGCTTGGTCTTTGTGCAACATTAAAAAGTATAAATAACTGTGAAGTAACATATCCAAACCAGTTTGTAGATAAATTCTCCCAACTGGCTGAAAAGAGCAAACAAATGGAAAGAGAGAATTAAAATTAAAGAGGTCATTCTCCAAAACAATCCGCAGGATTAGACTTAATCCTGCAGAATGAAAACTGTTTAGAAGAGTTCAGAGAAGCTGAGCTGTAACTGAGGTGTCTGCAGAGGAATGGTCTGTGTTTACAACAGCAAGCAGCTGTACACATTCTATCTCTGACAGCTGGAATGCAAAGAGTTTATGGGACTGAAACAGCATCAATAAAACAATTAGCTACCAGCAAGATGAGGGGGGAGAAGTGCAGAGGAAAAGAAGTGCAGTGAGCAGGAAGGAGATGGCCCCCACTGCAAGTCTGGGACAGGTGGGGAGGAGGAGAGCAGGGACAGGTTTGAGAAGTTCAAACCAGGCAGGGTAGAAGCACTGAGACATTGTGCTGGAGGCCAAGAGGGAGGCCAATCAGTCAACAGAAGCAGCAATGAGAAGATGTGGTCAGAGCAATACGGAAAATAATTTAAAAATCATTAAGGCTTTCCCTGAGGTCTGATCCACAGTAGAAATGCAGCAATCTCCTCTTGAACCACAGCTCCTGACCATCTGAGCACTGCAGTTCCTACCTTGGTTTTTCTCTCTGTCCTGGATTGTTAAAATAAGGTATTCTATTTGCCATCTGTTAAAGGTGGGGTTGTTATCTTCTGTTATTTGGGCAGTTTTCTTATCTCTTCCACAACCAATCCTCCCTCTGGGGAGATATCTTCTGTTAATGGGCCATTGAGTGTCACTGCATGACTGATAAAATTACATAATTCATTGGGAGATGCTCTGCCCAGGGGGATGGGCCAAGCAGTCCTACTTGAATATAATCAGAGATTTTGAAACATGGAGGCAGTTTAATCTCCACTGGATTCCCAGAGGAAGACCAGGCCCATCTACACCACCACTGACCTTCAGAGGAAGCCTACACCCTCCTACAGCATCAGAGCTGCAGCAGAACCACATCTGTCACTGCAGGAGGAGCAGCCACCATTCAGCTGGACTGGTACCAACACCCTGACCCACAGGTGTCAGGTTGTGCTCTGACTCTGTCAGGGTTTTTGTTTGTACTAATTACATTTGTATTTTCAGTGTTTTCTAGTAAAGAACTGTTAATTCCTATTCCCATATCTTTATCTGAGAGCCTTTTAATTTCAAATTTGTGGTTATTTGGAGGGAGGGGGTTTATCTTTTCCATTTCAGAGAAGGCTCCCACCTTCCTTAGCAGACACCTGTCTTTTTAAACCAAGACAATCTCCTAAAAGCCTCTCTCTGCTCCAACAGCCACTTCCCACCACGCTGCCTTCCTCCCCAGGTAGGCTCCCATGTCCCCTGTCTCTCCTCATCTCCTCTCTGCCTTCCTCCCTTATTTCAGCTCCTCCATTCCAACATTAGGAGACAACCAGGAGGGACAGGGCTAAGGGACACTTGTAGGGTGCATAGCACAGAGGCTGTGTATAATTCAGTGTATAATGGGAAATCCCTGCCTTAAAGAGGAAAAATAGCTCAGCCTAAATGTCCATCTACTATGGGATCAATATTCTGCAAAGACTTGGTGTTACTGCCACAAAATATTTGTTTTCCTGCCCACAAGAAACAAGCCTGAGCATGGAGTTGCCTTCTATGTGGAGTGAAAGGTGGTGTTCAGAGAAAAAAAAACTAGATTTTACCTTCAGGGGAGTACAGCTCCAAGAGACAAGTAAATGGCCTAACCCTTTTTCCCCCACTGCTTTTTGGCAGAGGGAGGATTATGCAAACTCCCACGCACTCTGTTCAGACATCCCTCCTCAGGAGCTCTTGGGCAACTCACATCAAGGCTGTAAGGCTGCCTGAGGAGGAGGGAGCACAAGTGCTAAACTGAACTGCCTTTTATGGCTGAAAACTCCTGGGCAAAGCATGTAGATAAACGAGGAGATGAAAGAAAGCTCTGAAGAAAGGCCTTTATAAACACAGGTTCCACAAAATAAAAGGTGGAAAAAGCTCTCCCTAAAGCAAGGGGAGGATGAATGCTCCTGGGAGAGCAGTAAAAGCCAGTGCAGCCACTCACAGCTGCTTGCTGGTTGAAATGGAGACTGGAGAAGTCCCTGTCCCCTGTCAGAGCTCACAGGGTGGATGAGGAACCCTCAGGCTGTTTGTTGAAACACTTAATGGGGCCGGCCACACTCACATCTTCCTCAAGCCAAGTCATCTGCAGTGTCAGCAGAGCCTGTCCCTAAATTCCCTGCCCAGGAAGGACTGGAGAGAGCAGGGAGCAGCTGCTGACCTGGTTGTGCAAGAGCTCTTTCCCCCAGCATGGTCTCAGGGGGTACTGGTAGCCAAGTAGGCTCAGCACTGGGAAAATAAACAACAAAAGACCATCACAAAAGGAGACTGGAGAGAGGAAGAAATACTACAAAATTCAGATTGAGAAAATTCAATCAGAATCCAAAGTGTCCAGCTGAAACAGTCTCCTGCTCTCTGCAATCAGCCTTCAAAGAGTACTTGCACAGCCTGCATTGCCTGTGAAAAGGGGAGTATCTTACACTGTCATGTATTGGCAAAGTATTACACAGATCAGGCTCTCTGGGCCTACTGTCTCAATATTTTCCAGACCTGAAGAGGCAAAGGGTTTCACTGACTTTTCAGAACCAGACTTTTACACTAAATGCAAGAAGGTACAAAGCTCCAGGTTTCATAGCTTGGCTTCCTCCCTACTCCCAAACATAGGGATGCAAGTGCATCACAGAGCAGTAAAAGAATCATTACAAAGCCACATGCTCAAAAATACTGAGAAAATACTGCTGTATTTCACACTGTGAACACAGCTTGCTCCCAGAGGTCCCAAGTCTTCACACTTTCAAATGAAAGTATCAGCAGCACTGAAATTAGAGGTTAAGAAGGCTAAGATATCTCATGCTCATAATCCAGAGTCACTGACTCCTCTCAAAGCACTAACTTGCATAATTTCTTCAAATGCATTAAAGCAAAATTCTCAGCTGCCATCGAGTCTGAGCTCCCCGAATTCTGGTCTGACATTCACATGTGCTTCAACATTTCTGTATCTTTTTGACAGTGGCAGAAGTGAAAGGTGTGAGATAAAACACAGCAGCCTTTTGGGAGCACTGGGGGTCAGGAGTGGAATGAAGAGGCAGCCACAAGATATGTTCATTATCAGCAGCATCACGCTGGAAGTCACAGAGGGCGGGTCTCCCTCCTGCCTACAGCCAGCAGCAAGTGTTTGTATCTGATCTGAGAGAGTGTATCAAGAGACCTCGAGAATTAAAGGGTCCAAAGGATTTAGAAATAATCTCTGTGTTCGTCTTCGTTACAGAAAACAAGTAATTCACCCTTCACCTCTTCCTACAAAGCATCTGGTGCTGCTGCAGATAAAACAAGACCCATGGTCGGATATTACATCAGCTCTCATTTCCTTGACTCAGCCAAAGTGAGAGCAGATAAAACTCTGCTTGCTCTTGGGAGTCAGCACTGTAAACCTGGGCTTTTGGAGAGCACATGCCTTTTGTTAGCAGCACGTTTCAGCAGCAAGACAGCCTGCAAATGAGCCAGCCTCATCCACAGGCTGCTCCCGCAAAACTCCGCAACCCTCGAGTTCAGCAACACAGCTCAACAGAGAGACAGCAGAGATCTGGGAAAAAATGCATCCTCCTCCTCTTCCCTGCAAAAGGCAGGAGAGCAGCCAAATCCCAGCAGTCCCAGAGCTCTTCTGCCTGATGGCAGGAAGCAGAAACAATCAGACTGAAGCAAGCACTCTGGGCTAATCCTAGGAGTTGTTTGCATTTTTCTCTGAACAGCCCCAATCAACAGTCTGGAGCTGTTGACATAAGATAACCAGCTCTGTTTTCACCTTTAACTCTTCACCAGTCTCTACAGAAATTATCAAAAGGGATGAGAGAGAAAACAAGGGAGTGTAACCTCCTGTCCCCTTTGCAATGTGAAGGACACCGACCTGCCCTGTGGTGCCATCACCTCTGCACCTGTGGGAAAGGCCCTGCCTTCCCAGAGCTTGGGAATTGTCCCAAATACAGAGTTCATACTTGGAGAGGGTCACAGATTCTGCCAGATCCTTTGCTCATGCACATCTACCAGGAGCTTCTCTCCCCAAAGCAAGAGCTTTTGGGTCTTTTCTGTAATATGACTGCAATTAAAGGGTGGTGAAAATTAACTCCACTCTGTCCTCACTCCCACTTTAATCTGTTGACTAAAGAGTTAACCAGATACTTACTACTTTATTATTATTACTATTTTCGTTTAAGGAGAGATCAAGTTCCCTGGGTTTTCAGACTCCTCCTGCAGCAACTTTCTGGTTTTATTTTCCACTGTACTTCTCTGCCCTCTGCACTCTCCCTAAGAAAAGGATAAACAAGCCTAGGAGCAGAACTTAATAAACTTTAAAATAACATAACTAGAAAGAGTTTACTCTCTAAATACATGCTCTCTTTCTCCAAGGATTTTGTGTTCTTGTCCCTCAGTTTCAATTCTGGGCTGGAGTGAGCTGCAGTGAACTCTGTCATGCTTCCTTCCTGATCCTACTTCCTAAGAACAGATTCTGAGAAGGCAATCTTCACACCCCTGTGATGAAGTGGCTTCAACCACCTCACTCCTAATGTCAAACCAGCTGAAAAAACCCACCCAAATCCAGTCTGTGAAAAACAAGGAATAGCCCACCTGATTCTTGGAATTGCTCACTCTGAATATCACCTAATCCTTCAGAGCCTTTCCCAAAGCCAGGTACTTCCTATTGCTGTTTTTTCACATGAAGTTGCTCCAAGAGGCAGCACTGAAGAAAAGCAAGGCAAAGAACTGCCCTGACTTCCCAAGCCCCCGAGCTCCTTGGTGTCCTGGACCTGCTGGGTCACCCAGCACCCTGGGGCTGCAGGACCACAGGGGGACAGTGACACTGACTGCAAGCCAGAGCCCTGAAGGAGGACGGGGAAGGAGGATGGGAATTGATACATTTCACATTGCTGCAATCTCGATGGAGCTGCTGCACAAAGTTCAGCCCTTGCCATGCATTCATTTCCCTTCGTCCGCTGTGCAGGGTTCATCCCCGCCCCTGCCCACTCCTGGGGCGAAGCAGATGCAGGGGATACAGCCTGCCTTCTGCCACTTTGGAGGGGTTTTAGGGGAGCCAAGGGCTACACACTGAGGTGAATATGCCCTCCCTGCACGCAGCCACTGGCCCAGCTGGACACCCACAGCGCTCTGCAGCTGTCCTGTAGTCCCTGTTCCCCATCACACATGGACTCCATCCTCTGCAGCCTCTGTGCCCTACAGCTCCTCACCTCCGGAGCCCTCTGCCCCTTCCAGCCCCCATACCTTCTCATCCACAGCCCCCCTATGCCGTACAGTCCCTGTTCCTTCTCATCCACAGCCCCCTGTCCCCTTTAATTCCTTGTAGGCCCCAGTCCCTACAGTCCCCAGCCCTGCAGCCCGCCCCTCCCGCTGCCCGGCCCGGCCCCACCTGCCCGGGGCTCGCCGCCGCAGGAGCTGCAGCCCGTGCCGGGGCAGCGCTGCCAGACGGGCCGCGGCCATTCCTCCGGCGGCAGCAGCAGCCAAGCAGCCGGCAGGGCCCGACCCGGCCCGTTCTATCCCGTTCTGTCCCGTTCCGTTCCGGTGCTCGGGGGCGCTGCGCTCCGGGCCCGCCCCGGCACCGCCCCGCCCCGCCCGCGGCGTCCCGGGACCCTTCGCGGGCCGGGAGGCACCGGGGAACGAGAGGGACTGGAGGCTCAGAGCGAACCCCCAGAGTCCCGCAGCGGGCCTGCCCCACCCTCTGCCGGTCCCCAGCCCGCAATTTCCTCCCTGAACATTCCCGCTCCGTTATCTCTCCTTCCCAGCCTGTTCCATCAGCCTGACCCAACCACTGTTAAACCCCGAATAAGACTCTCCACTCAAATGAGTCGAGACGGGCTTTGGTGCAAGACAACCACCATCATTTGGCTCCACTTGTCCCCACCTGTGGGTCACCAAGGAGCCTCCAGCCCTGTCTCCCCAATGAGTTATCAGTTAGCTCTCCACTAACACCTTTAGGCACACCCTGAGGAGGAGAAGAGACCAGATAGGAACTGCAGAGCTGCTCCAGGGCTGGGCAGGCTGAGATCCCCTCACCCAAGTGCACAGGTGTGGGCAGGCACTAGGTAAGGAGAGTGGTGCTGCTGAGCTCTGCTGGTGATGCTGAAGAGGTGACACAGTGCATCTGTATCACTGTCAAGCACAATAGTGCTGATGAACAAAGGCATAAATATCAACCTCAGAATTCACTGTCTGTGAATATACCAACTGCCACCAGACCTTTAGTGTCTGACACTTCCTTTTAGAAATGAAGGATTTTCCCCAATATGCATCTAGTTCACAAGGAATTAGCTTGGTGGCAGCAGTGACAATGCTCTCTTTGTTAGGGAAAGGGAGATTTTTTTTCCTTGAAGTGTGAAAAATTTGCCTTGGCTGTAGAGGTGTCACAGAGATCTTCCAAGACTCTGGGAATGGTCTCCAACCCCAGGCTGGTATGGTCAACTCAGGCCCAGTAAGGATCATTAGATCACAATTAGATGAACTGTGTTCATCCCACTTCCCTCAGCATTTCCTGCTCCCTTCTCCCTGCTAATGTTCTTGCAACCCCTAGCAGAGTGCACCGATGTGCCTTGTGCTATGCTTTGTCCTTCTTGTGGAGCTTCAAAGTCTTTCTAGCCTCCATACATGGATACTTCTTCCAGTCAGTCCCACTGAACTCTGCAGCTAGGTGGGTTTCTGGATTCCCACAGGGGATGTACAGCTGTGTGACATCTGTGGCCAGAAGTTGTCCTTGCACCGTTTGTCCAGAACAGAGCAATTGTCTTTGTGCTCTGACGGAACACCAGAGCTCTCAGTATTGTATAACCACAGGGGGAAAAAAATTGATGCAAACCTGTAATAAATAAAGATGACTTTTGGATTATCTTCCCACATTATGATCATTAGCCCAGAGGGTGAATCCTGGTTAAAGAAAGAATTAAACCAAGAATTATGCAGAAATTAATGTGACCTTGACATTTGGGTATGTTTGTTTGAAATTGTAGTGGTTTGGCTAGAGATCAAAGCAAAGGACCCCTGAAGCAGTAACATTTCATACATTCATTGTATAAGGTATCATTCAATTCTAATCAAGATTTTAAAATCTGTTAATCACAAACGAGTAGGTAGGTTTTGTAACCCATTTACACTCTGGTTTGTTTTTGCTAGGAGCTAAGAGCTCTTGGATTTGTGGAAATGCAGATTTCAGTATCTGTAGCACTGCATGGACAAAGACCTTTCCCAGATATGCAGAGGGCCTTGCTCAGGCACCCTCAGAGCCCCTCTTGGTTTTGTTCTCCAGAGCAGGACTGTATTTGCTGCTTCCCAGCCATGGAAGGGAACAGCACAGCACAGCACATGAATCCCTCACTGGCTCAGGGTAACGAGTGGATCAGTAATCACCTGCCTGCCCTGGAGATCTGGCAATGAGAGGCTTCCCCACCACTTCCCTGGAGCAGGTCTTCTCTGGCCCTTCCCTCCAACAACAAACATTGTTGTGAAAAGGTTTGTTGTGAAAAGGTATGTTGTGAGATATGGGGGCAGATCCTTGGACAAGTAGACCTCGCTCCTCTCAGATAAGGGCTCTGTAATTTCTGCTCACATTTGGAAGAACAATTACATGCTCTGAAAAACTTCCCTAATCTCCTGGACAGGAGCACCTCAAGCTCAGGCAGATTTTATTGTAGTTCCTATGAGGCAAATCCTTGTGTGCTGTTTTGGGGTGCCTTTGTTCAGAGAACCCTGTGGCCTCAGTTACCTCAGCACTGAGCTAATGCTGGTTTCTGGGTGTTGGAAGAAATTCACTGGCAGCTTAAAAACAAACTAATGCATCCACATGGTAGATATGCTGCAGTAGTGAAAATGTCTTTGCAATGTCCCAAACATCACAAATAGCACAGAGGTCAGGAAATTCATGGTTAGTCCTTGCTGTAATCCCCATACCAGGTAACACTAATTTGGCTCTGCCCCAGGCTCCTTTCTCTTTCACTGACTTTCTCCACAGAGGCTTAGGAGAGTGCTCTGCTGCTGTGGGAGCAGAGCCTTGGGAGCAAAGCAGGAATATCCATTAAGTGTTCCTCCTGTAAAGAGACATTGTGGGGTAATGTAACAGCCCAACTGAGAGGGAATTCACCTCCTGGATTAGGGAGAGTGTGGACAGATATAAGCAGCTGTATCAGATATTGCAAAACAAGGTACACATCTCTGGGTTTCAGCTGGGATTATTTGCCATAAACCAGTTGGTTTTCTGTGCGATGCTGTGTGACAGGTGATGTGACTGGATGCAAACCTCCCCTGCCCATGGGTCTTGGCTGGGAGTTCTTCCCTCTGCAGGGCTATTTCATGTAGCCCAGATCTAAACTCCTGCCAGGCTGGCCAGGGTTCCAGGGCTGGTGGGACAGCGGCGAGGATGGCCTGAGCTGTGCCAGTGTGTCCCAAAATATGCTCTCCCACCCAGTGTGCAAGAGGCCAACCCACACCCAGAGTCGAGGTATTTGATTTATTTACAGTTCTGCACTGGATGGCAAATCCACAGAGCCAGCATGATGACTGTCAGAACTTTTGACTATTTATATATTTTAGTGAACAAAGGCATTAATGTTCATTGGCTACAAGTTACCTAGTTCTCATATTAATTAGTATTCTCTCTTCCATTGGTT
The DNA here is from genome assembly GCA_013396995.1 of Dicaeum eximium. Classification (NCBI taxonomy): domain Eukaryota; kingdom Metazoa; phylum Chordata; class Aves; order Passeriformes; family Dicaeidae; genus Dicaeum; species Dicaeum eximium. Next base: position 43,899 of record VWZP01006521.1, on the reverse strand, counting down.
GATGATTCTTTCGCTTCCCATGCTAGTTAGTCCACAGGCTTGGTCTTTCTCTTCTTTTGGGTTGTTGGGTTTCTTGGGTCATTGGCCATGAGCAGGTGGTGGCAATCTGCCCCTGACAGATTTTGCCCCTGACCTTTTACCTGCTTGGAGATTATTCAACCCATTTGCTGAGTTAGCTTTATTCATTTCTTCCTTATCCTGGGGATTCTGCCTAATGTCCTTGTAGCCCATAAATCCTGCATTCCTCATTCCCGCTATCAGTAGTGCATCCCTCTTCCCAAACTTTGTTAACCTCCCACTAAGTCTGAGATCATTGGATCAAGCCTTAAACATTAACCAGACAATTCTACCAACATCGCTTAGAGTTTATTGGCCGCTNGGCCGTGCCACGCCGGGACAGGACGGGCCGGGCTGGGCCGGGCTGGGCCGGGCTGGGCCGTGCTGAGCCGTGCTGAGCCGTGCTGAGCCGAGCTGAGCCGAGCCGCGCCGCCTTCCCGTGCCGAGCCGCATCCCCCGTGGGCAGCCGCCGGCGGAGCCATGTCGCGGGGCAGCGGGAAGGGGCTCAGCCTGAAGGACAAGCTGGACGGGAACGAGCTGGACCTGAGCCTCTGCGACCTGAACGAGGTGCCCGTGCGGGAGTTGGTGAGTGTCCGGCCGCGGGTCTCGGCGGGGGTGGGGAGCGGCTCCCGGTCCCCGGGAAGGGGCAGCGAGGGGAAGGCGGATGCGCTGGGGCTCACGACCTGGCCTGCGGGTATTTAAAGCAGTGAGGGGCTGTGTCCGGCGGGCCCGCGGCCGCTGTCACTGCTGTCCCGGGATAAGGTGTCTCTCCATCCAGACGTGGATCCCGGGATGACGTGACCTCGGAGCAGCCGCGGGGGATGGACAGACTGACGCGAGAGAAACCGCAGAGGCCCGAGCAGAATTAGCAGGTGTCAGAGGGGCTCGGGTGAACCTCCATGTTCATTCAGTGCCTTATTTGTCTTTCAGGCCGCTCTTCCAAAAGCTACTGTCTTGGATTTGTCCTGTAACAACCTCATTTCCTTGCCGGTAAGGTGCTAGAGAGCCTTCGTGGGGATGAGTCTGCTGGGAAATATTTGGAAAGGTAGCTGATGCTTCAGTAGAGGCTCACCAGGCACTGTGGAACTGGCACTTTCCCTGCCCTGGGGTGGCTGAATGACTCCGAGGTCAGTGCTGGCTGTGGATTTGGCTGAGGCAGGAGAGTGCAGGGTTGAACTGTGTGAAGATTGCAATACATGCCTTCCAGAGCATCCCCAGGTGAATACAAAGGAGTTTCATCAGCAGTGGAGACTTGGGTTTGTTCCTGTCATATTGTTATCCATAACCTTTTCAGTCTGTTTTACCTGTCCCACTGTGTCTCATCTCCATCTTCCAAGGCAAAGGAGGAGAGCGATTTTCCTCCACCACAGTCCTGTAGTAAGTCAAGGATTTGTGCCTGATGTGAGGTGCAGGCTGTATCCACGTACTCCCCACTGAGGTTCTTCCATAAAGGTGCTGACCAGCTTTCTCTGAGTTTTCTTTATTTGGGTTTTAGTCAGACTTCTGCAGTTTGATGCATCTGGTGAAACTGGATTTGAGTAAAAATCGGTTGCAACAGCTGCCCTTGGACTTTGGCCGCCTGGTCAATCTGCAGCACCTGGACCTTCTGAACAACCGCTTGGTCACCCTGCCGGTCAGCTTTGCACAGCTCAAGGTAAAACTCTTTGCTGGGCAGTTACATAAAGCTTTGGGATGCAGCCCAGGGTCTTGTGATGCTGCTCAAGTTGATTTCTCTGGTAAAGCATCCAGCCTGCTGATGACCCAGTCAGAAATTTAGCTGGCTCTGCACCACAGCTCAGTGAAAATCCTCTCAGTCTATTGAAAACATCTCTGCTCATCTTCTGTACCTGTTTAGTTCATGTGAAAATTAAGCAGTTCTTTGCTTCTGGTTTGGATCCCTTAAATAATTCCAAGACTGCTGTGCTCTCACAGCTTCCCCTTTGTTGTGCCTTTTTGCAGAACCTGAAGTGGCTGGATCTGAAGGACAATCCCCTGGATCCTGTCCTGGCTAAAGTGGCAGGAGACTGTCTGGATGAGAAGCAGTGTAAGCAGGCTGCTGTCAAGGTAAGGAGTCTGCTTTTATTCCAATTTTTTTTTTCCTTTAATGGCTTTGCCAGTGATTCTTCCTCTGTTTGCTCAGCAAGCTGGGCAGCTGCTGCAGGAGCCTGAAGTTTCTTCAGGGGGTGAGATGCAGATCCACTGCACTGACTCCACTACTGCTGTGCCTTTGGAGAGCAAACACCTGGCTGAGGAGGATGCTTCTCCATTAGTGCAGTTAAGAGAGGATTAAATGCTGGTTGCCAAGAAAGTGGAGGCATAATCAGACATAATAATCCATGCCTGTGCTAATAGCACAAAAACCTCCGGAGAAGTTCTGGCAAACATAAATAGAAATGTTCTGTGGTCCTCTGTATTACTGAGCACCAGTTTGCCATGTTTGTTTTTAATGGGAAGATTTGGTTTTTTAACAACAGAGACTTCCATAAGTTGGGAGTTCTTTTCAGAGCCATAGCTGTAGGGGTAGGTGAGGGTTGGGGGTCAGCCCCAGCCACCTGCCCTCAGCCACAGTCCATCTGTTCTGTTTTGAGCTGACTGTGCCGCAAGGCTCGGCACAGCCCTCAGGTTGTTTTCCTGGCCCTTTAAGGTACTGCAGCACATGAGAGCAATCCAGTCTGAGCAAGATCGACAACGGCAGCAGAAACTCCAGGCAGAGAGAGGTAGGCACAAAGAGCCCTCACATGCTGTCTGCTGAGGACTGCTCTTGGTCTGTCTGACACACCCAAACATTCTGATCACCATCTAATAAATTGCCATCTAACACATACTTATAGCCACCCAAACCCAAAGTACTCAGGGAGTATTAGGGTAAAAGGGCTGGAGGCATAAATATAGCAGGGCAGTTGTGTATGTGATTTCTTGGCCTGAGGAATAGTTAAATCTCTAGATGGAATGTGCTATAGGTTACCTGTAAAAACATGAAAGAAGAGCACAGCAAAATGCAAGGTATGTAATACTAAATAAAATGATAAAAAAGAGGATAGTTGTTTAATTGGTTTCCTCATTCCAGTTGGGATAATAAGGTAACAAGGAAAAGGCAGTGACAACTCTTTACATAAAAGGGAAAAACTTGCTGTTAACCCCCAGAAATGGAGAAGAAGCGTGAAGCAGAACAGCGAGCAAAGGAGGCTCTGGAGAGAGAGCTGCGGAAGCGAGAGAAAGCAGAGGAAAAAGAGCGCAGAAGGCGGGAGTACGATGCTCAGAAAGCCGCAAAACAGGAGATGGAAAAGAAAACTAAAAAGGAAACAGTGCACACCAAAAGTAAGTCGTGTCCATTTTGGTTGGGATTGTGTCAGGTTTCATTGTCATCAGATTGTGATACTGTCAGAATTGCTTTCATGCAGCCCAGGTACTGGGAGACGGTGGGAGAGGGTAGGGGGAACTTACAGGAGTTCTGATAAACTCTGCTGCTGTGCCCTTTTCCCCTTTTCCTGTGTTCCCATGAACTGTAGAGCTACAAGTCAGGAAGTCCTCCAGCTGTTCCTAATGAGAACTTCCCTCCACTCGTTTTTTCTTAAGTCTTCTGAGCTACATTTGCATAATCAGATCTTGTGCAACACAGTGGTGCTTTACACCCTCTTCACTGCTGCCCATGAAACTGCATCTGAAACTTTTAATCCTAAGCAGTTACATCCTGCACATCTACTTATTTATCAGAGCTAAGTGATGAAAATTCCCAACAAAGGCCAGCTGCAGCAGAGGATTAAGTATCTTAGCTGAACAGTTTGTTTGTGAGCATATAGCCTGTTACAGTTGGTTAATTGCTCACATTCTGTCCTGCTCATGTTCTCCCTGCAGAGCCGGCCTCCAGCTCCCGTCCCCCTCAGCCCCCCCGGCACAAGCCCTCGTGGTCGCGGTCAGTGCTGAGGCTCCTGCTCTTTGTGCTGTTCTGCGTCCTCTGTACTCTGGCTGCCTGCAAGCTGACGGAGCTGCAGCATCAACCTCTGTGCGTCAGTGTGAACACCCTCTACGAGGACGTGGTGGCTGCTCTGCAGAACCACAAAACCCTGCAGAACATGCTACAGCACAACTCGCACCAGTGATTGTCCTGGATGGGCACTTGCTTCATCAGCATCTCCTTCCACCATCTACGCAGCCAGAATTCCTATGGAATTGTGTTCTGATGAAACTGCTTTGAACCAGTCAGCGTTGTTTTGCTGGTCCACTCCACAGAGCTATTGTTCAAACCATCTTTGTTGTGCATGTCTCTCAGTCGGCCTGTAACTCCCATTATTTGTGCACCTTAACCTAAACCTGTTACCACTTCTTGCCTCCAAGTGGTGTCTACCAGGATTGTGAGGTACAGGAAGCTGAGTCTGTAGGAATGGGAACAAGCAGCCCTCACATCATCCCGGTGAGATAGCTGTAGCTCTGAGCTAGAGGTGGAAGGTTTTTAATACATATGCATTCCTTGCTCTCATTTCTGTTCGTGCTAAAATGGTGGTATGGCTGTATGGGAAGAATAAGGCCCCACTCCAGGACCAATTACAGGCATGTAGGATGGCTGCGCATCCCTATGTTGGAGCAAAGAGGCTGATGTGCTATTGAAAGGAGCTGAAAATTTTCAATACAACAGTTTTCACAGCAGTTTGTCTGAACTGGATGTTTATGTTGTTAACATAGTTTTAATTTTAATTAGGACTTTTAGGAACAGCCACAAATTATTTCCAAGTACATGGGAATAATTCCTGCCTGCTGCAGCTGCAGAAGGAGCACTGGGTGGCACTGTGGGAGCACTGCTGGCAGGAAAGAGGAAGCCTTGGGGCTGGGGGAAGGCTGGGAGGTTTGGTGGTTTGCACCTTGAGAGGAAAACTCACCTCTCTAATGGTTTCTGAATTATTTAGAATTTCCTTTAAAATTATTTAAAATAATTAATTTTAAAATTTTCTTAACTCCCATCAAGCAGAAGTTTTTCATATCCATAAGGGCTTTGTGAGTACTTAAAATGAAGTACAAGTTCAGAGAATGTGTACTACAGACTCCACTGAGATATCCTACACAGGTCTCCAGAATCATTCCTTCTCATACCTGGGATTATTGCTGTCAGGAGCAGTGCTGTGGGGAAGCCATCACAGCAGTAAATCTTCATTTTTCTGTAATTTGATGGTAAGATTGTGGTTCCCTGAGTATCACAGAGGAGAGAGCAGCAGCACAAGTATCAGATAGAAGGAAGGGCTGCCTCTGCCTTAGGAGGGTGCATGTTTTCAAAGCTTCCTCCAAACACCTTTAAGCTTTGCTTTGGGTGTCTAACTCATCCTATTCTTTAAAATATCCTTACTCCCTGTCCAGAAATGTTCAGGAAAATTGCAAACAGCATCTAAAGCAATGTTTCTTCCATGTAGCCCTTCCTGCCAACATCCAGATGAGTGTTGCATAGGTTGGTGAGCACCACACTTTATACAATTTATAGATTCAGGTCAGCAGCACTTCTGGTCAGGCCAGGGCTCCTGCTGGATGCCTGGAATGAGCAGGGCAGCAGAGTTCCAAAGAGTTAACTTCCACACATGAGATGCAGTTCAATTCTCTGAGCACTCATCCCAGCAATGTTGTTACAAAAACACTCAACTGTCTTTGTGTGCACACAAGTGCTGATGGCTGCATGGACAGGCCGTGGTCCCCAATCTAATTAAAAGGAAGCTTTTTATGCCAACTGTTTAGATCTCATAATTCCAGCACATATAATCAGATTTCAAGACCCTCTCTAGATTAAGCCATCTGGAGACTGAGTCAGAGCACTCTCAACTTATATCTGAAAATTAGTCTTACTCATTCCCACCTGCTACATACAGCAGAACAATGAGAGGCTGTTTTTTGAGGTAAAATTCTTAAAACTCGCTAGAGCAGGTGCTGGGGGGCAGCACCATGTTGCTCTAGCTTCAGGATTTGTCTCAAAGGAGAGAGCAGGTAAGTACTCGCAGTTCAGGAGAGCAACAGGAAGTATTCAAGAGAGGACATACCTGTCTATGTTGAAGACATCATGTTAAGAAGCAAAGAATTCTTCTTAAGAATCAAATAATTCTTCAAAATTATTTATTTTATAGAAAGACAAATAACATCAGTACTGTAAGGTGTGTGCAACTCATGTGCTTAGGAAGATGTTCACCATCTTTCTTGTGTAAACTGCTATTCAGCAACTTTATCCAACTTTTTTCCTGCTACAATAAAATCTGAATGTGCTTCAAGTCTTTAAACCAGGATCAGTAAGTGTTATCTAAGCACTTCTTCACAGAAGAAAACTGAAAACTTGACCAGACAAATGGTAAAAACCGTTTCTCCCTGGAGCTACTAAGTGAAATCCAAAATTGAACACTTAACGGAACAAACAGTAAAATACTTTTTCCCTGTGCTACCCAGTAGAATCCAGACAGAGGTCAGGATCGTGGGAAGTCATGTGCAGATAGATGCGTCGGGACAGTTCCGGCCCAATGCGCCGGGAGGTGGCTGTCACACCCTCCCCACGGCGCACAGGGATGTTGGCCAGCAGGTTCTCCCGCTCCTGCTCCGAACAGCATCGCTCGTAGGCCTAAACACAACACAAAGGAACAAGGAGATCACTCACTTGCATCCATCGCTCAAAAAAACAATCAGAGCCATGCATGTGTACCTGCTCTGCCCTTCCACAACGTCCACCCATTCTTCACTGGTCTCTGCCCAAATCCCATCTGTGAGCTTGGGAGAGTGGAGCCAGTGCTGCTCCCTCAGTGGGAAGCCAGAACAGTGGATGCCAAGGAATCAGTTCCTTCGCTAATTTACTGAACCACTTATGCAGAATCGGTGTGTCTAATTTAATACTGATTAAATTACTTCTTCCACCTCCTGCATGAGCTGGCTGCCTGCACACAGTGCTGGGTATCCCTGAGGGATCCTCACCTGGATCAGAAGCTGAGGAGAAGGGTAGGCAGACACAATAGCCTCAGCCATCTCAGAGCTGACACGGTTAAACTGCTGTATCTGCCTCTTCCAAACTTTCAAGAGACCCTTTCCAGAAGGATCCACCTTCACCCCTCCACAACGGTCCTTCTCCAAGTAGAAAGAGAACCCTGTGTTCTCTCGCTCTCGCCTAGGGAGAACAAGGAATGAGGAAGCAAATGAGACAATGAGGCAGTGAAGAAAATCCTGTCCCTGCCATCTGTTGTCACAGAGCCAGAGGGCCATCCCTCCCTTGAGCTCTCACTTGTGTCAGACACAACTGGCATCAAAGGAAACATGAACAATTTGACCCTGTTTACTTTACATGCATATACCAATTTCTTTAAGACCCAGATTGCTACTGAAAAAGAAACAATCCTGTACTCAGCAGCAATCCTGACACAAGCCAACTTGCAGACAAAGTGGTAAACAAGAATTCACCTTCTGGCTATCAACCATAATAAACACTTTTAGGTGTCATTTTTAATGACAGCTCATCTCTTGTCATGGCTGACATGAAAATCCAGCAGCTGCTGTGATAGGAATGCCAGGAATGCGTGAGACTGCACAAAATGGCTTTCTTAGCTATCACTGTGCAACAAGCTGCTCTTCTCCCTTATCAATGGAAAGAGCCAAGTGGTTCATTCTCAGGCATGTCTCTTGGTTACACACCAAAGAAGAAAAGCTGGCACTCTGAGCCAACCCTACTCACATTCCCTTCCCACTCCAAAAATCTGACTCAGAACAAGAGCTATACTTGGTGTCAAGGCTCCAGTGTGAAACCCGAAGGTGGTGAGGCACCAGAACAAATTGCCCGAAGAAGCTGCAGATACCCAAAGAAATTGTGGATACCCTGTCCCTGGAAATGTTCAATGCCAGGTTGGATGGAGCACTAAGCAACCTGGTCTAGTGGAAGGTGTCCCTGCCCATGGCAGGGGGCTGGATTAGATGATCTTTAAAGTCCCTTCCAACCCAAACCAGCCTGTGACTATGAAACCAGGGTCTGTCCTAACCCCTCTGTGGGCAGGACATCAATTTTAAGAACAAGTCCTGTGTTTAAGGAGCTGCAATAACAGATGCTCTGTCACCTGCACCTTTCAGAAGTCCCATACTCTGTGTTGAACCTGCTATTCCTTCCCAGTAGCTTGAAGTGCAGCCTATCCAAAGGTAGGACCAAACCTTCTCTGCTTACTCACTTGTATGGTGCCTCAGCCACAGCTTTTGTGAACATAGTGGCATATTCCCCCAGCTCCTCACTGCTCTCAAAAATGCTGATTTGGACTTGTGTGCTCAGCTGCAGATCCACCAGGGCCTGTATCACCATTGGGAACAACAAATGGCACAATCAGTCTTGTTGCATCAAATTCCATTTTTGTCTGAAGCAGAAAAGGGTCACAAACGTCCTGCTGTAGGACAAGAACCTTCACTCTCTCCCCATTTTGGGAACAGTTAACTTAAGACACTGAAGTATTTAGGGGCAGTCTGTCTCCTGACAGTTAATATCACCTCAGTGTCCTCTGAGGTGCCTCATCTCTTCTGTGGCTCTTGTTACTCAGGCCACGACCAGTGGGCTCTGCCAATGGGCTATGAAGGGCACGAGGTGCTGAGACTGACATCAGTATCCAGGTGAATGAGACACATCAGTCTGTGTGGGAACAGGTACATGACTGAGCAGTGGGGAGCTGAACCCAAAGAGCTCTGCCCACAGACTGATGGACTAATGAATAATGAAAGCTGTGTACTCCCATCCACAAAATTGTGTGACTGGGTCAAATGTTCAAATGCTGGGAGACAATAGATGATGTATGAGTGTCTGTTTTCAAAGCACTCACTTCTTTCACATCCATTCTGGATAAGTCCAAGCCAGAATCCTTAACCTCCTTTTTTCTCCTTTCTCCCCGTTTCTCTTGATTCCCACTCACTGCTGTCTGTCGCAGCCTTTGTTTTGGCTGAACTTGGAGAGACCTAAAAAGAGTAGAGTAAGACTGGGGTGACAGTCTGGATGGACCTTTGCTTCTGTTTCTGTATAAAAAAGTGGTGGAGCAGTTAGGGGAATACCTCTTATACTCCAGTCTTTGCTAGAAAGAATTAACATAAACACCTATGGCATTTTTCAAGGCCAGAGAAAACACAGAAACAGGAGGGAAGAAGTCTGACCTGAAATAATTTTCTACTCCAACTACTGCAAGAGCCAGAATTCTCCCAGGCATTTTCTCCATCATATGAGCTACATAACTTTGCAGGGTCTCCTTCTGCCCTTCTGCACAGCCATCAGCGTTCTACAAAGATGAATGGGAAAAATAAGGAGTTAAACCATTTTGAGATACATAGAGAAGCACAGCAAATTATGGCCCTGCTTGTAGGTCTGCAGATGAGTCTGTTCACCCTCACTCTTCAGGGCAAGCAGGCAATACTTGATTCCATGTAAAGTTAGAGCAGAAAGAAGGAAAAAAAATAAACCCACTTGATGTAACAATATAACTCTTCAGATGAATCTGTGAAAAATTTTAACTAGCGAAGAAAGCTTGTCAGAACTTTATATTATACAAGGCATCAATGGCTTCTAAACCCAGATTTCTGTTTCAGTGAAACCCTGTATTCCTCCCACACCAAAATGTTCCTGCCACTAAGAGGGATGACAAAATACTGGTTTTGCATCAAGGCATGTTCAGGACCACAGAAGTCATAAGTGTTCTCACTTGCTTGTAGCTGTGAGCCATGGACAAAAACTCCTCCAAGCCAAGTAAAACCAGGACATTTGGTTCTTCTGTCCATTCATCTCCTCCTCCCATCTGTTCAGATATGAAAACAAACAGGCCACAGTCTGTTTAGAATTCACTCAGACTCCCACTCGGAGCTCTGAGCAGGGAGATTAGAGGGTGTTTACTTGGGTTGCTAAATACAGTTACTAACGACTGCAAATAACACATGAAGAAAAGGGCAAGATTATCAAAATTTTGCTTGCATACCTGTGATGACACTGTCTTTCTCCTCCAGGTGATGCTGCAGGGAACAGCGTGGTTCTCAAACACACAGGAATAATTGGCAGCCTGCAAAGCACTAAGGATCTGCTCGCCACCTTCTACCTGTAAGATGACTGAAATCGATGCACGGGTCAGGCCTCCAGAGAGAGGAGACAACAGTCAGTACAAGGCAGGTGCAGGCTGTGAGGACAACTACCTGGATCTAGCACAACTGTTATGTATTTCTGGCACTCCCCTGGCCGCCGAGCTTTCAGGATCTTGGCAACGGTTCTCTTCCTCTCTTTCTCCTCCTCCTGCTCCCTCCTCTTTGCTTCTTGCTCCTTCCTTCTCTGCCACGCATTCTGGCAGATTGCTTCCCGTTCCTTCTGACTATATTGTCGCTTCTTGAGAGGGAGCGATGTTTCTGGCCTTTCTCTGCTTACCGGGGGGCTACTAGGCCTGTCAGAGTCGACTGGCAAGGAGCACAGGGAGGATCTCCCAGCACTGCGTGTACCATTCTCACTATCACAAGCCACTTCTCCAGACGGCGCCAGGTCTTCCAGAAGCCCTTCGCTCTCAGGAGCCATCAGGTCACCAGCAGCACAAAGCCCAGATGCCTCTCCTGTATCGCCAGTACCCAGGTTGAACGGCTCAGGCGCCGCTCCCACCCTCACCTTGACCCTCTCATGCAGAGGGACGACGTCCATCGCCTCCTCATCCCCCTCTTCGCTCCCGCTGCTCACCATCTTGACAACCTCTACCGCTTCAAGATCGGGAGACGGCGACAGCGGGCGGCTCGGCTCGCCGAGGCATGGGGACGGCTGCAGCAGGTAGGCGAAGGAGGGCAGGTTCTCGTCCTCGCTGCTCTCAGACCCCGACTCGCTCTCCGCCATCGCCCCGGGCTCCTCAGCGCCACCCGCGCCCGCCTGAGGGGAAAGCCCGCGCCGCTCGCTGGTTGGCCTGGAGACGCGTGCGGTGGGCGGTGATTGGTCCGAACACCAGGGCGCGCGCTCGGACCAATCACCGCCCAGTGCGCGCGCGTGCGCATCGCCCTCCCAGCGGGACGAGGAAAGGGTAGCGGCGCCATCAAGATGGCGGCGTTGGGCCGGCTGTGTGAGTGAGGGCCCGTGTCAGCTTATTGCTTCTGAGGGCTGGGGAGCGGAGCTCCGGCCTTGGAGCGGGAGGGATGAGCTCGGGAGAAGGTGCCCCAGGGAGGTTACCCCGCGGGATGTCGCGTCTCCGGTGGGACGTCACCGCCGGTAGCGCGAGGCCGCGGCTTTCGCCTTTGCCTGGAGCTGAGGCGGAGCTGTGGTGATGGGCGGGTTTGCGGATGTGAAACTGCAACTATACTTCGTCTTTGTCTAATTTCCTGTAAATTGTCAAGTCTCGGAGGCTTTAATTTACTTAATGGTCCATCTCCTGAAATTAATGGGGTTTTGTACTCTTTGCTCAACGCTATTTTTTAGAATTATGAACGGGTTTGTGTTGGAAGGAACATTAAAGGTCATCGTGTTCCAATTCCTTGCCACGGGCAGGGATGCCTTCCATTAGAGCAGGTCGCAGTAAGCCCCATCCAACCTGTGGTTGAACACCTCCACTGTGGGACACATTTTCAGCTCAGAGTATCCGTGATGATTTAATTAAGTTAAACTAGCGGTTTTGCTCAGGTTAAGGAAACAGGATAACCACTGTTCTGCACTAACCTGCTGCTTAACAGGCTAAATAGAGGGATTCAGAAAAATTAGGTTTGTCTCCTAACTGCATGAAAGGTGGTACTGAAGAGATTTTTAAGATAATGGTGACTTAGGTTGGGAGGGAACTTAAAGATCACCCAGTTCCTATCCCCTGCCATGGGCAGGGACACCTTCCACTAGACCAGGTTGCTCCAAGCCCTGTTCAACTTAGCCTTAAACACTTCCCTTAAACTGGGAGGATTAATGAAAAAAACTGTGCTCCAGACTCCCTTTTTGCCACTCCCAGGGCTCTGTATTCTTCTTAGAGCCTTTAATAATAGAATCACAGAATCAATAAGGCTGGAAAAGGCCTCCAATACCAGCAAGTCCAACCTTTATGCTCCTTCTGGATACTCCTCAGACTGTTTCTGGCTAGTCATAGATGTTTATATATTTGCCAGAATTGGAGTCTGCTCATTTGTAAGATTTCAGGATGTAACTTGTAAGGAAATGCCATTTGGTCAAAGGGTAGACTGAAACAAATCACAACCCAACTTTTCTCGAAGTACTGTAAGAGCAATCCACAGCAAGCAGTGACATCTGTGCTGCATTTTACAAGAATGAAATAGGAATTTGTGCACATCATTTAACATCGTTGCTGAGTGTTTTATTCTTACCTGGGCAGCAGCAGCATTTGAGATGTGGCCTCTTTTCAAGGAGCTTAGGCTATTTTCGTCTAATTTAACTTGGAAGTACTTTTTGTTTCTCCCAGGGCTTTCCTTTGCCTTTAATTTTTAAGTCTGTCTTAACTGATATCCTTTACATCTGACAGAAGGAATTGTTTATGATCATTTTCCCTGCTGCTGATGTTGTTCTTTCCTCTAACCTAGTTCTAACCACTCAACATCCAAGCCTGGTTGCTGTCAGATGGGCTTCTAAGAAAAGTGGGGGCAGCTCGAAAAACCTAGGTGGCCGCAGCCCTGGGAAACGCTACGGGTTCAAAAAGGTCGAAGGTAGGGCTGAGTACCTTATTTGCATTTCAGTGGGTCCTTCATAGCTTCTCTCCCCTGATTTGTGTCAGCTGTTGAATGTTTCAGGAGGAGGTGGGCGGGGCACTTTTCCAGGAGAACGGGAAGGGGAGGATCAGTGGAAGCTCCTGATTAAGGGTGGTTGGTGGGAGGGCAGGGTGAGTCAGCTCCCCCCACCATGAGCCTGCCGGCTCCCAGCCGAAACTGCCTACAGAAAACATACTTTGGTTCTAACTTTACCTCTCCAGGGAGCCCAGGAGGAGGGAGCACTGTGGGACACCTCATAACTGCACTGCACTTTCCCCCCACGCTGGGTAGAAAAACTGAGTATTTCCAGTGTTTACAAAGGAGAGAATTACGAGGCTTAGCAGAAGCCAAAGTGCAGATTCTTGCAGTTGAGTGCTTAATAATTACTAGCTTTGCTGATGGAAACATATCAATGTAAATGTAATAAAAATAATGCCTTCAGCAGCCAGAAAATGCCTTGTACCCTAGAAGCAATCTTTTCAGAGGTTTGACCTTTTATTTCCAGCCAACAGCATTGTTGTTTGGATACTTTCAACATTTGAAGTAATTTCTCCTTAGAAAATGCCTATGGAAAGCTGAAGGCTGGGATTTTTAAGTCCTGAACTAATTGCTGTTCTGCCAGGGCTCTGGAAGCTCTCTCTGCACTCCTGACTGTGTCACTCTGTTGCAGGTGCCTTTGTCCATGCAGGAAACATTTTGGCTACGCAGCGGTTGATCCGCTGGCATCCCGGCGCTCACGTAAGGCCTTTTCTCTCTCTTTGCTTCTCAGAGAAGAGCAGTGCCCCCCAGAGTCCCACACTCACTGCCTCCTCTCTTTCAGCCTCATTCTTAAAGCTCATCCCTGAGTTCTGTGGTGTTAGTCACAGAGCCTGCTCAGGGCCTCACCTGTGTTCATGAGACTCAGGGAAGCTCTGCAGGTAATTGGTACCCCAGAACAGTTCTGTCACCTGACTGGGCACCTGTGCTTCAGGGTGGAATAGATGTCTCATGTCTCATACTGAGCACCATTGCAAACTGGTTGCTGGAAGCAAGTTGTGTGATTTTGTTTAAAAAAATAAAGCAGCAGATGCTTTTGAAGCCAGGGTATCAAACAAGGCAGACCAGTGGTCAGATCTGCTTTAGTTGTGGATGTCCAGCCTCTCCTTTCTAATGCTCCTCATCCTCTCCAAGGTGGGGATGGGCCGTAACAAGACACTCTATGCCCTGGAGGATGGGATTGTGAGATACACCAAAGAGGTCTACGTGCCCCCGCCCCGCAGCAGCGAGAGCAGGGATGTGATCTGCCAGCTGCCCCAAGGAGCAGTACTTTATAAAACTTTTATCAGTGTTGTCCCTACCACAGAGGTAGGAAGCTTCAAACTCGTCAACATGCTGTGAACCTGCTGTGTCATGTGGGCACGGATGGAAAGGACAGACCACTACAGCTATACTGGCATCTGAGGACAAGAGTGGCTCTGAAGATCCCATTTTAGGACTTGGTTTTTGCTCCTGAAGCACTTATGATCTGTGTTCAGGCTCTGAGATCACCTGATGGCATTTTTAAGAGTGTTTAATAAATGCTGTGGGGCAACTGAAGGTCTTGGCTGCTCCTGGAATGGGTTACCATGGTCATGTAGTATCTGGAGAGCCTGGTCTGTTGTGCCACTGGATGAATTCCCTCTACAATCACTCTTGTGTCAGTACTTGTCCTGCTAATAATGCCCTCTATTTTTGCTCATTTTTAGCCATTACTGTTCTGTTTGTACCTTAATTCAGAATACTGCAGAACAGATCCTTTTCCACATGCACCTATGCTGTGTACCCAGAAGCTGGATTTTTCCCTGTACCTCACTCACCTCAATGATTAACTTAAATATCTGAGTGTTCTATTCACTGGCCATATGAGGCAAGTTCACAGGCCGAATTCTAACTCCTTACTAAGTTCAGGGGGCCTGGCATGATGCCCAAATCTGGGCTAGTATTTGAAGCCTCAGCAGCTGGAGGTCTATGATAAAGCATTATCCAGGATACTCATCCTTTTATCTTTAAGTCATTACGTGACATTTTTGAGCTTGTGTTGCTCAAAATAAAGGAGCCCCAATGCATTGTGCCTAAACTGATCTCATTTTATCTACAGGTTTGTAAACAATTTGAAACATTGGCTCTACAGTAGAAAACAGGTTATCAAAATCAGTAGTGTAAGGACACCAGTGTTGGCATTATTGAGACAATTCTTCTGCTCTGCAGAAGACCAGGTGAACTGGGTCAGCCACATGTGTCCACCTGTGCTCCACAGTCTTCCTGTCGAGCTCCAGCTGTTCAGTCCATGCATCTGTCCTTTCCCATCCTGCAAATCCAGTCCCATGTTCATCTTGGTGGTCTGTATTTGGGTATGACCCATGGAGGCTCTCCAGATCCGTGTGTGGGCTCTGTACAGAACTGCTGTGGTTCACAGAGGCCATTGGTACCAGAGCACACAGCGATGCTCCAAAGCACATCCCTTCTGCCACTTGCAGGTGAGCATTTCCACCTGGCAGGCAATAAAGATACAGTCAAACTCTTGATAACCTAAGAAACAGGTGAAGCAGCACGATACCACCAGTGCCTGAGGTCTGATCCTTTGTACAGCCAGCTGTGCTGCCTCACAGAGGTATGAAATGCTGTTCCTGAGGAGCTCTGGCCTAGCAGACCTTCCCCTTGGCTTTGCCCTGGTAGCTCCAGCAGCCAGACCTCTGTGTTTGGTGTTTTCCAGAGAAGAGTGAGCAGATGTCCCTGGTTCCTCTGCTCAGCACAGTACCCAGCAACCGCTCTGTGGTTGTTCCTGTGCTGCAAGAGGGATGTCACTGATGGCTGGATTTGGCTTGCCTGTGTTTCAGCTGATTGTGGATCTCGATGAAGGTTTGGCCATTCCCTGTGGAGGAAAATGGTATCCCAGGCACTTCTGTTGCTGACAGCACAGGAAGCAGCAGCACGCTGAGGCCAAGGCCTTACACCACAGTGTTTCGCTGAGTTTGGTAGCTGAGGGGGGCATGGAAAGGGTCTGGAACACTATGTCTGTCCAAGGTCTCTGAGCTTATTCCTGTTCCTGAGAAACCTGCAGGATGCCTCAGAGCATGCTCATAAGGAGGTGGCATCTATCGAGGAGAGAGGAAGAGCATTACAGTGGATCAGAAATAACCAGGAGATTATCCCACCTCTTACAGAGTAGATGAAAAGGCTCACAAGTGCCACCAGCCTGAAATTAAACCTCCACAGTCCCCCAGTGCAGCCAGCTGTAGGCTGGGGAACACCTGGAGATGAGAGCATTAGTCTGGAACATGGCACAAACCTGCTGAGAGACACAATCTCCCCTCACACTCTGTGCCAGGTTCCTGCTCTTCCCTGTTCCCCTTCAAGGATTTGGCAGAAGGCCAGAACAAACTTGACTTTTGTTGAGAGAGGGCTGTCCTTTGCTTTCCCTTGACTAAAGAAAAATTACTGGGATTTACACAAGTACCTACAAATGAGGTGTTGTACCCAGGTTCCAGCAGCAAGTCTCACTGCAGAGAGAGAGGAACCTCCAGGCCTTGTCACATTTATTTTGTCAGAGCTGGGCTAGCTTTCTCCCCACAGGTGACAGGAAGTGGCATGAGGACATTGCAGAAGAGCTTCTAGTGCTGTTCCTCAACTGCTTGTCTTTGGAGCTTTACTCTCCTGTGCCCTCACTGCCCAGGTTTCATAGAATTACAGAGTGGTTTGGGTTGCAAGGGGCCTTAAAGATCATCGAGTTCCAACCCCTGCATGGGCAGGGACACCTCTATCAGGCTGGAACTTTCCAGGCAGGTGTCATTACATATAGCTCCAAACACTGAGTGGCAAGGGCTGACTATGCCAGGCTTTATGGTACAGCTTTAAGAGCTCAAAATCCAGGTAAATCAGTGAACTTTTAATGCTTTACTCAGGGTTTCAGACGTTTTTGTCCTGCTTTAGACAATGAGGCCTCTGAACCGGAGCATCTCAGGATGCTGCTGCAGGACCTACTTGGCAGGATGCACTCACTTTTCCCTGTTAGACTGTGGGAGTGCAAATCTTAAATATTTTGACAAGCAAAGCCTCCTGCTCTTAAATAAGCCATAAACTGTTGAAGGTAATACCAAGGGGTCTCCCCAGGAGTGTCCTGCAGGGAGAAGGAAGCAAGAACCCACGAAAGCCTTAGAGATCCAAAAATAACACTCCCAGCCTGGGCTTGTATGGAGCAGGTGATCTGAAGAGCCTGCCCTTTCTCTGTGGGGCTCTGCCCTGCCTCCTGGTACAGGCATTTCTGCAAATGCACGGGGGAGGGGAGATGGATCATTAACCAGCACAGATGTATGCCAAAGGAGCCTCCCGATACACTTTGTGCTTTCCTACAGATAAAAGCTATCAGGTGAGGGTAATCACAGAGCACAGAGTCCTCAGCTACCACTTGCTGAAGCAAGACACAGATATGAACCACAGTGGTGACTGCCATAGGCTTCTGCCAGTCCCCCACTGCAGGGAGGGGAGCTCACCTCCTGGGATGGCTCTGCCCACAGCCCAAACCTGTCTGCAATCATCTGATGGATTTCCCGCTGACGATCTTTCTTCCGCACGCTCTCGTAGCTGGGCAGGTGGGGCTGCTCCCAGGACGGGAGCTGGTAGGTGCTGAGGGGTCCAACACAGAAGAGCTCATCTCCCTAGAAATGCCCATCCCCAGAAAAGGGTCAGTGTGATGGTGGCTCTTACCACTAGAAGGTCATGTCCTGGTGCAACCTCGGGTTAATTCAGGGTTCAAAGCTGTAGATAGTTGTAGGCTCCTTTGAACACCTAGAGAGGATATCCACCCTCCCAGGAGGCAGTTACACCACAACCTGCACTGCAGGATCCCAAGCCCCCAGGATCTACCACTAGCACTTCATGCCCAAACACCTCAGGGCACTGTGGTGTCCTCTGCAATATTCCTTCCCTCCACATGCTGCCTACCCCTTGGGTTTTTATATTTTGCAGCACTTCCCAAAGTTGTGGGATAGCACAGAAGATGCTGCTTAGCACCTTTTGTCCCAGGCAAACTCCATAACCAGAGTTTTTCCAAGCCTGTGAGCACCTTTGCTATCATTCCCACCCAGCTCCCAGCAGGGACCCTGCCTCACCTGCATGCCAGGGTTCTCAGCGGTGCTCTCCAGCCGTGAAGCTCCACACTGAGGTCCCACCAGCTGCTGGCTGCTGCTGAAGTAGGGCGGGGGGCAGTCCTGGAATGAGGAGGACATGAGCAAAGCCAGAATCCCTCACATCCTTCCCGGCAGAGAGCAGAGCTCAGCCAGCTGTCATGGGACAGCAGGACCCTGGCAGAGGAAGAGTTGCTCCCTCTGCCCATGTGGCTCCTGCAGCTCTCACTGCTGGCAGCAGCCCCTGTTCAGTGACACCAACAGCTCAGGGACATCTTCCCTGGCAGCACATGGTCTGCTCCAAGGGCTGGAGCCAGCTGGAGCAGAGCATAGCCAGACGGACAGTCCGGGCCCCAGGGCAGGATTTCATTGAAAAGCAGCAGAACCATCTCTTTTTGGGGGACAGCAAAAAACAACCCAACTATTCCGCTGGTGTAGATAAGAGCTCCATCACATGCTCAGGGTTACAGAATTTGTTAGCTCTTACCTACTGAGGTTGTCATTTCAGAATAATGCAGCAAGCAAACCTACAGGGCAATAGCTGTGCTCTTCCCAAGCTGTCTCGCTCCAGTTAAACTGGATTCCCTGTTAGGGTGTTGAGCAACAGTGAGCAGAAATCCTGTTCACAGAGAACAGCCTGTCGAGCCAGAGCCAGGACTCGAGCCATGGCTGTACCTTGCTCTCAGAAAACCCCATCTCTGCTAGCAGAAACCAGCCCAGAGACACCCAGGACAACCAGGGATGCGCAGGAAGGACTATGAGGATTTACTTTAGTTAACAAGCAAGGAACTGTTTGTCTTGGCCCTATAGCACAACCACAGAAGCTGCAGGAAAACAGTACCCAACTGTTGGTTCAATAACCGATGAGCAAAACCAGTGCAACTATTCCTGCCCAAAGCTGCCTCACACACTACAACTGCTTCTCTTTTTCTGAAGGAAATACATTATATGTTCCCTTTCCTCACATATTCTTTGCATCCATCCTTCTGCACAGCCCTTTGCGAAAGGCAAGACGCCTGCTCGAAGTTTCCACCTCAGAGCTCAGGGACTATCCCACACTGCCTCAGGAACCAGCTCCACAGGGCAAGGGAGCAGGGCCTGCTCCCAGCGTGTGCCATGGGCAGACAACAGGAGGGAAGAGAGGGAAAGGAGTGGAGCCAGGACAAGGATTAGATAAGGACACCATCAGTACCAGCCTATTTCCACTGTGATTTCTGCTGGGGACTTCCCAGCCTGTGCTGGACTATTAGATTTGCCTTTCATAACACTAGTCTCTCACCCCTTGCTAGTGAGGCTGAATGTCCACTCTTTCCTAGGGACTGCAAAATGGTACCTGAAGCCCTCCCCTCAAGAGCCATCCTTTCAGCTCAGGAGGCTGAGCTTTCCCCAGGCAGTCACTGCCACAAAAGCAACGCTGGCTACACATGCTGCTCTTTTTCTATCAGCTTCCCTAGCTGAAAGCCAGCCTTAGGAAATTACAGATGCGAGCGAGAGGGCTTTGTGTCTCATTGCTCCTTCCCCAGGAGCTGTGCACAAGAGAGCCAGCTGTCAGGGATGTGGGTGGCTTTGTCTGCCTTTGCCTTCAGCTTCCAGCACCCTTCCCTACTGGGCCCCTTCCTATAAAGCACAGTGTGACCCCACACATGACTGTGCAGGGGGAGGAGAACCTCCCTCCTGAGCTGTGTGGAGAGCAGGGAAGCCTGTTAGTGTTGGGCCTTGGAGATACAACCACAGTGGCACAGCCAGGCAGGACTGGGTAGGTGGGTGGATGGAGGGATCTCTTGGATAGAGTGGGAGCAAGGAGGTGGCAGAGCCCAGCTCTGCTTGAAGGACCCACATCCATCAACAATCCCAGCCAGGCTGCAGGACGGTAACCCGGCGATGCAGCCCCACAGACTCGGCACAAGGGAACAGGAGCTCGGGGGACAAAGGGGGACTTGAGGGCAGGAGGAAGAGAGGAAGGACTCCGAGGACACTCACATACTGGCTGGGGGTCTGGAACAGGCGGCAGGAGCAGAGGAACTGGCAGCACATGGGGTCCCGGTGGTACAAGAGCAGCAGCAGGATAAGGATCGCCACGATGAAGACGGAGATGGACACCGCTGCCAAGAGACGGGAGAGGCGAGAGATCCGCTGGTTCGACGGGCTCCTCCTGCCCCCCGCTCTCGCCCCGCGGCCGCCGCTTGGAGAAGCCCCTGAGAAACTGATTCCACCTGCTGCCCGTCCCAAGAGCGCCAAAGGCCCTTTGTGCCCAACATCTCTCTCCCTACGAGACCGGGAACAACCTGCAGAGCCAGGAGGGGCTCACCCCATCCCGGAGCGCCCCGCGGGGACCGCCACCGGCACCCCGTCTCTCTCCGGAGCTCTCGGCTCCCTCAGCACCACGGCAGAGCGCCGGTTCGCCAGCGTTCCGGTCTCCCGGGAACCCGCGGCCCTGGCCCATCCGCGGAGCCCCCCGGCACCGCCAGCCCCTGCCGCCGCTCCGCTCCGGCCCCAATCCCGGAGCCAGCGGGACGCCCCCGGATTAGGACCGGCTACTGCAGCGACCGCTCCCCGCCCGTCCCCAGGCATCGCCTTATCGGCACAGCCCGGGAGGCACCGGCAGAGGCCGATCCTGCCCGGCGGCCGCCCCCGCTCAGCTCCCGGTACCGCCGGAGCCCCCTGCGGCCACTCACTGGCGGCGATGACGATGGCCAGGACGTTGTTGTCCATGCTGGCGGTCGCCGTGTGGCCCGAGGCCTCCGCGAGCTGCGCCATGCCGACCCCGCCGCCGCCAGCCCCTGCCTGCCGCCCGCGCCCCACAGCCCGCGAGGGGCGGGGCGGGGCGGGACCCAGAGCCGGGGGGCTCAGCCGCGGGGCTCCCGGGGCTCTCCCTTCGCGCACACGGCATAGCCAGCCCGGCTTATCCGCGGGTGCCCCGGCCTCGTGCCGTGGTTAGCAGAGTCCCGCGGTGCCGGCCGAGCGGCAGCCAGGCCGTGGGTCACTGCCGGGATCAGCGGGCACGGGACAACCCCGAGCGCTGCCCCGCTCCTGCGGAGGGAAAGCTGGGCTGGGTCGCAGGAGGCGTCTAGCCCCGCAGGCAACAGGAGGTGCCCGCTCATTAGCTGATTAACACCTTAATTAAATGCCATGTCAACGCTAAGTATCTGTGTTCCTTCAGGGCACCCGCTGCCACGGACTCAGCCCGTGGCTCCGGGTCACTCCCGAGCTCTCACTCCAGCCACAGACTTTGGAAACTCCAAGCTTGATTTTGGGTTACACATCACGCACCTGAGGAAGGTGACCCTGCCACAACACCCTCACAGCCTCTGGATGGGATTTACAGGAGGGATTTACACCCTCACCGGGTACGGCCAAGCTTCTTTCACCCTTCACCTATTCCGTAACACCACAAACCCACAAACACCCGACACACCAAACTGTAGAGATATAGATGTATTTGTGGTGATGTTACGTATTTAAGACAACTTTACATAATGGTTCTGACACAGAGTTTTGGTGTCCTCCCATGTGGCCCCTCTCCCCCCACATTGCTCCACAGCCCCAAAGCACCCCAGGCAGAAGTGGGTGCAAGACAGGGGGGCCAAGTGCCAGCAGGTACCTGCCCTCACACACAGACGTCTCAGTCCCATCCGTTTTATAGTACATATCTTGCAACACCCTTAAATTTGGAGACTGGGAGTGTCAGACCTGCAGGGCAGAAAGAGCTGGGATATGGGAGAAAAGTTAGGATGGCACAGATCCATGGAGACAGCAATACCCCACCAGCTCCTGAGACCCTGCTTTGAGCAGAGGGTTGGGCCAGATGGGCTCCAGACTGTCCTCAACTGTGAAATATCTTCACAGGGTGAAACCAAACCCTGACTTCTCCAGGCAGCATCAGTCTTCCAGAGAAGAATATTGGAGGCAGACCCCAAGGACATCCTGGGGGGACTGCAGGGAAAGGGGACGCTCCACTGCAACCCTTCCTAAGAGGAAGTGGCACCTCAACCCTCTGGAGCAGTGGGAAGCAGAAACAGCAGAGGGAGGATGGAGCCAGCCGGACCTCGTCTCACCGCTTTGCTTTCTGCCCAAGGAAGCACAGCAGGTTCCGAGAGCTTCTGATGATGTGGGAGAAAAGAAAAGGTTGGATTAAGGAGCTGTGACACAGGGCAGCCCTCCAGGCACGGCTCATCCACAGCAGGACATCAGCCCTGTGGATGACATTTTGGCAGGCGATCAGGGCGTCCTTTTGCTGAAGTGGAGACAGAAGTGGCAGGGTCTACAGTACAGCTTGTTGGACTTGAACCACACACTGAGCACTCTCCACTTGCTGTCGCACAACACACCAGGGCTCCAGACATTTGGCGTAGTTGGGCAGCTGCCCCACAACCTGTGGGCAACCCTGCCCCATGGCCAGCAGGTTACACATCTCCAGCAGCCCTCAGGAAATGGGCAAACAGCAAAACAGTAATAGTAATAATAATAAAAAAAGATGTAAACGACCCAGCACCCTGTCCTGTAGCACCAGGACACTCAAGGGAACAAGGTATGTTACAGTCTGAAGGAGATGGAGACACAAGGACTTCCCGGTCAATGCGGGGTCTCGTCTCTATTGCACTTTGCATCATATATATTTCTATATATATATATTTATAAAAATACAAACTAAAGGGCTGGAGTGGAAGGGATGAGATGTAAACCCTAGGCCAGCAGCAGTTTTGACCCATTCTGCTTCTGCCTATCCCCAGTCCCTCATCAACCCACCAGGGCAGCAGCCAGCAACAAGGGCCCATCCTGCCAAGTTCTGGGGCTGGGCAGGATGCTGAGCTGGTGCAGAGGCTGCCCACCCACCAGCCGTCCCCCCCTCCCACATCACCCTTTCCTGAGGCTCCAAGGCCTGGAGTAACAAACACACAGCTTTTCCCAGGTGCCTGCCATGCCCCCACAGGGATGGGCACTCCAGCACGCTCTCCCTGGCCAACAAGGCCTCATTCCTCCAGAGATGGGCAAGACCCACCTCATTCCTATCCCTCTGCCCAAAATACCCCACAGGAGACAGTTTTCTCCTGCCTGGAGGTTCTCTTCCTCGAGTGACTACGGTGCAAATGGCACAGGGTGATGTGGTCCGGAGACACCCCCCAGATCAGAAACGGAGGATGCTCCCTGCTCCCAAGGCTGGCTGCTCCTGCTACCTCAGCCGCCCGTCAGGTTTGACAGGCCCCAGTTCTGACTTGGGGTCTGGGGAAAGGGAGCTCCAGGAGGTTTTGCTGCAGGTCTCCAGGGAAGCACAGGCAGAGGGGCTGCTGACACAGACATTCGCTGCGGACCAGAAGGTGCCGATGACACCATCTGCCCAGTCCTCCAGCTCCCTGCCCGTCAGCCGTGCCTTCTGCACTGCATCCTCATCTGCCGCCTCAGAGCGCGGCAGGTTGAGGATCCCGCCCAGGCCCTGGAAGTTCTGGTCCATGTACTCGTTGCGGGGAGGGCCACCATGCAGCCAGTTGCTGTCATCTGGGAAGGACAGGGAGAGAAAGAAGAGGGGATGAGCAGTGCAGCAACATTCTGGCACCCTGCAAGTCCTACCACCAACTCCAGTTGGGGCACAGTACCCCATCCCTTTGCAACCCCAGCTCCCACCCAGCACAAGGATAAGGATGCTGCTGCAGGAAGGATCTGACTGACATGCCAGTGGGCTCTCCACAGCTGCTAAGAGGATAACCCAGTATAAGGATTCACATGGGCAAGGGGACACTAGTGGAAAATTGGATCCAGCCTGGTCATCAGCTGCAGCCCAGGGGCCAGCACAGGGGGAAACACTTTGGACTGCTCACAGGAACACCCCTCTCATCCAGCCCCAAACTCCAGAGCATCCTCACCTTTCCTGAGAGGCTGCTTGCGGTTGAAGGTCTGAGGCACCACCAGGAACTGGTTCTCCCCCAGAGGCTCCCAGAACTGGAGGAGGCGGATAGTCCAGATGCCAGGGCGCAGGGGGTGGTTGAGGGGGGGCTTGTACTGGGTGAACTCTGCCTCAGCATCCACGGTAATGTCATAGGAGGCGGCAATGACATAGGTGGGGTCAATCCACACCACCGTGGCTGTCAGGTTGGGGCCCCGTGACCACTTCTGCATGGCCACCGGCTCATCGAAAGGCCCCATCAAGCCTCCAAAATTGCGGAACAGTCTTTCCTTGGGGTCCCACTCTGTGCCCACCTGGAGGGACAGGAAGCACAAGCAATGGGACACTGGGCAAGAGACAATATCAGCTGAGGTTCTGTGCTTCACCTTCCCAAAACAGAGAACACATAAACCTTGGAGTCCAAAGCAATGGACACCCCTCCCTCCATGAATCACATGCCAGCACTAATTCAACTGTGCAAGGCCTCCTGCAGCTGCAGGTGCTGGATCTCACGTGCCTCTGAAAGATCCCCTAAATGCCTGTTCTTCAAAGATCAACTCCTCACAAATAAACCAGATAAAGGTTTGTTCTCAAACACAATGGCAGCTCTGTGTCCCTCTGTCCCCACGGCATGCAGGTGGGGCAGAGGGAGAATGGCAGCACAGTGTGGGAAAGCCAGGGAGGAAAGTGCTCCATTTACCTCTAGGTTTTGCAAGCGGTTTGCCTGCCCTCCATGACCTGATAGCTTCAGAGCTCCCTGGGGCATCATCCACACCTCCAAGGATTCTGTCTGCCCAGTTGCCAAACTCTGCACTTCCTGCATCACCAGGTAACCCTGGAAATGGTCGTCATAGAAATATAAGTGCACACTGGAGGGGAAGCCTCGAGGCTCAAATCTGCAGAGATAGACAGAGACGTTGCACATCTGAGCGTAAGTATCCCTCCAGTACAAGATAAAGGCCTCCATTTGGAGCCTGGGTTGAGACCACAGAAAATACCCCACCTGCAGAGCTTGTCAGCCTTGGCTGCCGGCGTGGATGAGGCTTTGTGGAGCCCCAGCCTGGAGAAGGTTGTATAGAAGGTCAGGGTGACATCGCTGAGCCCGCTGAGCCCATCGACCCGGTCATAGACGTTTTCCCAGTAGGCCTTGAGGGCCGGGGTGTTGGGGGGGTAGCTGCCGTACAGGTGCGTGTCCAGGATCTCCAGCACCTCTTGATTCACCGTCGACTCAAACTTGCGGGCAAAGAAGGTGGGTCTGGAGAGTTGCTGGAAGAGCACAGGCATTTCTAACAATGTTGGCTACACCCACTCTGCCCTCCCACTCCAGCAGGATCCAAACTACCCATTTTGAAGGGACAGGCTAAGGAGCAGCACTGCCCAGCCAGCCTGAATGTGGGATCCTCTATGACAGGATCAGTGGGAGCACACCAACAGTTACTGGTAATGCAGATGGGTCCCCATCTCTCTCACCACCTCTCCCTTTCTGTACTCAGAACCAGCTATGTGTCATCCAGCTCCTTTGCTGCAATCTCTACTCTGAAGGGCCCCCACCCACCAGAACCACTGCAGAGCCCTGCCATTAGCTCTGGCCATGGGGCACAGCCTGCAGGAACAGGGTCCTGGGCTCTGCAAGCCTGGGACTACTGGAAAATCCTGACACAACTGCTCTTTTCAGGGCTGGCTCTATCTCCCCCAAACCTCCTGTGCTGAGTCCGTGTTCCCATGCACTAAAAGCATAGGAGACGTTTTGTCACAAGGCATTTTGACCCGCCAAAGAAACAGCATTCTTGAAGGGTTTTTACTAAAAAGGCATTTGCCCCAAGTGATACATTTGCAGGGAAAGAACAGAACAACAGGAGAGGAAGTCTGAGAATAGGAGCAATGCTGCAAGCAGAAGCCCGGCTGCAGGGCAGGATAGTCAGGATAATCCCACTGCCTGTTTACAGACACATCTACACTGAGCCCCACTGGGGGACATGACCATGCTCCAGCCTCTTGTGGGGACATGCACAGCAGCCGGCACTGCAGCCTGGGGTGCCCGCAGGACAGCTCAGAGAGAAGAGGACAGGGAGGAGGGGGAAGAGCAGGAAGAGAAAGGAGGATCTTTTTCACCTGTAGGCGAAGGAAGTCCTGGGGTTTGAAGTCATTTGGGGAGCACCCGCACCAGTCGACTATGTGTTTATATTGGCACTTACAGCCCAGCTTCCGGTTCCAGTTGGTCACTCGGAGGTTGTTATCGACCAGCGTCTCGCAGGCGTGGCTGTTCTCCAGGACCGTGTGGAAGAAGGACTGTGCAAGGCAGAAAAGGGACAGGACACCCAGTGGGATGGAGGACAGGTGGTTAATGGAGATCCCCGCTTGGAGAGGAGAAGGCCAGACCTTAACTGTTACTGAACAGAAACTTATCTCCGTTCCCAGCAGAGGCTGACACTTAAGGGACCAGGCTTGCACCAGTCCTTGTCTGGCCTAGAGGGTGACTGGACCCAAAGCTGGGCTGTATGTAAACATGACCCCTGACCTGTCTGCTCCTCTCTTCTCTCTTTCATACGTAAGTCTGGAAAAGGGGAGGCACAAAACTACCTGAGCAGAACCAGCAACACTCTTTTCATGTACCGGGAGCAGGGATGAAGTGGAAAAGAGATGTTAAGCACAGTGGGAAGAAAATCTGTCCCATGGCCCACAGCGAGCACCCACCTCAGCTGGCAGGAGTGTGTAGGTGTAGAACTGGCGCAGCTGGGACACCAGCTGGTCGTCAGCATAGACCACATATTCCACAAAGCTGCGTGTCAGCGAGAACCAGTCCGAGCCCCCGTCCACCACGATGCCCTCAGGGATGCGGCGTTCGCCCAGTCGCCACATGTGGGAGTCACACTCGTGGAACAAGCGGTCCAGGCCCTGCTTCTTGATAAACCTGGGCATGGGGATGAGGAGTTAGGAGTGTCAACCACCTTGCTAAGTGCAGATGCAGAACATCCCCTTCCTGCCACAGCCGCTTCAGTTCTTTTCTGACATCCCTCGTTCTCTTTTCCTCCAGTTCAGCTCTGCCTCTAGCTGAGATTACCTGGCGTTGTCTCGGCCATGTGACTTCAGGAAGTTCTTATCTCGGTATTTGGACAGGAACATCACCAGTTCATCATTGGTCCTGAGGTGCAAATTAGGAATCATTAATACTCCTGGGGTGAAGCAGCCCAGTAAACATTCATTCTGCAAGAGCCATTAGACTCAAGGAACCCAAAGCTGCTGACTCAAACCCTTGTTCCATCACTGGGCAGACACAGCCCCTCTGCTGTCTTGTGCCTCATATGCATATATATTCTCCTGCAATACCCAGACCACAGGAAAAAAACAGCTTCTGAGGTACTGGCTGGGCTCCTCTGCATACATGGGTCCAGCCTGGACCTGGAGCATCATCACCAGCATGTGAGTGCAATCTCCAACCCCACCTCCTTCAGCTCCCTGCCCCTCCTAAGGCTGCTGCAGCATCACACAGCCCCAAAACCTGCAGCCCCCCTCCTCTGCCCCAGCAAGGTCCTCACCTTGTGGGGTAGTCAGTGGCACTCAGGTTGATGAAGAAGTCCCAGGGCCACTCAGACAGTTCCAACAGGTCCTTCATGCTACGCAGGTACATCTTCAGCAGGCTGGCACCTCCCCAGATGGTCACCATGCGCCAGGGTGTCACACGGATGTTGGGGTAGTGCCGGGCCAGCTCCACGGCCTCGCGATGGAGGTAGTTGGAGCGCTGCCAGGGAACATGGCTCATCTTCAGCAAGGAGTTCATCCTCCCAGGGCCCTGCTTTCCTCGCCACCAGCCTGGAGTGAGCCCTTGCAGCAGTCTCCACAAGGAGAGAAGCAGCAAACAGGGCAAGGGGGATAGATCCTGCTTCTGTGGGGCTGCAGAAGTAGCAGCAGAGGGTCACAGCTCCACAGCAGCAAGGACTAATCTTATCCAGCCACTTTCCTCACTCACCACCACCCGTGCCTCAGCTCTGCTCCCTCTCCCAGGGACCGATGGAGCACTGTTAGCATCTACTCCCTCACCCCTGCCACACACCTTGTCAACATGGATGTAGAAGAAGTGCTGCTGGTGGTACACGGCCTTGATGAGCCGCTTCAGCTGGCGGATGGCCCTGCCATGCACCACCAGCATGTAGGCAATGCGCACAGGCTTGCTGGGGGGCCCCTGCTGCAGCCGGCTTTCGTCCCACTGGATCACAGGGCTGACCTTGCCTGCATGGGGAGGGAGACGGGTGTCAGCCACCCCCATCCTTGGTATCTACTACCTGGAGCTCCTGAACAAGGCAAGGGACAGCAGGCAAGCACAGCCTCAGGCAAACCCCAAACTGGCTGCAGTGCCAGGGCATGGTGGCACATGCAGTCCCTTGTGTTACACTGATGGGGATTTTGGGAAAGGGGGTCCTCTGTCCTCCTCTGGTGCCTCAAAACAGAAAATGCAGCTGGTTGTGACCCCTGTAGAACTGCAGACTGGGATGAACAGCCCAACTTAAGAAGGCTGGCACAGCTTTGACTGGATTACAGAGGCAGCAGTAATCTGGGAATCAGTGACAGATTGAGGCTGCTATTTGCCAGGTAGGACAGTTTGATGACATAAGGAAGGTGGCCTACCAGCCTTCCTGGAATACTCCCGATGCCTACGGTAACCAGGAGCACTCCAGCAGGACTCACCTGAGAGCTGGCAATGGCGAGGCACGGCCTGGGGCATGAGGCTGCCAGCCCGGTGCAGACACACCACGTTGGCGATCTCCTGTTGGCACTGTTTGCTGCTGGCCCGGGCCAGCGCCGACAGGGCGTCCTTGCCCGTGATTTCGCACTTGGGGGTGAAACTGTTCTCGGTGGGCTGGGGAGCCCCCTCCACGCTGCCCGTGTCACCCTGTTGGAAGATGGCCACCTGGGCCTCCCCGCGCAGCTCTGTCAGGTTCCTGCGGCTGGAGGAGTCCAGCAGGGCTGGCAGCCTCCATGCGGGTTTGTGCCTGGCCGTGACAGCTCTCACCACCTTGGACACCACGGCCCCGGGGCTGTCCAGCCGGCCCCGCCATCGGCCGTGCTTCCGGCCGGCGCTGCTCCGGCGCCCAGCAGAGCTGTCTGAGTCCTTGGAGCCGTCGCTGCTCTCAGGAAACCCAGCTTTTTTCTGCCGCTCCTGTTGCAGGTTCATGTGGATGCAGACAAGAGGACAGACAGCATTAACTCGGGCCTGCTTCTCCCTAGATCTGTCAGCATGCTCCTCAGAGCATCCCTGTTCCCAGTCCCCACAGAGCTCGATGCTGCAGCATGAGGTGCTCCAGGAGCAACCGCTGTGCAGCACAGGACATTACACAGCCCCTTCACCACCCAAAACCCCAGGCGAGGACCCAACAGCAGCCCCCTGCCTTTGCCCCCATCATGAGGATACCCGGATGGTTTCACTCTCTGTGGTTGGGCTCACTGCAGACTAAATGGACACAGTGGGTTGTGTCTGCACCAGCCACCCTCTGAGGTCCTGCCCACACAGGGCTGGATGCTGGAGATGAGCACTGGGCTGTACTGCTTGGTGATGGTTATTTCACTGGGAGGCTATCAAACCAACTCTTCCCTTCCATGGCCATGCTGTGAGCGCAAGCCCAGCACAGCCAGAGTCCCAGGTGGCCACAGCTGTGCTCTCTGGGCTGAAAGTACTGGACAGGAATAGACCAAGGCCCTTCCCATGCTCTCCTCCCTGGATCCTGGCTGCCCACGATGGGCTGGGGCAGGCACTGCCATCACCACCTTCACTAGAAATCCAGTCACAAACCTTCCTGTGGACCCAAGTGAATGTGTAAACGGAGCACTTAATTATGCTTCATTACCCCTGCCAAGCTGGCTAAACAGCAGAGACAGTCAGCCTTGGGGAGAGCAGGGAGTTGGGAAGTTTGGATGCCACTCTCATGGCAAAGAACTTTCCCAGTGAGTGGTACCCATGATGTTGGGGGCATGTGCCCACCGCAGGCACTCCCAGATGACAGGCAGGCAGCTGCCTGCTCCAGCTCGGCCTCCCAGGGCTGTCTCACAGCACCCCCAAACCCTGACTGCCCAGCAGCTGTGCCAGGCACCACAGAGAGCTGTAAGGAACATCCAGGAGTATTCCTGCGCAGCGGCACATCACAAGAATGGACAGACGCCTCACAAGGACAGCAGGGTTGAACTAGCCCCGGCACAAGACTCCCCTGAGGGTGTAGCTGCTGGGAAGGTCACAGCCAGAAGAAAGCACAGAGTGAAAAGGATGAAAAGCATTTGGCATGATCCGCCCATTTCAGAGTCCCCAGACTACCCATGTTGTGCTGGCATAGCCATGGCCAAACCACTGCTTAAATCCTGAAGGGTTCAGCAGGGATCAGCCAAGCCTGACACACAGACAGCATCATGGGCAGCCCAAAAGAGGCAGTGAACCCTTCATTAGTCACCACGCAGGACCATCTGTTCCAGAGCTATATACCTGTTTTCCCCACAGAGAATCACAGGAGAGGGCAGCCAGAAGGCCACAAGTCAGGAGAGAGTCTCCACCATGTTCCTACAGGAAGAGACTTGCTGATTCCACTCCCATCCTGCACTCCCCAACACACCTGACTCTGGGGACACCCCCTACTCGATGCCCAGCCGTGGTTACAGTCCTGCTCATCCCACTGGAAGGAGCCCTGTTCCCAGCTCAGGAGCATGCCTAGCTGCCTTTCTCAGAGGGAAGTTGTTAGAAGCATTCCCAGCCCTTATGGAGCTGCCAGTCAAGAAACTCAAGGGTTTCTAGTTACTGCACCACAGCAGAGTGATCCCTTCACCCCAGCCTGGCAGGGAATGGCTCTGGCCACATTGTTCTGCTGTATTTAAGACCTGTGTGGGACAGTCCGTGATGCTCCCTATCCCCTCCTTCTGACACACAGATGACTCCAGGCGCCAGCCAGAGCTCACTTAGAATCACATTTGGTTTAGAAAGACTCTCTAAGATCATCCAACTGTTAAACCCCTGTCAAGGCCACCACTAAACCATGCCCCCAAGTGCCACATCTACACATCTTTTAGATACCTCCAGGGTCTGTGATTGCACCACTTCCTCATCCAGCCTGTTCAAGGGCTTCACAGCCCTTTGGGTGAAGAAATTTTCGCTAATATCCAACCTAAACCTCCCCTGGTACAATGTGAGGCCATTTCCTCTTGCCTCTTGCCTCTGTCCTGTTGCTTGTTACTGCAGAGATTTGTCCTGTTCTGCCTCTCCCAGTGTGAGCTAATATCCATGACCCAGAGTCGTGCCTCACGTATCTACCTGCACCCCATCCCCAGCACAGGTCCTGCTGTGCCACTGGGACAAGTAGAGCTAACAGCACCTGGTTTCTGCAGGATTCCCTCTGGCTGGCTGACTCTGGTTTCTGCCACACACCAACACTCATCAGGCAAAACCAGCACCAAAATGTTCCAAAGTCATCAGAGGAATCCTGAGTTGAAATAGCTGGAGTAAGTCCCCTAAAAAAAAGCTCTTTGGCAGGAAAAGTAACTATTAAGGAATCTCTTCTCCAGAAGAAAAGATACTTCATAGGAAGCTTCTCTTGTGACCACAGGACAGAGGACACCATCACAAAGCCCCACAGAGGTGCCACCTCCTGCCTGGACAGACAAAGACAGAAGACCAAGTGGCTGAAACACTGCAGTGACAGATCCTCTTCTCCACCCACAAAGAAACTTTGGGGTTTGAGTTTTACTTCCAGCACTTCCAGGACTCAAGTATGCCTTTCTTTCTCCACAGCCAGTCATAGCCCATTCATAGTGGGGATGAGCTGTGTCCATTAGTGGAAGGAGCCATTTACTATGGCAATTAAGAAATCCCAAACTTCCACTAATCCTTTCAGGCCTGCAAGGTCAGACTCCCCTGGGACTGTTCCTCTGGCTTTACCAGAAATGCCTTCAGGGAAATGGTGTCTCCTCTAGGTCTGCCTAATGTCAGAAGCTGCAGGACAGCACAGAAACCAAGAGCTTTGCATTTTATAAGAAATAAAGGTTAATTGGACTTTCCCCAGCTTGCTAATGGGTTCAGGCTGTCCGTGAAGTTAAGGATGGTTCTTGTCTTCTCCAAAGAGGCTTGACAATTCCCAGGACTGCTGGTGGTGAAACAACTCCTCTCCAGGAAAGGGAATCCATGGCCAAACCTGTTCAGCTGCCCAACTCAGTTTTGGGATGAGACATGGGGAAACCAGGCAAGGACCAAGACAGAATGAGCCAACCCGGGAGGCTGTGAAGGGCAGGAGCAGAGAACAGCAGACAAACAGTGCAGGATGGTAGAGAGGGAAGGAGAAGCCAGGATGGGTTAAGTAATTTGATCAAGGTCACAAAACAGGCAAAGGAGCAGTCGGGCACTCCTTGGTGCCAGATCAGTCTGCTCTTACACTTCCAGTGCCTCCAGATCACAATCCTCTCCTTGCCACATTCATTCCCTGGTTCTGTGCTGGTGATGGGTGTCTGGCAGCACATGAGGGTGCTCATGGCCATTCCCTGTGGCCCAGGAGGAGGCCTAAAGCTGGGAATTCACCTGCTGAATGAGTGGTGTCACTTTAGAGACCTCCCCCACTACAAGGCACTGCCCTATTCCCCTTCTCACCTCTTTGCTCTCAAGGAAAGCTTTCTAGACCTGCTGACCATGGGACCACCCTCCACACCAGGGAGGCAGTCGGAGGCTTTAGCCACTGGTCCACAGCAGACCTGGACACAAGTCTGGGTAGTTCCCAACAAACAAACAAATCCAAATTAACAACCCACAGATGAGGGCTTTGTTTGAAGGTGGCAGGAACGTGCTTCATCAGCCTGGGTCCTCTTTGATATCTGCTCTGTGTCTGACTTTGGGCAAACTCCTTCACCAGACTATGTCCTTCACCAGACTGTTTCCCCACGCTCACAAGAAAGAAGAGATGCATTTGGCCTTAGCAGGGTGTTCTGGTATAAAGACATCAGCGACTCTAAAAGCTCCTTATACTCTCCCACTTCACAGGAATACCTCTCACGGGAACAGCCACACAGGAGCTGACACAAACCTGCCAGCTCTCTGAATTCCATGCTTTCTGGTTTGGGTGTCCCCGACCCCAGTTTCCCACAACATCCCCCAAACCACAAGCGCAAGGTCCCCATCAGATCCCCCACACTCCCCACTCTATGCCAGACCCAAAACACGCCCCGGCTCCCCTTCTCATATGCTGTGACCCCGCACTGCTGCAGCCAGAAGTCCCCAGGCAACATCCCGCTGCCCATCCCAGCGCCAATCCTTCAGCAGCCTGAGGCTGCAGGACCCCCACCCCAGGAACCCCCCGGGTCCGGGCCTTGCCAACCCCACGGAGCGCACCCCGTTTGTTCCCGGCCCAGCTCCCGAGCAAGGGGACACTCGCCACCCCTCTACAGAGGCACTGTCCCTCCCAAGGGCTCCCCCAGCACCCACCGGCCTCCCATGGCCCCCCAGGCCCTCAGCCCACCGCGAGCCCCTCAGGCTTCCCGTATGTCCCGCGCCCTCAGCCCCCTCACGGCCGCCCAGCCCTTTCATCGCCCTCCTTCAGCACGGCCCCCACCCGCTNCTCCCCGCGGCACACCTCGGCCAGGCCCTCCTCATCGAGGCCGGCGGAGCTCCAGAGGACGAGCCCCTGGAGCAGGAGGATGGCGAGAGCCGTGGCGGCCGCCAGCCGGTAACGCCGCACCAGCTTCCGCGCCCGCCCGCCGGCCACCATCGGCCCACCGGCCACCATGGCCCGCCGCGCCGCCAACGCCGCCGCGCATGCGCGGGCACCGAGGGGCGGGGCCGGGGCTGGGACACGGGCGGGGCAGAGCGAGGGGCCGGGGCCTGTGAGGGAATGAGAGTGAGCGAGGAACGCGTGTGAGTAAATGTGAGTAAAATAATGTGAGTAAAATAATGTGAGAGAGGTAATGCGTGTGAGTAAATGTGAGTAAAATAATGTGAGTAAAATAATGTGAGAGAGGTAATGCGTGTGAGCAAATGTGAGTAAAATAATGTGAGAGAATTAATGTGAGAGAGGTAATGCGTGTGAGTAAATGTGAGAGAATTAATGCGTGTGAGTAAATGTGAGTAAAATAATGTGAGTAAAATAATGTGAGTGAATTAATGTGAGACAGGTAATGCGTGTGAGTAAATGTGAGAGAATTAATGCGTGTGAGTAAATGTGAATAAAATAATGTGAGAGAATTAATGTGAGAGAGGTAATGCGTGTGAGTAAATGTGAGTAAAATAATGTGAGTANAGAGAATTGAGAGGAGAGAGTTGATAGGAGTGAATTAATGTAAATAAATGTGAGTAAATTAATGTGAGCGATGAATGCGTGTGAGTGAATGTGAGATAATTAATGTGAGAGAGTTAATGTGTGTGAGTAAATGTGAGTGTATTAATGTGAGAGAATTAATGTAAGTAAATGTGAGTAAATTAATGTGAGCAAATGAATGCGTGTGAGTAAATGTGAGACTGAATTAATGTGAGAGAATTAATGCATGTGCGAGCGGATTAATGCCTGTAAGTAAATGTGAGAGTTAGCAAATTAATGTGGGAGAATGTGAATGAATGCATGTAAGTAAAGGTGAGTGAGCAAATTAATGTGAGTGAATTAATGTAAGTAAATGTGAGCGTGAGTGAATGAGTGTATGAGTGAATGAGTTTGTGTGAAAGAATGAGTGTAAGCATGTGAGTGAGTGTGTAAATGTGAGTGTGCAAATAAATGTGAGTGTGAGTGAGTGTGGGTGAATGTGTGTGTGTGAATGTGAGCGTAGAAGTGTACCTTGATGTGTGAGTGAATGTGTGTGTGCTGTGAGTGTGCCCTGGGAAGTGACTGCACTGGGCTGCACACACGGTTGTGCGTGGCCACCCGTGCAGTGCTGTGTGCCTGTGCCACTGGTGTCAGCCCCCTGCCATGGCAGGGACACCTGCCACTGTCCCAGGCTGCTCCAGCCCCAGTGTCCAGCCTGGCCTTGGGCACTGCCAGGGATCCAGGGGCAGCCACAGCTGCTCTGGGCACCCTGTGCCAGGGCCTGCCCACCCTCACAGGCAACAATTCCTTCCCAATATCCCATCCATCCCTGCCCTCTGGCAGTCTGAAGCCATTCCCTCTGTCCTGGCACTCTGGGCCCTTGTTCTAAGTCACTTGGACCCCAGTTTGGCACTTCCCTTTGCAGTCCTCTCCTTCCCCACCCAGCCCATCCTGCTGGCCATTCTGTCACTCCAGCTTCCTCTCACCGCTTCCAGCTTGGCAGTGCTTGGCATTCTCCTACCTGAGCACCATGCCTGACCTCTGTGTACTCCATCAGGGGCGTTTCCAGGCAGCAGAAAGCCTCAGCATTGCTGTCCTGGCTCTCACCTGTGCCCATGTTGTGGTTAATGTCTGCATGGTTCAAGGCTTCTGCTCCCTGATGGAGAAGGATGAACTCTTATCCTGCTGCCACTCCCTGCCTGAATCCACAGGGCTGGGAATATCTCCCACCCTGCTGCCTGTCCTGATGGGTGCTCAGATAGCTGCAGGGGCACTGGGTGGAAATAAAAATTGAAGCAAGGGCTGGCTCAACATACCCCAGGGGAATTCTAGTGACACCAGCCCCTCCTCAAGAGCTGGCAGCAAAAAATCAGAAAATACTTTCCAAGCAGTAAGCAAGGAGCAGCTACTCTGCAGACCCTTCAGGTGTGATTTGCTGCAGGTTCCCAAGGCTGTTTCACCCAGAGAAGTAGCTCCCATGCTTGGAGAGGCTTAGAGAGAAACCTCTCAGCTCAATCCTAAATTTCTTTCCCAGGAATACTCTGTGATAGTCACATAAAGTCCCTGTTTGTGTNTTTTCTACCAAAAACTTCTACTAATCCATACATGTAACTTCCACATTACTACTCACACTAACCAATAACTTTCTGCCACCAGTACTACAGAAAATGGACCTGAAGAGGGACAAGAAGGAAGAAGGGACAAGACCCAAAATCCTCCTCTTGTCTCCTATTCACACTCATATTAAAATCCTAAAACCCTAAATTCTTCACTCTGTGATAAACTACCACTATTACATATCACTGCCTGTGTGCTCTAACTCATCCCAAAGTCTTGGCAATTTTTCCCAGGGAGAAGGTTAAAAGCAGTGTTCTGCTGAGGGTCAGAGCTTCTTAAAACAGGCAGAGAGACATTCCCCGTGCCCTGGATTCCAACAGTGTCTCTCTGTTGGTGAACAGAGCCCAAAGGATCCCTCCAGCCTTACGTGCCATGAATCTGGCTGAAAGCAGCAGCTCTGGCAGCTCGGGGTGCAGTTTCCCCTCTCCATGTGAACTTGGGGCACAGAATCCCAAGAACTCATGAGGTTTTCCTTACTGTAGGTGACATGCTGCAAGTCCTGTCCGTGTCTGTGGCTGCTCTGGAAAGGGCTGGATGAAGCATGGATGTGGCTGGACATGAGTGAAAACAGAGGAAAAGAAACATATTGAGAAACTGTGTTGGGACACAGCCTGCCTCTCACTGCCACACTCCCAGCCCCTCTGGACAGGCAGGGCACACAGTGGGGGAGGTCGCTCAGCATGGCACAGGGACCACCTGAACCCCAGAGAATCCTCCACGCTGGGCAGTGCTCCTCCATGGCCACCCTGTCCTTGCCAGGGGAATGAAAGGTGTAACCACAGCCCCTTATCCCAGTGCAGCTGGACAGGAGCACACACTTCTCTTGCCAGCACAGCCCCTCTGTGGCTCAGCACCCCCATGCTCTGATCAGGTCCCTCCAGGCCTCCCGCTGTGTCCCCAGTCCGTGCAGTTGCTGAGTGGGGGCAGAGTTGTGGAAGGACACTCTTCCCTGGCTATTGCTAAGCTGGAGATGGGCATTTGGCGGACCAGGCAGAGGTGGCAAGGCTGAGGCTCCTGGGCTGAGGGCTCCTCTCCCCATGAGGAAGCTCAGCTGGGCCATGGTGGAACCTGCACAGCCCCTGTGAGCCCAGGTCCCTGCCCAGCCAATGCAGCATGTCCCCACACAGGTTTGTGCATCAGCATGGGCTGCCACAGGCACCCCAGGCAGTGCTGGCAGCTGAAGCGAGGAGCAGACAGACAGACAGACAACCAGACAAGGCCCTGCAGGATGCCCAGCCTTTATCGCAAAATTGTCTTCAGCTGGCAGCTGCAGCTCAACAAAACAGCCCAAACCCCTCCCTGTCCAGCGCAGGGGCTGCCAGGAGGGGCCGAGGTTTTCCAGGGACAGGAGCACCCGGAGCTGAGCACACAGGACGGCCCTGAGAGGTGGCACAGCCCCAGCAGGGTGGGGGCAGGGAGGGAGGAGGATGTCCCTGGGGCTCAGAGGTGATTTGGATGGGTGGGCAGCCTTGTGCCCTGGTGCTGCTGGATGCCTCCAAGAGCTGTAGGTTTTCCTGGCCATGGCTCCTGCACTGGCTCCTCACCCAGGCTGCCCCACAAACCACGGCTAGTGCCATGGGCACCTCGATGCTGATCAGAAGCAGCAAGTGGATGACACTGAGCTAGGACCTGTGTAGGACAAAGGAGGTTATGCTAGAGCTTTAGTAGGGTCTGGGGGATGACAATGGGGACTGGGGCACTTGCATGTCTGCCAGATGCCCTGCTTGCCCTCAGGATCCTCCCTGGGGACTCAAAGCTGGGGGATAAATTCATGGAAAAAGAAGGTTTTGGCCAGAGGATGCTTTTGGGGACTTGCACAGATCCCAAGCCCTGACTCACAGCACTGGAGGCTCCCCACAGTCCCTGGGGCACAGAGGATTGGTGGTCAATGGGCTCACGTTGCTGTCCTCAGTTTTGTTTGAAACAGCTGGCAGAGAAAACAGAGTCAGAGCAAACTGGAGACCCCCACACCCCCTGTCCTGCACCCTGCACAGGAATCTCTGCCCTGAGACTTCAGCAATGAAGGTGCAGGGGGTGGATATGGAGGAATCCAGGCAATGCCCTGAGCACTGTGGAGGAGGAAGAGGAAAAAGGGGGAAGTTTACTGCCAGCTTTGCTTTCAGCCCTTTTTCACCTGCAGAGACCATCACCTTGGTGCTGTGCCACCAGCTGATCCCCAGTTTCCTCTTCACCCCACAGCATCCCCTGCTGTGACACTACTCAGTGTCACTGTGAATGAATTAGCTGTGTGGTTGTCCCTGATGGACGCCCTGTCCCACGTCACTGTCACCTCTGAGCCATCTGTTTGGACAATGTAGGTCAAGCAAAACGAGAGGGAGTTTTTGTGGCACCAGTACTTGGAGTTGGGCTTGTAGCTGCAGGACACTGCCAGTGAGCTGCCCTGCTCAACTGTCCCCTGCTTGGCCACCTGCAGGGGACACAGAGAGGTGCTGTAAACCCATCCTGGCATTGCCTCAGGGAACCGTGAAGGATCTGAGCCCAGGTTTCTTGGGGTACAGCTCGAGGGAGGCTGTGCCTGTGCACCCACTATGCTGGTGAGCAGGGGTGAGGTGAGGTGTCCCCAGCCATTAAAAAAAGAGCCCACATCAAGGGTGTATGTTAGCAAGAGAATGAAAAGCTTTATTCCCAGGGTTCACATGGCAGGGAACAAGCAAATCTTAGAGATCATGCCCTGTAACTGCCAAAGGAAAAGTTTGGGATCAGCTGGTCTTTTGCCATGACCACAGTGAGCTTCCTGGTCTGCCTCAGTCCCAGCCTCCCCACAGCTCTACCAGAACCCCTGATATAGATTTGCCTGACCCGTACTCGTGGCTTTCATGAGGGTCCAAACCAAGAAAATCCTCATTTTCCAGCTTCTTGCTCCTGAGGTGGAATTTTCCCCATGGTTTTTCACAAAAAATCCTTCAGGATGAAGCCAGGCCCACATGCACATGGATGTCCTAAGAGTTTTCCAGGCTGTCTTCTCCTGCCACTTGGGCAGTGCCTACCCACAGACCCTGGATGTCTTCTTTTAAGACAGTTGGTTCCTGCCCTTCACCCAGCACTCATGACTCACCCTGGGGTGTTCCATGACAGAGGCTCTGCTTTTTCTCTGAAACAGTCACTGGGTTCCCAGGAAAATGCCAAAATGCAGTAGGTTCCTCCACTGTGATGCCCATCCCAGCAGGGACCAAAGACCCTTCCCCTGCACAGAGCCCAGAGGATTTTGGGGAGTTGTAAAAGGGCCTGGCCAGAGCAGGATGCAGGGGCAGAGTGAATGCAGTCATCCCCTGCTGATGGACTGATTG
This sequence comes from Dicaeum eximium, assembly GCA_013396995.1. NCBI lineage: Eukaryota > Metazoa > Chordata > Aves > Passeriformes > Dicaeidae > Dicaeum > Dicaeum eximium. The sequence continues at coordinate 4,994 of VWZP01006521.1, read as the reverse complement.
GAATGCCAGGTTGCTCTCCCAGTTCTGATGGATTGGGATAATGGGCTGGGATGACAACAGCCATCCAAGCCCCTGCACGCTGCTCTCTGGCTCCAGAGAGGGCTGCCAGCTTGAGCTGGGCTGCTTTTGTTTGTTTTCTCAAGCACAAGTGTCTTATTTTCCTCCCCAAACCGTCTTTTTTTGGCATAGCTGTGGGGTTTTGAGTGACAACGCTGTTTTTCTCCAGAATTAAATGCTTCCACTAAAAGTTTCAGAAACCCAAACACACAAAGCAAAGCCACTTCCCTGGCTTTCTTCCAATATGCCCCTTGGAAAGAGCAGAAAGCACAAACCTCCAGAATCCCCTTCCCTCTCAATGCCTTGCCATGGCAAGAGGAAGCTCTGGGTTTTCCTTTGGATCACCAAGTAACTCCTTCCTTCCCAGCTGACTGGTTGTGAGCCCAAACGCTGCAAGTAACAGCAAGATCTAAATTCAAAAAGTGGCTGGAGATGGCAAATCTGTTCTGTGCTGAGAGGCTTCCCACTCCAGCCACCTCATCTCCCTTGGGGATGCATCCCTGGCATTGCCTGGAAAATCCCAGTGCATCCTTCCCACCCTTCCCTTGGAGTGAGAGGAGGGTTGGGAGAAGTGGCTCAGAGCAGAGGCTCTGGATGGAATGTGTGCAGGGAAGGTGCCTACAAAGGCATTTACTACTCGAGGATTTTGAGGGCAGCTGAAAGCAGATAGGAGCACTTGTTCCAAGAGCCACTTTAGTTGAGTTGCTGGGGAACTTTTCCCACATTTTTTTTCCCACAGCCACATCCATGCTGTGTCATTACTATCACATCACCATCAGATGTGAGGTGCCATTTCCCTATTTCCTAGCTGTGGGTCCTGGGCAGGATGAGCAGCTCCCCAGTGCAGGGGCTGGGACCCCCAGCACAGACTGAGGCCACTTTGTCCCCAGTCATGGCAGTCCCCAGGACTATGTTATGCCCCAGAGAGCTCCTGACTGTGTCAGTGGCTGAAGAAATATCTCCTTCCATCCCCTGAGGATACAGCAGTGATTTACAGCTACCCAACATCAGCACTGTAGCTCCCACATGGGGTTTTACTCTGATACTTCTCTCACCTGCTGTGTGAAGGGGCTCTGGCTGAGTGGGACACTGGCCGGGGGCTGTCAATGAGGGGTTTGCAAAGGGGATGGCTCCAGCTCAGCCCCAAACAAACAGCAGTGTGTGAACATCCTCCTGGAGCAGCAGGTCAGGATGAGAGCAGGCAGGAATGAGGAACCCCAGAGTGCTGACATAGAAGGAGCTGTGATTATCCCAGTTAAAGTGAGTGTCAGCTGGAAGGTGAAACCAGAAAGGGAGTGGAGCAATTCAGGCACAAATCAGTGCAACAGAGGGCAATGAGGAATCACTCTGCCTAAAGTGGGGAGAGCCCTGCAGAGAGCCCCCCTGACACCCTCCATCCACGGCACAGGTGCTGAGGTGCTCCAGAAGCCCGGAGGGAATGGATAACACAGCCCCTGCACAGGGCGGGGGGGGCACTGCTCTGAACCAGCATCTCCGGGGGGCTATGGCAGCATCCTGCAAGCCAAGACCTCTCTCTGTTGGCAGAAAGAGGCCCGGGAAGCACAAGGCAAGGCTGCTCTGTGAGGGAAGAAGCATTGCTGGAATCTCTCAGGAATCGCGCTGATGCCCCCTGACAGGAGCACATCCATTCGCGTTTCCGTCTGCGCTGCCGCGGGGCTGGGGCGAGCCCCTCGCAGGGCTCGGTGGCCGCATGGACGAGCAAAGCAAAAATGTCACAGCCCCAGCAGCGCCAGCGCGGTGTGGGTACGGCAGGGGGGGGTGAGATGAGCTGACATCTGCACCCTGCAGCCCCTGGGCAGAGCTCAGTCCCTCCCCTGGTGCCCTGCCCGGCACCATCAGGCGCTGCTTGTGCTCTAGTTCTGCAAGAACATGAATCTGGGTTTACTCCGTGGTGTTGGTCCTAAGAGAAAGCCTCAAAGCCTTTCTGAGAAAGACAGAAATTGAGTCAATCGGTGCATGCATCTCCTTGGTTCAGGGCCCAGCAAGAACAGATCTTCCCCAGTTCTCATCCCAACCCACCACCACAGCTGAGCCTTTCCAGAGTCCTATCTTCTCTGGACTTCAATGATATCTCCAACCCCCAATTCTGTTATTTAATCTAGTGCCTTTGAAAAATAATCAGGTCGTTTCGGTCTGTTCTTCACAGGCAGATTTAGCAAGATTGATGAAATTGTCCTTAGGAGATAAGGCTGAGTATAATATTGTAGCTCCTTTAGTGCTGGCTGATGGAGCAGGCACTGTCTGATTTCTCCTTTCCACTGCCATCTCAGATAACCAAGATAACTCTGGATCATTCCCAGATTTCCCAATTCAGCAAAGCCAGTAGAAGTGGCAAAACATACTTGCTGAATTTGTGGTGGTGGGGGATTTGCTCTGGGCTCTGCCTGAGGCTGGACTTAGCCAGAAAAGGCCAAGGGATTATTTAATGCAAAGAAATTAAGAATCCATACTCGGTGGATTCAGAGGATGAAATTGTGATTCCTTCCTAGCTCATGGGGAAGGAATGACTTCAGCAAGGCTCCAGTTTCCCCCAGATGTGTTGTACAGGCAGTCCAGGGAGATACTACACCAGTTAATGGGGTTGGGCAGCACAGAACAAGCAGGAGCAGGCCAAGAGGACAGTGAAGCAGAAAGTCCTGAGCTGGATTTAAATCTTCCACTGTTAGAGCTGTGCTTCTCAAGGCAAACACACAAGTAATTAAGCTACCAGAGATACAGCCTGTGAGCAAACACACCAAACAATGGATCCAAATTGCGGGTTCATTTGGAATCACTCCTGCCGTTTACAGGTCATTTCCTCTGATTTCATCGCTCTGCATTGATTTCAGCTGGTCAGCACTTGGTCGGGGCTGTAAACTGCTCACCGGCTGCCAGAAACCTCTGCTGGCTCTGGGGGAGGCTGGTAGGGCAAGTGGTTTGCTCTGGGTGGTGGGGAAATGCATTCCTCGGCGTGTGAAGGGAGGCAGTGATGCAGGTGTTCGGCTGCTGGGCTCTGATAAAGCTGCTGTTATCACTTATCTGTGATGGGTCAGGTCCTCCAGCATGATAAAATGGGATAAAGCCCTTGGAGCAGCGCCAGGGTGTGCTGGTGCCTATGTTTTGCCAGCAATCTATGTTCTCTCGTTAGGCTGCATTACATTTGGAGATATCATGATAGACGGGAAAATTGTCTTCCTCCTGAGGGAGGTTAAACCTGCAGGGTCGAGCGTGTCTCTGGTGCAACGCCAGTGCCTGCAGAGGGAATGGAACTTGGCTCTGGGAAGCCGTTCAGTCCTCCCTGCTCTCCTCTGTGATTCAGGGTAGTTAACAAATGTTGCTGGAGCTAAGAAGTCAGAGAATGCTCTCTGAGCCTCAGCTTCTGCTGCAGCAGGGACCTACCAGAAGTTCCCATCCAGGGATAACCAGACCTGGAGCCTCAGACCTAGTGAGATGCTGGGGACTTACTCTCCTCTTCACCGCCGCCTTCCAGGAGAGGTTTGTCCGAGTACCTGCCCAGTTTGGGTGCCCAGGGCAGAGCTGTGCAGTCCCTGCAGCAGATCTGGGTCTGTGGGGCCCAGCAGACAGCTCGGGTCAGCAGTGCCCCCCCTCTGGGGCAGGAGAAGGCTGAGCATGCACTCAGGGTGGTGGCATGAAGTCTCCATCCTCAACGGGCTGTGACAGCCCAGGGACATCCACGAGAAGGATTGTGCTGACATCCATGGGAGTTTGGGAGTTTTGACAAGTTCTTGGTGTGTTTAAGCGTTGCCCTGGCTTTGTTGGAGCCCCCCTGAGGTTTGCTGCTCTCTTCTTGGCCCTGCCTGCTGTGGGGTGTGTGTACTATGTTGAACCACTTGTTTATTTTCTGATCCAGACACCAGGGCTTGTGATATCATTTATTTTTGTGCTGTTGATTGTGTTCCAGTGCATAAGGCCATGGTCTAGCTGCAGGATGGTCTGGGTTGGGTTGTGTTGGGCTTTTTGGCCTCAGACAAGCCTGAACCCCACTGTCCCTATTGGTTCTTAAATTTTTTTCTGGCTGTTGTTTCTGAGTTCAATCGTCTGACCCAGCAGAAGCATCTCTGCAGTCAGAGGAAATAATGGGCAGATATAATTAGCAATGTCAGGCCCAGGCAGTCAAACAGCAATCGGACAGGTGCAGATGGCTCTTGGAAGCATGGTCTGCTGCTCTGGCTTGGGGCCATCTGCTGTTCTGGAAGGAGCGAGCTGGAGACTGAATTGAGTCTCTCAAATAAATTTCTGAGTAAAGATTAATTTATTTCCAGTGCAATCAACAACATTAGATTGCTCTGAAGGGAGTTGGAAAGAAAAGGCTCTCAACGAGATATCGACTGTCACCTTAAGGTTTAGGCACAGCTTCATCCTGTTTCTAATATTTTTTAAGTGGGCTCTGTAAATGCGGTGGAATCCCAGAGCGGATCGGCCCGGGTAAACCAGGCTCAGCACCAGTTTGGTACAGAAGCCGAAATGGCCTGGCTAGCGCGAGCTGCCGCCCCTCCCTGGGGGGACACGCCGGTGACACCGCAGCTCTGTGCTTCATCCCTGCCCGTGGGCTCTGCGGGCTCTGCGGGCTGGTGGCCGGAGGGTGCCAGCGGAGCAGCCTCGGGGCGAGCATGAGGCTCCTGAAGTGCCCGCGAGCCTCCCGTGGATCCGGGCCGAGCAGCGCAGCGGGGCCGGCTCCGTGCTCTCAGCTCGGAGATCGGGGCTGGTACCGAAAATCTCTCTGCCGTGGGATGTCCCGCAGCGGAAGGAAGGCCAGCGATTCCCGGCGGTGACGGCAGGGACCGCCGGGCTCTGCGGACTCGGGGGCTCCATCGCGGTGACAGAGACGGGCAGGGACCCGCGGTGGTGCGGGGAGCCCGGCGGGCTGTGCCGGCCTGGGGGCCGCTCCCGCCGCCTGCCCGCCCCCGGGCGGGACC